>WOVY01000741.1:0-269224 GCA_013436015.1 Rhipicephalus annulatus
AATCCCAGACTTCCGAACGATAAGCAAGAACAGCTCAAGGCCCTGCTCCTGCAATAATACAGAAGTGCTTTTCGTCGTCATCGAAAATTCGGCAGACCCCAATCACGAAACATCGCATCATAACCGAAGAAATGCCAGCCACTCCGTCAGAGTCCGTACAGGGTTTCGACGCGAGAACGTGAGGCCATGAAGAGACAAGTTGATGAAATGCTGCGGATGACATTATCCAGCCGTCCAAGAGTCCATGGGCATCCCCGTGGTGTTAGTGAAGAAAAGGATGGGACCCTACGTTTCTGCGTCGATTATCGCCGCCTGAACAAAATCACAAGAAAGGACGTGTATCCTCTCCCACGAATAGACGACGCACTTGATCGGCTCCATAACGCCAAGTACTTTTCGTCAATGGACCTCAAGACTGGCTATTGGCAAATCGAAGTCGACGAAAGAGACCGAGAGAAGACGGCGTTTATAACACCGACGGCCTCTTCGAGTTTAAGGTGATGCCCTTCGCCCTTTGCTCAGCGCCTGCAACTTTTCAACGCGTTATGGATACAGTACTGGCAGGATGAAGTGGCAGACTTGCCTTGTGTACTTGGACGACGTCGTCGTGTTTCCTCGAGTTTCGACGAGCATCTTCGGCGCCTTGAAGCTGTACTTCAAGCCATCAAGACTCCGGACTCACACTGAAGCCAGAAAAGTGCAGATTTGCGTATGAGGAGCTCTTGTTTCTGGGGCACGTTATCAGCAAGTCTGGAGTTCGTCCCGATCCACGGAAAACAACCGCCATCGCCGACTTCCCGCCGCCCCTGACAAGAAGGCCGTGCGCCGATTTCTGGGCCTGTGCGCCTATTATAGGCGGTTCGTGAAAAACTTCGTCGCCCGCATCGCCGATCCTCTCACTAACCTTACCAAGGCCGACGTGGAGTTCAAGTGGGAAACGCCACAGGAACACGCTTTCCAGGAGCTAAACATCGCCTCCAGACGCCTCCGTTACTTGCCCATTTCGACGAATTCGCCGAGACAGAAATACATACTGACGCAAGCAGCGTAGGTCTTGGCGCCGTTCTTGTGCAGAGGGCTGACGGACTTGAAAGGTTATTTAGCTACGCCAGCCGATCGCTATCCAAAGCAGAAGCAAATTATTCCACAACAAAAGGAGTGCCTCGCCATCATCTGGGCTACGTCGAAATTTCGCCCCTACCTCTACGGCAGGCCCTTCAAAGTTGTGAGCGACCACCACGCCTTGTGTTGGCTAGCCACCTTGAAGGACCCTTCAGGTCGCCTCGCACGATGGAGCCTGAGACTTCAAGAATATGACATTACTGTCATTTACAAGTCCGGCAAAAAACACTCCGACGCTGACTGTCTCTCTCGTGCGCCTGTCGACCAACCGCTACCCGACGACCCGGATGACGACTACTTCTTGGGAACGATAACTACCGACGACTTCGCTGAACGACAGCGGGCCGACCCGGAACTTAGGGCCCTAATAGAATACCTCGAAGGCAGGACCGCCGAAGTCCCGAAGGTATTCAAGCGCGCACTTGCGTCGTTCTTTCTACGAAACGGTCTTCTACAAAAGAAAAACTTTTCACCGCTTCGAGCTAAGTACCTCCTTGTGGTGCCTTCAGCTCTGCGACCAGAACTCCTGCAGGCCCTGCACGACGATCCGACGGCAGGGCACCTCGGTGTTTCTCGCACGCTCGCGAGGATACAAGAAAGGTACTACTGGCCACGTCTTACCACCGACGTCACTCGTTATGTGAGGACATGCCGGGACTGTCAGCGACGCAAGACACCGCCGACAAGGCCAGCGGGACTTCTGCAGCCAATTGATCCACCTTGCCGACCTTTCCAGCAGATTGGTATGGACCTACTGGGGCCGTTCCCGACGTCGGCTTTCGGAAACAAGTGGATCGTGGTAGCTACCGACTACCTCACCCGCTACGCCGAGACAAAAGCCCTGCCAAAAGGCAGTGCATCCGAGGTAGCTATTTCTTCGTCGAAAATATCGTCCTACGTCACGGCGCCCCGGAGGTCCTTATCACCGACAGAGGAACGGCATTCACTGCCGACTTACCTCAAGCGATCTTGGCATACAGCCAAACAAACCACCGCCGGACGACAGCGTACCACCCACAGACCAACGGCCTCACCGAGCGGCTTAACAAGACGATCGCCGACATGCTGTCAATGTACGTCGATGTCGAACACAAGACGTGGGACGCCATTCTTCCGTATGTGACCTTCGCATACAACACGGCGGTGCAGGAGACGACGCAGATATCTCCACACAAATTGGTCTACGGAAGGAGCCCGGCAACGACGCTCGATGCCATGTTACCCAACGTCACCGATGAAGAAAACCTCGATGTGAGCGAGTACCTTCAACGCGCCGAAGAAGCCCGACAACTTGCGCGTCTCCGTATCAAGAATCAACAAACAACAGACGACCGACAGCCACCGTTACAACCTTCGACGACGCTTCGTGGAATACCAGCCCGGTGAACGTGTTTGGGTGTGGACGCCGATACGCCGACGTGGACTAAGTGAAAAGCTTCTGCGACGGTACTTCGGACCGTACAAAGTGGTTCGACGTCTCGGCCCACTTGATTACGAGGTTGTCCCCGACGGCATCACGAACTCTCAACGACGCCAATCGCGACCTGAAGTCGTCCATGTCGCGCGCCTCAAGCCGTTTCATCATGCACGTTAACAAACTGAAACAGTGTTTTTTTGTAATTTTATTCATTGTACTTTCTTGCATTATTATTGTACCTTCATCTTTTTAGTTAAAGCATCGGGACGATGCCTTTTTTCAGAGGGGGGCAATGCCACGTTCCATTTCCCAAGTTTTTGTTATCGTTCCGAAACACCACACGATTCTCGGCGCAAACCGCGCCTGCAGGTTTCTAGAAGGTTCCGGACTGTAGTAGATCATTTTGATAAGATCACGCCCACTGTGCGACGGTACAGATTGTTCTGGAACCTACGCCACCGCCAGCGATAACGCTAGAACATTCGACGGCAAGGGTATAAATAATGCCGACGCGCTTCGCCGCTTGTCAGTTGTTGATCGAAGCCGACGCTGCGTTCGCCGCTATCAGTCCGAGACTGCTACCTGTGCAAGACTGCTGCTGTAATTAGACTTTCCCTTTAACCGGGCACAGGTTCGCCCAAATAAACAGTTAAATCCCAACACGAAGTTTCCTGTCTTTGGCCACGTCACGACCCCGTGACACTATAAACGCTTAAAACTCACGAGTTCCAACAATACTGCTTCTTTTTTCCTAGTGGCCTAAAAATTTTGTGTTTGGTCATCAGAAGAATCACTTGTAGGCTCATCCTTGCTTATGAGAAGAGCAAGGCCACTTTTCCTCTGTCTTCTGTCTCTGACAGAGCCATATCGCTTTCCTCTAGCATGACAGCGATTTTTTCCTCGGTCAGGAATCTGGCTATTGAGGGCGAAACAAATAATGCTCTACACACGTTAAAACTTTTGTCCACAAACATGGACCATTGTAAACAGACATCTCGCGCATTAACTGTGGTCAATACCGTTTGAAGTAACAACCTATCAGGCTTTAAATAATATAATTAACAAGTGTGAGTACAAAGTTTCGCGTAATGGTGATAAAGTACAAAAGAATAGCCGAAACATACATACCCCTTGGTCTTCGCGAGCTGCTCAAACTGTCCGCCATTTCAAATTTTGTGCCACAGCGCTTCTAACGGATTGGAGGGGCTCTCTGTCGGGTATTGTGTAAACTGTGTGCTGGTCTTTTAAACGCGGAAATTCGAATTACTCAATATCAACCTTTTTGAAATACTGCACATAAACATCGGCGACAAGTCTAATGTTAGAGGAAATATTATTGGGCAAGTACTTAACACACACACAAACATATATATATATATATATATATATATATATATATTATTATATATGTGTGTGTGTGTGTGGGTGTTGTGTGTGTGTGTGTGTTTGTGTGTGTGTGTGTGGTTGTGTGTGTGTGTGTGTGAGAAAAAGGTAAGGTCCTCGAACAGTGCCTTCAGGAACTTCTGAAATAACGGGGCGTAAAGACGAAAACACGAACAAAAATTATTAGCGTAAACTAACTGCTGTTGGTTGTAAAGAGTCACATATGCAATGCAAAACTAACTGTCGAGGTTCAGAAAAGAAAGTTTTAAGAACAGGCGTTTATGAGAAGCTTCGTCAAAAGCTTTCTCGAAGTCTAAAAGAGTGCGTCTATGGCTATATTTGCATCAATGCTGAGCTAACGTCGTGAATAAACAGAGCTGGTTGAGTGTCGCATACAATACCTTTCTGAAAATCATGTTAGTTTTTGTGAAAGAAATGAACAGGTGCGAAAAGTTGACTATGGGGGAATTGATTACGTGGTCCATTATTTTGGAGTATTCCTTATGAGCGAAATGGGACGATAGCATTTTGGTAAGTGTGAGTTACCTTTCTTTTAGATTGGAATGACCTTGCCTACCTTTCCAGTCTTGGGCCCACTCCAGATGGGAGTGATTGCTGAAAAATGTTAGATAAAATACACTTGTTACAAGTTTAGGGTTCTTCAATATTTTTATTTTAATATAATTCGATTTATACTCATTGATGAAATTAGCTTTGATCAGTCGATTATTTTCGAAATACCATTGACATAAAAATTATTTTCGACGTGGTCGGGCGGCATACATAAAGAGCATGGGAAAGGTCACCGTCCAGTTCCACGGTGAATAAAAGTTTCATTCAATACATTCGCAATATAGTGTTCAGGGATAGAAACAGTTTGTTCGTCACGTAGTGTGATATTCGATGAAGGGGTAATGTATGGTGATTTGATTGCTTTCCAAAGTTGCTTAGGATTTTTTCGGAGCATATCAGGCAAGGTAGAAGAATCGAAATAACGCTTGCCTTTAGCTGCTCGAAAATCGAACAGCTTTTCGGTTGCCTGTATTTTTTCCTTACATACTTGACGTCTGAGTGCGTAGTGAAGCAGAACGGGCACTTGTTTTCATATTTAAGACGTTATAGTGAGGCGTTGAGCCATGGGGATGTTGACCTTATGGTTAAGGTGGCCATGTGAGCGTAAACATTTATAAGGTGCTGTCGTTTAGTTTTGAATAGGTGCCAGTTTTTTTGACAGTGCGCATGAAAAATTGGTTAGAAAGGATTCAGAAAAAGCAGCTAATTCATCGTTTATACCTGCGTATATTGCCCTTATCGTACAAAGTTATTGTTTTCTTTATTTTCTTGGGATTAGGTAAGCAGTACTGAAGGTTGTGTGAAGAACAGTGTGATCACTAATGGCAGATAAATGTGACACGGTACTAAAGTTATCAACATGAGACGCAAGCAATAGCTCTGGAATAATGGATGAGTGCTCTGTTTATCGAGTAGGTTTAGAGATAAGTTGTGATAGGCTAATTGTTAAACAAGAGTTTAGAGACTCACTTTCAGCGTTGTGTTGTGATGCAGTTAGTGCTAACTTTGACAATTTTATTCCGGAGAAATTGATTGATGTGTGGGGTTTAACGTCCCAGAACCAATATATGATTATGCGAGACGCCGTAATAGAGGGCTCCTGAAATTTAGACCACCTAGGGAATATTCCGGAGAAATTGAAGTCACCAAATAGAATAAGTGGGGCGTTTTGAAAAGCAGTTGTGAATGATTTGATGGCATCATGGAAATGATTTGTGAAATATGTATCCGCCTCAGGTAGGTGGTAACACACTCCAATTACAATAGGTGGATTAAACACTTGGTAATGAACAAAAATATTTCTAAGGAAGACGGTACAACCAACTATGGAGCACTGCACGCTTTTACAGGCGGCTATCCTGACACCACCACCACGTTTGTTTTCCTTGTCGCACCGAAAAATGACAAATTCTGTGAAGCAGCGCTGTGCTTCGGTGTTGGAAACAGATCAATTCAGGAAAGTTTTGGTTAGAATCATTAAATTTGAGTCAGTGAAATTGCAAACAGTTTCACGCATTTTTTATGCGTGAAAGTGAGTCGCGTTTGGGCATTACACTTGTTATCATCGTATATACAAACGACAGAGCTGTTCGCGAGGATTCTTTCTGAGAAGAGTCATATGAACGCTACCGTGGTTGTCGAAGGACCTTCTGCTCAGTATAATCATAAACGTAAGTAGTGTTATCGAGCATGAGTTTCTCATAACAAAGCTTGCAAGGTTTGCGTTATGTTCTTCCGAATTTAACTAGCTTTTTACGAGCAAGGTGAGCAGGTGGCGAGAAATCTACTGTAATCCTGTAGTTGTTGCTCTTAAGTCACGCGCTTCTTGATAAAACGCCCTTCTTATCTTTGAATTAGGAAAGTCATACAATAAAATTAGGTGCGCTCAAGCTTTGTTGACTTTGACAGCACACTGGGTCGCACGTGTAAGAAAGAAATGAATATCTTAGAGGAAACATTTTCCACTAATATTTGGTGAGAAGTGCCTATAGTATGCATGGCAATGAGACAACACAACCATCTCAATGTTGTGATTCGGTTGTCGGTGTTTCTTTATATAAGGCCCATGGGCACGCTTCCACAAAACCTCTGTGGACAACAAATCAAACTGCTGGGAGCCTCTCATAACGTTATTATATATGTACGTTTGGCACACTTATTTAGCATGTTCTGGGTATTATGAAACCTTGCATATATAAACAGTAGCAAACATTGGAAAACCACTGTTCTTCCCATTTGTGAGGCATGATCCCTCTGCCAATCATATTCTACAAAAACACATAATAGTATGTTGCCATACAAGATAAAATGAAGAATAACGTATCGAAGTGCAGTGTCATTACGCCAACAAAAAAGCCGCTAATTCTCACAAATAACTGCATAGAAAAATACCACTATCTATTGTGAATGAATACAGGTATCTTGGCGTTGTCATCAACAGCACACTATCATGGAACGATCATGTTCGGAGGGTATCGGTTAAAGCCAGTCAGTCGCGTGTTGAACTTTCTGTGACGTAATTTCAGAACCACCCCCTCTTTTATTGAAGAAGTTGTTTGTGTGTCAAATGTACGCCTGACTTTAGAATACGCACGCGTTGCCAAATAAACACAGAGGAAAGAGCGCTAACGCATAAGCACTATTCCTGTGTGTTTCTCTCCGTCTACTCGCTTTTGCGCTGTTTTGTGAAGATGAAGCTGTACCAACAAGCTAAAAACCAAACACCTTTAGAGTTCGAGTGATTTCGTAGATCTATGGTTGTGGCAACAAATATAACCCTAGAAATCTTGAATTTTGGGTATACTGAAGTGTATACCTATGTATTAACTTCATGTAGCAGTACTCGTGAGTTTGTAAATTGGTATCCTTGTATGCATATTCCGCGAGCCTGCGATAGCTGATTCAAGATAAAGTCAGAAGCATGAGATGTGCCAAAGTTCATGTCACACCTGCTCAGCCAAGCGCAGGCTTTGTTTCCCATGCCGAAGAACCTGTATGCTTAATTATTAATAAATTATTAATTATTTATACATGTACCTACAGTGCCCTCTGGTGGCGTTGTTTTTAGAGAGGGGGGCGGGCATACAAATTACAAGTACATACATGTCAGAGAAAAAAATTTGCGCGGCACAGAACAAAAAAGGAAGAAATAAGAAATAGACATATCACAGAATACACAATGTGCACAAAATACGGGCAGCACATTTCTGCTTCGTCAGAAGAAATGAAAAATATGAGCAGTAGAAAGAAAAAAACAATGTCATGTGATGACGTACTCCTTTAAAAGTCATGGAAATACTGTGTCAGGGGCAGTCACAATAATTTCTGGAAGGCTATACCACTCGCGTGTATAGCTTTAAGAAAAACAGTATTTGCATAAGTTGTTCTTCCGCACATACATTGCCGCACCTTTAGGGGGTGTTCTCATTGTAAGGTTGGCGGTTCGATGTCTTTATTTTTGTTGATAGAGGTTTTGTTTTGTTATTAGGTTGTAGCAAAAACATAGTATGATATATGTACGCCTTAAAGACAATATCCAAGTTCACTAACAATTTCGCTAGACCTTCTGGTGAAGTCATAATCACCCGTCGCACACAGGGCGGCACATTTCTGGATGCGCTCCGATGCACCAATATTTTTCTTTGTGGCTAGGGCTCAGGCAACGCGTGCGTATTCTAAAGTCAGGCGTACAATTGACCCACAAACAACTTCTTCAATAAAAGAGGGGGTGGTTCTGAAATTACGTCACAGAAAGTTCAACACGCGACTGACTGGCTTTAAACCGATACCCTGCGAACATGATCGTTCTATGATAGTGTGCTGTTGATGACAACGCCAAGATACCTGTATTCATTCACAATAGATAGTGGTATTTTTTCCATGCAGTTAATTGTGAGAATTCGCGGTTTTTTTGTTGGCGTAATGACACTGCACTTCGATACGTTATTCTTCATTTTATCTTGTATGGCAACATACTATTATGTGTTTTTGTAGAATATGATTGGCACAGGGATCATGCCTGACACATGAGAAGAACAGTGGTTTTCCAATGTTTGCTACTGTTTATATATGCAAGGTTTCATAATACCCAAAACATGCTAAATAAGTGTGACAAACGTACATATATATTAACGTTATGAGAGGCTCCCAGCAGTTTGATTTGTTGTCTACAGAGGTTCTGTGGAAGCGTGCCCATGGGTCATATATAAAGAAACACCGGCAACCGAATTACAACATTGAGATGGTTGTGTTGTCTCATTGCCATGCATACTATAGGCACTTCTCACCAAATATTAGTGGAAAATGTTTCCTCTAAGATATTCATTTCTTTCTTACACTGAGACCCAGTGTGCTGTCAAAGTCAACAAAGCTTGAGCGCACCTAATTTTATTGTATGACTTTCCTAATTCAAAGATAAGAAGGGCGTTTTATCAAGAAGCGCGTGACTTAAGAGCAACAACTACAGGATTACAGTAGATTTCTCGCCACCTGCTCACCTTGCTCGTAAAAAGCTAGTTAAATTCGGAAGAACATAACGCAAACCTTGCAAGCTTTGTTATGAGAAACTCATGCTCGATAACACTACTTACGTTTATGATTATACTGAGCAGAAGGTCCTTCGACAACCACGGTAGCGTTCATATGACTCTTCTCAGAAAGAATCCTCGCGAACAGCTCTGTCTTTTGTATATACGATGATAACAAGTGTCATGCCCAAACGCGACTCACTTTCACGCATAAAAAATGCGTGAAACTGTTTGCAATTTCACTGACTCCAATTTAATGATTCTAACCAAAACTTTCCTGAATTGATCTGTTTCCAACACCGAAGCACAGCGCTGCTTCACAGAATTTGTCATTTTTCGGTGCGACAAGGAAAACAAACGTGGTGGTGGTGTCAGGATAGCCGCCTGTAATAGCGTGCAGTGCTCCATAGTTGGTGTACCGTCTTCCTTAGAAATATTTTTGTTCATTGCCAACTGTTTAATCCACCTATTGTAATTGGAGTGTATTACCACCTACCTGAGGCGGATACATATTTCACAAATCATTTTCATGATGCCATCAAATCATTCACAACTGCTTTTCAAAACGCCCCACTTATTCTATTTGGTGATTTCAATTTCTCCGGAATATTCCCCAGGTGGTCAAAATTTCAGAAGCCCTCCACTACGGCATCTCTCATAATCATATTGTTACGGAAAAGAAGAGACGCCGTAACGACGAGGCTGGGGATTAGATATATTCCAAACCAGCGGTAATGGCGTGCCTGGTTCACCAGCGATCGAGCGGAGAGAACCCTTCGTCTTCCTCGTCAGGCACACACGCGCGTCGCCCCCTAGAATATCAGTATACATGCATGTAGCATAACCCCCGGCGGCGCAAGCGCCGTCTCGGCGCATTTAGATGTCAACGTCACTAGGAGAGTTGTAGGGCTTCAAGCGCGCAACATGTACAATATCGGTAGCCTGTTGGGCACATGAAGACAATGGGGTGGCAGGACCAATTTCATATGTTACAGGCGTAACCACACGGAGGACACGGTATGGGCCTGTGTAGCGAGCAAGCAGTTTTTCTGACAAGCCGACTTGACGGGTCGGAGACCAGAGCAGTACCAAAGAACCGGGTGGAAAGTGTACGTCGCGGTGTCGTTGGTCATACAAGCGCCGTTGCTTCTCTTGAGAGGTAAGAAGGCGAGTACGGGTGATTTCGCGTGCGTGAGCGGCCCGAGTGATAGCGTCCATGGCATATTCACTGGTAGGTACTCCAGGAGACGGTATGACGGTGTCTAGAGGCAATGTTGGTTCTCGACCAAACAGCAGAAAAAATGGAGAGTAACCGGCAGTGTCATGGCGCGAAGAATTGTAGGCAAATGTGACGTACGGCAATGCGAGATCCCAGTCGGTGTGGTTGGTAGAAACATACTTAGCGAGCATGTCTGTAAGAGTTCGATTTAGGCGCTCCGTGAGTCCATTGGTTTGCGGGTGGTATGACGTAGTCAGCTTGTGTCTCGTTTTACAGGACTGCAAGATGTCGGCTATGACCTTCGACAAAAAGGTGCGGCCACGGTCTGTAAGCAGGTGCCGTGGGGCTCCGTGTTGCAAAATCACGTCCTTGAGGAGGAAGTCGGCGACATCTGTGGCGCAGCTTGTTGGGAGAGCTCGTGTGATGGCATAACGCGTGGCGTAGTCGGTGGCCACGGCTATCCACTTGTTACCCGAGGAAGACAAGGGAAAAGGGCCAAGTAGGTCCAAGCCAACGCGGAGGAACGGTTCTGACGGAATATCGAGTGGTTGAAGGCGTCCGGCGGGAAGTGTCGATGGCGTTTTGCGGCGCTGACATTTCTCACAAGCCGCAACGTACCTTCTGACTGAGCGTGCAAGCCCTGGCCAGTAGAAGCGTCGGCGTATTCGGTCGTAAGTGCGTGACACACCAAGGTGACCAGCAGTCGGAAGGTCATGAAGTTCATGTAGAACTTCCGAACGAACGTGTTTCGGAATGACAAGCAGCAGAGCCGGTCCATCCGGCTCAAAACTTTGGCGGTATAATACACCATCGTGGAGCACGAACGAGCGATAGGACTGACTGGAAGATGGTGATTCGAGGCTCTCAATGATAGCACGCAAGGATGCATCATAGCGCTGCTCGTCACCGATGCATGTCACTTGCGAAAGGGAAAAGACGCAAGGCTCGGTGTCGGTGTCATGCATAGTGCTCGACTCAGCGACCGGGTAGCGCGACAAGCAGTCTGCGTCCTGATGTAGGCGTCCGGACTTGTACGTCACCGTAAAGGTATACTCTTGGAGTCGCAGAGCCCAGCGCCCGAGCCGGCCAGTAGGATCCTTCAGTGACGTAAGCCAACATAGCGCATGGTGGTCAGTTATCACAGTGAAATTAGTGCCATATAAATATGGACGGAACTTTGAGACTGCCCAAACAAGAGCAAGACATTCACGCTCCGTAATAGAATAGTTGCGCTCAGCAGCTGTGAGGAGGCGGCTAGCGTAGGCGACAACTCGGTCGTGTCCCCGTTGGCGCTGGGCTAACACGGCTCCGATTCCGTGACCACTAGCATCGGTTCGAACTTCCGTCGGAGCGAATGGGTCAAAGTGAGCCAATATGGGTGGAGTCGTCAGTAGCGTGATTAGGTGAGAAAAAGCAGCAGCTTGGTCGGTACCCCACGTAAATGTGACGTCTTTCTTTAGAAGCTCTGTGAGGGGTCGAGCGATGGTTGCGAAATCTTTCACAAACCTTCTAAAATAGGAGCAAAGTCCTACAAAACTCCGGACGTCTTTGGCTGACTGGGGTACAGGAAAACTGGTGACTGCACGAATTTTCTCGGGGTCCGGCTGCACACCAGAGGCGTCGACAAGGTGGCCCAACACTGTAATTTGCCGGCGTCCGAAGCGGCACTTCGACGAGTTCAATTGGAGGCCTGCAGTGCGGAATATGTCGAGAATAGCTGACAAACGCTGAAGGTGGGTCTCAAATGTTGGGGAATATACAACGACATCGTCAAGATAACAAAGACATGTTGACCATTTGAACCCTTGCAGCAGAGAGTCCATCATGCGTTCAAACGTGGCTGGGGCGTTGCATAGCCCAAATGGCATAACCTTGAACTGATATAGGCCGTCTGGAGTTACAAATGCAGTCTTCTCTTGGTCTTTTTCGTCGACAGCAATCTGCCAGTAGCCGGAACGTAGGTCTATTGTGGAAAAGTATCGGGCGCCGTGGAGACAATCGAGAGCGTCATCGACGCGTGGTAAAGGGTAAACGTCCTTTTTCGTGATTCTGTTCAGATGACGGTAATCCACGCAGAAGCGCCACGTGCCATCTTTCTTTTTAACGAGCACAACGGGGGACGCCCATGGGCTCGAAGAGGGTTCAATAATTCCTTTGGCTAACATCTTGGTGACTTTTTGTTGAATTATTTTACGCTCGGTGGCAGACACCCGGTATGGTCGCCGATGAATGGGATGAGAATCACCTGTGTTAATACGGTGCTTGACGAGTGAAGTCTGGCCGAGTGGACGGTGGTCGACGTCGAATATGTCGTGGTATGAAGCCAGAAGGCGGCATAGCGCGGTTGACTTCTCAGGTTTGAGGTCCGGGGCGATCATGGAGCGTAAGGTCGCATCGAGGCACGTGACATCCTGCGAGTGATGTGGGTGCTCGGGACATACGTCTGCCGTAAAACAAGTGACGTGGTCGTCAATTAAGGGCCTTAGTGTGGCGACCGAAATTCCTTGGGGTAGCACTTGTTTTATGAAACCGAAATTGATAACAGGTAAATATGTTCGGTTAGAGGCCATGCTTACGACAGAGTGTGGGACAGTAATGTCACGCGCCAGGAGAACATCAGTAATCGGCGTCACGATATAATCACCGTCAAGCACGGGAGAGGGTGTTGCCAATTCGATGAATGTGAGAGCTTTAGGCGGTATCCGGAAGAAGTCAGTGGTGCACAAGCTGTTCGGGAGTTCAGGGTCAGAATCCGAGAGAAGAGGAAGTTCTAGGCAGAGAGTACCGGCGGCACAATCGATGAGGGCAGAATGCGTCGATAGGAAGTCCATGCCGAAGATTAGGTCGTGGGGGCAATTTTCAAGCACCGTAAATAAAACGGGAACATGGCGGCCGGCAATACTAACACGAGCGGTACACATTCCAGTGATGGCCACAGTTCCACCATCAGCGACACGGAGGGCTTTAGTTGCTGCAGGCGTGAGGACTTTTTTGAGCAGGCGACACAGATGAGCACTCATTATAGACACTTGAGCTCCGGTATCGACTAACGCCGTCAAGGAAATACCGTCCACATACACCTCAATCAAGTTCGTATCGGTGGGGAGCGTCAATGGAGGATTTGGATCATTCGCAAGCGATGCAGCACTACCTCCCGGAGCTGCATGATCTAGTTTTCCGTCCGAGAGGATCCACAGTTGACGGGCGACGGATAGCGGCGTGGTTGGGGCGATGGGGAACGGCGACGTTGAGGTGGCGGCGAACGAGCAGTGGAGCGGCTGTTGGGGATGTCGGAAGAAAGGTACACACGACTGGGCGAATACCGACGGGAGTCCTCGTACGGTCGATTAGAGGAAAATTGACTCCAGTTTGAGGGCGTCCAAGTGCTGCGGCAGTAGCGGGAGATATGGCCAACTCGGTGGCAGCGGAAGCAGATCGGCTTGTCGTCTGCAGTTCTCCATTCCGCCGGATTGCGGGATCGCGGAATAAAATGTGGTGCATTTGTTGTCATTGGTCTGGAGACGGGTCGGGACACAGAGCAGGCCACAGGAAAACCAAGCTTTGCAATTTCCTGCCTCACGACGGCTTGAATAACGGAGACCGGCGGAGGCGTTTCTGCGGCGCCATGATCGAGCGGATGTGGAGGAAATGGTGCCGGACTTGACGCCTCAAGCTCCCGTCGAACTATTCGTGTCACGCTGTCCTGCATGGGTGGTGCGGCACCGAGATCGGTGCAAGTGGATGTAACAGCCGTGTTAGGTAGCCGCGTAAACTGAGGCAGAACACGGCGGCTTTTGGCCATTTCGAAGCGACGGCATTCCTTGATAGTCGTATCTACGGTTGTGACGTTATTGTAGACGAGCAAATTGAAGGCGTCGTCCGCGATACCCTTAAGTATGTGGCCTACCTTGTCACACTCTGTCATTTGCTCGTCGACTTTTCGGCACAACGCGAGGACATCCTGTATGTAAGAGACATACGACTCTGTTGACGACTGCACACGAGTGGCGAGTTCTTTTCGTGCTTCCATTTGGCGACCGGACGGGTCCCCAAAGATGTCGCGTAGTCGCTCCTTGAAGGTATCCCAGCTGGTGAGCTCGGTCCCATGGGCGTCGAACCAGACCCGTGGGGTGCCGTCCAAGTAGAATATTACGTTGGCGAGCATCATGGTAGGGTCCCATCGGTGTGTGTGGCTAACACGCTCGTACATACGGAGCCAGTAGTCGACGTCGAGCCCAGGTTGTGCAGAGAATGTACCTGGATCACGGGGGGTGGGCATCGTCAGGTATGTAGTGGCTGGATCTGCAGAGGGAGACGCTGACAGGCTGTTGTCATTGGTAGCCATGGCCGGAGACTGAATGGTGCGGCCACTGCGAAGCTTCGTGGTGAAGACGGGGAACGTTCCACCTCCACCAAATATGTTACGGAAAAGAAGAGACGCCGTAACGACGAGGCTGGGGATTAGATATATTCCAAACCAGCGGTAATGGCGTGCCTGGTTCACCAGCGATCGAGCGGAGAGAACCCTTCGTCTTCCTCGTCAGGCACACACGCGCGTCGCCCCCTAGAATATCAGTATACATGCATGTAGCAATATATTGGTTTTGGGACGTTAAACCCCACACATCAATTAATTTCTCCGGAATAAAATGTCAAAGTTAGCACTAACTGCATCACAACACAACGCTGAAAGTGAATCCCTAAACTCTTGTTTAAAAATTAGCCTATCACAACTTATCTCTAAACCTACTCGATAAACAGAGCACTCATCCATCATTCCAGAGCCATTGCTTGCGTCTTATGTTGATAACTTTAGTACCGTGTCACATTTATCTGCCATTAGTGATTACACTGTTCTTCACACAACCTTTCAGTACTGCTTACCTAATCCCAAGAAAGTAAAGAGAACAATAACATGGTACGATAAGGGCAACTACGCAGGTATAATCGATGAATTAGCTGCTTTTTCTGAATCCTTTCTAACCGATTTTTCATGCGCACTGTCGAAAAAACTGGCGCCTATTCAAAACTAAACGACAGCACCTTATAAAAGTTTACGCTCATATGGCCACCTTAACCATAAGGACAACATCCCCATGGTTCAACGCCTCACTATAACGTCTTAAATATGAAAACAAGCGCCCGTTCTGCTTCACTACGCACTCAGATGTCAAGTATGTAAGGAAAAAATACAAGGCAACCGAAAAGCTGTTTGATTTTTGAACAGCTAAGGGCAAGCGTTATTTCGATTCTTCTACCTTGCCTGATATGCTCCGAAAAAATCCTAAGCAACTTTGGAAAGCAATCAACTCACCATACATTACCCCTTCATCGAAAATCACACTACGTGACGAACAAACTGTTTCTATCCCTGAACACTATATTGCGAATGTATTGAGTGAAGCTTTTATTCACCGTGGAACTGGCCGGTGACCTTCTTTCCCATGCTCTTTATGTATGCCGCCCGACCACGTCGAAAATAATATTTCATGTCAATGGTATTTCCGAAATAATCGACTGATTAAAGCTCATTTCATCAATGGGTATAAATAGAATTAACATAAAAATATTGAAGAACCCTTAACTTGTAACAAGTGTATTTTATCTAACATTTTTCAGCAATCACTCTCATCTGGAGTGGTGCCCCAAGACTGGAAGGCAGGGAAGGTCATTCCAATCTAAAAGAAAGGTAACTCACACTTACCAAAATGCTATCGTCCCATTTCGCTCATAAGTGAATGCTCCAAAATAATGGAGCACGTAATCAATTCCCACATAGTCAACTTTCTCGCACCTGTTCATTTCTTTCACAAAAACTAACATGATATTCAGAAAGGTATTGTATGCGACACTCAACTAGCTCTGTTTATTCACGACGTTAGCTCCAGCATTGATGCAAATATAGCCATAGACGCACTCTTTTTAGACTTCGAGAAAGCTTTTGACGAAGCTTCTCATAAACGCCTGTTCTTAAAACTTTCTTTTCTGAACCTCGACAGTTAGTTTTGCATTGAATATGTGACTCTTTAATTAACCAACAGCAGTTAGTTTACGCTAATAATTTTTGTTCGTGTTTTCGTCTTTACGCCCCGTTATTTCAGGGGTGCCTGAAGGCACTGTTCGAGGACCTTTGCTTTTTCTCTCTCACACACACACACACACACACACACACACACACACATACACATATATATATATACATATATATATATATATATATATATATTTGTGTGTGTGTGTTAAGTAGTTGCCCAATAATATTTCCTCTAACATTAGACTAGTCGCCGAGGTTTCGGTGCAGTATTTCAAAAAAGATGATATTGAGTAATTCGAATTTCCCGCGTTTAAAAGACCGGCACACAGTTTACACAATACCCGACATAGAGCCCCACCAATCCGGTGGAAGCGCTGTAGCAAAAAATTTGAAATGGCGGACAGTTCGAGCAGCTCGCGAGGACCAAGGGGTATGTATGTTTTGGCTATTCTTTTCTACTTTATCACCATTACGCGAAACTTTGTACTCACACTTGTTAATTATACTTTATTAAAGCCTGATAGGTTGTTACTTTAACGGTATTCACCACAGTTGATGCGCGAGATGTCTGTTTACAATGGTCCATGTTTGTGGACAAAAGTTTTAAACGTGTGTAGAGCATTATTTATTTCGCCCTCAATAGCCAGATTCCTGACCGACGAAAAAATCGCTGTCAGAGGAGAGCGATATGGCTCTGTCGGAGACAGAAGACAGAGGAGAACATGGCCTTGCTCTTCTCAAAAGCAAGGATGAGCCTACAAGTGATTCTTCTGATGAACCAGAACACGACATTTTTAGGCTGCTAGGAAAAAAGAAGCAGTATTGTTGGAACTCATGAGTTTAAGCGTTTATAGTTTGCAGCTATTGGTTAAAACTGAATGTACTTTCTTTGTTGCTTGCATATTTTCAAAGAGGGATTGTGCAGAGAGTGAAAACCAAGATGACGGCGGTTTTCGGCAGCTTCTGACCCCGCATGAGTACTTCGCAAAATATTTTCCTTAGGAGTTTAGGAGCAAACGTGCGGAACAAACCAATCTGTACTCAGTTCAAAAGTGAAATGACAGATCTGTTCGAACTAACATGCTCGAAGTAAGGAAGCCTGCTGGAATCCACCTGCTAATACGAATCATGCACCTTCACCAAGTACAGCTCTACTGGTCTTGAGCAACCCGGACGCCATCTCTTTCCGACTGCATGAAAGGGAACAGGTTTTACGAGCTACGCAATCACTTGCACTTCAACGACATTTTCACCGTTACAGCACGCCAAAAGGTAGATAGGCTGCACCTTGCGCGGCTAATAGTTCATCGTTTCCAAACAGCCTGCAGAGCACTGCCACGTACAAAAAAAACCTATCGATTGACGAGCGAATGGCCCCGTTTTCTGGAAGATGTGCGTTACAGCAATGTCTTCCTACAAAGCCTAATTCACTTAGTCTCAAAAATATCAATTTAGCCTCCCCAGACTTCATCAAAGTAAAGCACGTAAAGCAAAGCTCTGTGTTGGTGATCTTGGCGTTAATGGCGTTTCTAATGCACCCATCTTTATCGATGATCATTCGATCCCAAGCTACCAGTTCCTCTTTTCAAAAGCCAAAACACTAAAAAAAAGAACAGAGCTGCACTTATTGATTAAGGTTATTATTAAGGTTATTATTAAGGTTAATAAGGTTAATATTAAGGTTAATAAGGTTATTACAATTAAGGTAATTATTGATTATGGTTATTTTCCAGGATCAGTATTCATCAAAGTAACAAATGCATTCGACACTTTATATCATAGCATGCTCTACTTGAAGCAACTGGTTTCTGTGGCCCAATTTTAGAGCTACTAAAAAGTTACGTACATAACCACTTTCACCTTGTATTGTTTTTTATGGTATATTATAAAAAAACGCAAGGCCTGGGCGGAGGGCGCAGCACAGTCACAGAAAAAGCTAGAAGAGTGGCCTTTTAGAGCGTTTCCTAAACGCTCATTGAGTAAGTAGTGGAAGCACACTTTCTTGATACCCTCTTGTTCATTATTAAACATTTATTTTGGTAGTAGGCCGGCATTCGCTATGCTATTTTTTGTCATTCTTCTGAAAAGCGTGGTATCCGCTAAACAAATGCACGGTATTTCGTGCCAATTGTTTACGCAGTGGCTGACAACGATGAGGAATTATGGCTGAAGTTGGTATGCGCCACAGTGAAAGGGGAACAGGAACAAGCTCTTGTGATGCGTCGGAGCATGGGATGGCCCACTCGTTACGCTATTTGCATTGTGCGACGACTGGTTGTTCTTTCGCTGCTTTAAAATGATTTATAGATCGTACTAACGCAATTGATTTCTAAACATCAAGCCTGCCAAAGGAGAGGTTGACAAGTCACAAGCACAGGTGTAGCTCAGGGGTAGAATACGGGGCTGGCGCCAAGTGTACCCGGGTTTGAGCTCCACTATGTCGTTATTGCAAAGTTCCTTTTGTATTTTGGTGCGATGTGGTTATGGACATTGGTTGCGGCAGCGGTGGACAACTGCGCGTGACCCAATTTGTGGTCTTATACTAGCTTTCGCTTTTAAAACATTATCTACTAACATTGGTGTTCCTCAAAGATGTATTTCAGGACCAACCCTATTTTTATTTACATGAATGATCTTCATAACTGTATGTCTTCCATTATTTCCATTCTATATATCAAAAACATTGCCATAGTTACATCTGAAAAAAGCATTTTACTTCTCGTTGACAAGCTAAGCACGGATTTGAAAAATGTTTCAAGTTGGTGCAGTGCTAACTTGTTAACCATGAACGTCACCAAGACTAAATTTATTGTATTTTCCTCACATCAAAAATATTTCAATTCCTTTTCTTTTGGCTTGCACTCTACTTCTCCCAGTCCCAGCTCATCGTTTCGTGGACTTTTGGTGACTATAACTTGAAACAGATAGATCATATTTTGCACACCAAAAAGGATATAACATAAGTATCTGTGCTCTAACTAAACTTCGTCCATTCGCCACGAGGGCAACACTGCTGTCACTCTGCCACTGATACCTTATTCTCATGTTATGACATAATGTGCCGAGGTAACAACATAAACACTCATTTTGCTTATCTTCAAGTATTGAAGAGCAAGTTCATAAGACTCATTGATAGGAGTTCATGCATTTTAACGCGCGCTTCGTGATAAAAACATCTTACCATCTAAAAGCTCCTTCATTAGAACTTAACTCTTATGTTCTATAAATACATAACGAAGGCACTGCCTCCCATCTGCTTCTCGTGTACTGATCTGTTTGCTCATAGTAATACTAGATTCGTGTGAGACAATAACTTTATTTTGCCTAAGGTATGCACTATTAAGGTAAGCTAACTGCCGAATTTTTATAATTCTTTTTTGATTATCTTCTTTTTCGCAACCTCATCTTCATCCTGTATTAAACAGAAGCACATAAAAGCATTCCAGCATCAATAGAAACAAGACTTGGAGAACTTACAATAGTAGCAATATCATTATGTAATAAACTACCAACTTCTATTAAAGACACTCACATCAATTTAGGAAAAAAACTAAAAGCACAATTTACACAGGCTTACTATCACTGTTAATTTCCTTCACTTTATTTTGTTTGAACTTTTAGAATTTATTCATTAAACATTTTTGAATTTTTTTCTACTGGAGAACCTACTGGAGAACGAGGACTAGAAGAAAAGTAAAGGCATGATATGGGCACTGACTGTTGTGCCCTTACTTTAGTCGTCGTTCTCTGAACTGTTAAAATCAACATGAATTTGCACCAACTCGCCCAAATTGCAATTCTCATGCAGTTTGTCTCGATTTCTGCGTCTGCGGCGCGCATTGTGCAAGAACTGAGAAGTGAAAAAACGTTTCGCAGCTTAGATGAAGGATTTAATCGCGAGGAACTACACCGAGCTAGTTTTACCGCTTGCTGACTCCAGGGAGTGCTGGTATTTGCCTATCTTCGGTATCTACCACCAAAGAAGCCTGAAAAGTGTACGGTTGCGTTTTATTCCAGTGAGGTGTACAAAGGAGTTTCGTTGAACGATGTACTACTGACGGGACCAGACTTCACCAGCAGTCTCATAGGACGACTAATACGCTTCAGAAAGGAGCGGGTTGTGGTGATATACTACAATTTGATATACTACAAACAGCAAATATGCTACGATTTCTTGGTCTAAGGAGATCATCACGATTTCCTCAGGTTCTTGTGGTTCTAGAACAACGACATATCATAAGATATTGTGTAATGCAGAATGAAAGTGCACGTCTTTGGAAAGAGCCCATCCCAAGCCGTAGCCAAGTAACGCCTTCGACGCACAGCCCGAGAGGGCTCAGGTGTGTTCAGAGAGAAGGCAGCGAAGTTATTTATACGACATAGCAGAACATATCTTGGGGAACAAAAACTTGCTGTTCGAATACCTAACCTCCTTAAGGACTATAACTTTACCATAAATCTCTTCAAATCCGGAATTAGGAAGCAAGCGTATGAAATAACAATAAAAGAAATTTTACTTTCGGATGACAAATGCAAATAAAAGAATACTATGGTCCTGTATGAATGTTATGTATCGTGTTTATTTTTCTTTTCCTCTTGCCACGTGTGTATTGTGAGCCTTACAAGTTGTTCCCAGTTTTTTTTGTGTTTGAATGAATATAATGCGATTTTCTTTTTTTGCTTGAGAGTTGTGCGTGCAAATTCTTTTCTGTAAGTTTGTACTTATCTTTTCTTCACTTTTGTTATTGCTATTTGACTGTGTATTAGTAATCAGAAGTGTAGCATTAGGTTTCCATATACCCTTTTATGATTGTTAATGTCTTTTTCTGCTGCTGCTGCTGCTGCTGCTGAATGGGTGACACGGTCCAGTCAGGCAGTGTTTGTCTATTGCCGTGTCTCCTTGGACAATTTTGTATTGTTCTTAATAAACTAATAAAAAAGAAAACAAAGAAAGAAAGTTTGTGGAGATTGATTTATATGTCAACGACGCACTGAAGTCCATTCCCACAGAGAAAGAGGCAATCGAGCTACTGCGGGAAGTGCATCAGTTGTTGAAAACAGCGTACCTACGGTTGCATAAAATTGTCTCAAGTAACGAGAACGTACTTCAAGCTTTTCCTGTTCGAGACCATATTGCAGACCTTCGGAAAATTGACTTCACCAGAGACACATTGCCTGCGCAACGTAGCCTAGGGCTGCCGTGGACTGCGCCCGAAGATACGTTTCTTCCAAACTCCGCCTGTTTCCAAACTCCACCTGAGGACAAACCAAGTATGCGTCGCGATATTAACACAACTGTCAAAGGCTTGTTTGACTCATTGAGATTCGCGGCTCCAGTGACTGCACAAGCCAAATTCTTTCTACCCGAGGTCACTGCCGACAAATAAGACTGGGGCAAACCATTACCACTTCAAAGAGCACAATTGTAAGACTGGAAAAGCTCCATTCAAGCGCTGAAAAGTCTTCAAACCAGAAGACCCTAAGCACCAATATCGGTCTCAGAAGGTAAGGGCAAGAAGATCTACATTTCCTGCGATGTCTCAACACAAGCAGTCGCACATGTGACATACCTAAAGGTCACCGACAAGACAGAAATACACCACGTCGGATTACTAATGGGGACGGTAAAGTCGTCGCTCCTAGCTGAACTTACCATTCCCAGATTGGAACTCTGTGGGGCGGTAATTGCAGTCGAACTGGCGAAACTCATTCAGCGGAAAATGGAACTGCAAATAGACTTGCGAAAGCAATGTTCTACATCAATATCAAGGTCATGTTAGGCTAGATACGCAACGAAAAGAAAAGATTCCGCGCGTACGTGGAAAATAGGGAGCTTCGCATTCGCAAAATAACGACGCCAGAGTGGCGGAAATCTATGCATGCTAATGAGAATCTATATCATGGTACAAGATGGTGTGAGCGACAAAACTCAGGCAGAAGTCGTGGTTTAATGACCCTGACTTTCCTCGAAAAAGCGAAGAAACTGTGTCAATGTCATCGACTTCCGCTTGGTGTCCCCAAAAGAAGGTAAAGATGTACGCCTAGGAGATAACACGTTGACCACATCGGCTTTGACAAAAGTTCCACTTTGGTGGAAACGAATCAGCAGGTTTTCAAGCTGGAAGAAACTCATTCACTCCTTAACAATTCTTTTAGGATTTGTCCGTCGTTTTTGGGTGGCGTTGTGCAGAAGAATGCAGTCAGACATCTTCTAAGAGCCAGAGAGACCGTGCTTCGTGCTGTTAAGCAAGAATCGTTTCCTGAAGAGTAAGCGTCCTTGAAAACAAAAGACCTGCTACCAACAAAAGCCAAATTTGGAGGCTGAATCCACTTCTTGATGAGAAAGACCTCCTAAGCATCGGTGGCCGCTTGCGCAGAACTAATCTGCCGGAAAACGAAAAGCATCCTTTCATAATTTCAGGCCGGCGCCACTTTACCACGTACGCTTCTCATACGTTACTACTGTGAACAAGTACAACATTCAGGCAGAAATTTCACAGAAGGAACAGGTCTGCTGGTTTGTGGATTATTGCCGGCAAGGAATGCATCATATTCATCATAGAAAGATGCACTTTGTGCATGAGACTGAGAAGCCAACCACAAGAACAAAAGTTTACTGAATGCTGGGCAAGTCTGTAATTCATAACTACAATATTGCGCGAAAAAGCGACAATAAACAGAGAAATACTTTGCTTGTGTGTGTGCCTTCTTTGTTTTTGGTGCCTTTTAGCGCAGTTTTGTAGACAAGAACAGAAGATGGCTGATCTGCCGAAGAACCGACCGACCACTGACCCCCCATTCATCAATGTTGCAGTCGACCTTTTTGGCCCATGAATGTTTACTGCCCGTCGCGCAAGAGGTAGAGTGTCTAACAAAAAACGTTGGGCAATGTTATTCACACGTCTGAACATTCTGGTAGCGCGCATCGAAGTCATAGAAAACTTGAACACATCTAGCTTTATGAACGCATTGCGGAGTTTTCTTGCAACAATAGGGACTATCAAGCAAATTCGCTCTGACCGTAGCACCAACATTGTGGGTGCTTGCGTCAGCCCGCGAGACTCCGATCATTCACTGCTGAAGAAGCTCCTATCTGAGAGGGGCTGTACGTGGGTCTTCAACCTGCCGCGTAGCTCTCACATGGGTGGAGTATGCGAAAGCATGATGGGTATCGCACGTCAGATCCTGGACTCGATGCTGCTGCAACGCTACCATCATCGACTGACCCACCAGATCTTGACAACTTTCATGGCTGAAGTCTCTGCAAATATAAACGCTAGGCTCCTTGTTCCTGCGTCGGCTGATCCAGAAACGCCCGTAATTTTGACCCCAGCGGCAATGCTGACGCAGAAGTTGGGAAAAACAGCATCAACCTTAAAGGACATTGCAGTCTGAGACTGCTAAAAACTAGTAGTATAAGGTGCAGAATCTAGCGAGCCAGTTCTGGAAGAGATAGCGCACCGCTTATTTGACCACACTTCGATAAAAAAGTGGCAAATCAACCGAGCAAGCCTCAGGGCAGGCGACTTGGTTTAGCTCAAGGACAAACAGGTCGTCCGTTTTGAGTGGCCAGTCGGCGTGATCGGGAAATGCCTGCCTAGTGGAGGCGGCAACGTCCGGAAGGCTGAAGTGACTAGACCAAAGAAGGAATCTGTTAAAACATTCGTGCATCTCATATCAGACCTCGTGCATCTTATGACTCCAAGAAACGATAGTAATGCCCACAGGGTGAAACACCAGACGGGGAGTGTGCTGCTCAGCCATTGCCTTGAGTTTCAAGATGAAGCCGGGACTTTCACCGTCATCTACCTCAACACTGATAATCGTCTCGCAACAATGGGCAGCTATGTCCCCAGACTGTGGTAAGAGCGTCTTCAGTTGAGCTAAGCTGAGTGCAGGAGCTGGTCACACGTCACTACTTGTTACGGCTAAAACCATGTAATCTAACTATTAAACCAAAGTATGTAATCCAAGAAAAAGTGTAATCCAATCATTGAAACTTCTCTACTAAATTGAACAAAGTTTGATTGAATTTTGTCGTTATCTATGGGATAGAGTGTTTGGTACGAATACGTCGAATGCTGCTTTCCAGGCCTGAATAATACTTCAAAAAGATTTTTCATATTATTGTTACTATCGGAGTTTGAGTAAGTGCACCTGTGTGTAGTAGGTATGGCGCTGAGAGAAGTAAAGAGAAAAACCACGTGCCTTCGGTCGTCACAGCCTCAGGCAATGGGTGTATTGCGCAGGCTGAGCAGTCGCAGATCGGGTATGAGAATAAAAGCACTTTTAATGATCTACAAAATGAACGTACGACTGCTATTGGAATTTGGCTGTGTTCTTTTTTTTCGGTGCGCCAGCATACCAGTTTCGGCCACTAGCCCTATTGGAGCGAGAGATTTTACGGTTGTGCTCAGGCCTTCCAAAATATGTGGTGAACGCAGTAATATAACTGGAAGCCGATTTAACCTACTTACGATACAGACTTTCTTACCGTTGTACAAAACACTGTCTAAACATCATCAAATAATTTTCATCTCCAATACCGATATATTTTTCTCCGAGCACTGGCCTAGATTCAGCAAGCAACAAATCATATTTGCCCAAACATTACTCGGTTTTCTGAAAGTGCGAATTCACGATTTGCGTCCTTTAACCGCGATAATATTCCAGACCACGTGAAACTATTACTTCACAGAATTTTAAAACGACTAATACAAGAGCATTCAATTATTCTGCCAATGAATGTATTTATTGCAACCGATGCTTCGCAAGCTGAGGAAAAAGCTGGCATAGGTATATTCTGCCCTCAACTTGCACCCATAACACGCACCCGAACTCAAGCCGGTGCTTGAGTTTGGGTGCGTGTTATAAGCGGGGGCATCTGCTGACAAGATACATTTTCTGGTAGTGATAGAGAGACGAGCCTTGAGCAAGTTGAGGTCACCCTAAGATTGTTGCAATCAAGATGTATCTGGAAGCTTGGCTTCCCTCCCTTGCTACCCGTTTTAAATTGATCGCTACAGAGTCATTTCTCAGGCTGTATGAATCGATGGTGCAGTGCTTAGAAACAGTTTTTGTTACCCGTCCTGACTTCTTTTCTATACAACACTGGCCGATATTTTGTATACCCGAAATTCTGGTTATACAGCAATTTTTAAATGAATTAGGTATTCCAATTATTTCGTTCCTTTAATCAGTACCATTACCAATGGTAAATCACAGTTTTATGATATCATTCCAAAATGTTCAAAATTGATGCCGCTCAGTTTTTTGACGCTATATTAACAGATTACCTGGCATATAGGTCAAGGCAAGCAGTCATACTGACTGATGCGTCAAGGGTGAATAAAAATCGGGAATCGGTATTTTTCTCCTGCTCTAGATTGGTCCTTTTCGCTTCGCCTTCCAGATTTTGTGCTCATCTTTGAAGCAAAATTTTTAGAATAATTCTATCTTTCGATAAAATAACAGCTTCGGTTAGTTCTACAGTAATTTTAACAGATTCACTATCAGTATGTGCCTCTATTACTGCAGATGAGAACTCGCATGCTAAGAGTGCTTTCAAAGCATTAGTTTTATCACATCTGAATCGGATCAAATTGTATAGGTTCCAAGACATAAGGTCATATTGCCACGACATAGTGCCTGCATTCAAACAACGCGCCCAACACCACGCGCACAGGAACATACATGGGCGCCGTCTAGTGTTGCGCAGAGACGATGATGATAGCACGAGAACCCAGCTGGCCCCTGCTGATGTGCGCCACGCGCTTGGGACTCTTCTTGAAGAAGTAGAAGAAGACATCTTGCCGTTCTGCTGTAACGTGCTACGACCATAGTCCCTTTGAGTTGTGGGCACAGGTTCGCCCTTTAATAAATACGTTTTATTATACCCCGAGTCCTTCAACATCGTTACATATCTGGTGGACCTGCTGGGTAATGAATCAAAGCCCTACGAACGCAAGACAGCGTAGCCCCGACCACCAGCCAGTTGATACTGCGGAGCCGACACCTGTGCATCAGAGGACCAGTCGCCGTCTTCGAGGTGATTCACCAGAATTCAGCCCACTCCACTTTACGCCAAGGGGAACTCAGTCAATGGACGCCGCCACCATGACAAGTCATGTAACACCAGCCCAAGTGGTGACAAATCAGCCTCACCAGCCACCAGTATTTCATGGCGACTCGTATGAAGACGTTGAAGATTGGCTGAACCTCTTTGAGAGAGTGGCACGTTTGAACGGTTGGGATGAGAGAGAGAAGCTCCGCCGCGTATACTTTGCTTTGGAGCACTTCGCAAAGACGTGGTATGAGAACCATGAAACCTCCTTTACGACCTGGGATGAATTTCGGCGACAAGCTCTGGCGACAAGCTCTGGCGACATATGCCAGCGCTGATCGCAAAGAAAAGGCGCAGGCTGCGCTCGAGTCCAGGAACCAACTCACCAACGAAAGTGTCGCAATGTATATCGAGGACATGATCCGCCTGTTCAAGCGCGCAGATTCCCATATGACCGAAGACAAAAAGCTACGCCACCTCAAGGGTGGGGTGAAGCAAGAGCTATTCGCTGTTCTCGTCCGCAACCCACCGCGAACAGTTGCGGAGTTTCATACGGAAGCGACAGCCATCGAGAAAACACTAGAACAGCGGGCTCGACAGTACAATCGAGACAAACTATGCACCTGCCAATGTCTTCTCTGGACGCCAGCGAAGTGACATGGACGCTCTGCGAGAACTCATCAGGTCGGTGATCAGGGAAGAGCTCAGCAAGTTGCAAGCACCTCACACTACAGCAACACTGTCTGTAGTCGACGTAGTACGAGATGAACTGAGGCAGATGATACGTGAGCCGGAGCGTGCGCCACAGCCGATCCAACGCATACCAACGTACTCTGAAGTACTCAGACAACCCGCGGCGCACACCAATGCAGCAGTTACGATGGCCTCTCCTTGCCCACAAACGGTACGCAGCGCACCTCGTCCATTGGAACCGACGGCTACCTACCTGCCACGAGCCCGTGGTGTAGCTCGCTAAGTGGATCAAAGGCCCCGGAAAAGTGACATCTGGCGTGACCATGAACGCAGGCCTTTGTGTTTCCATTGTGGGGAAGCAGGTCACCTGTATAGGTTCTGCCCTTACCGACAGGCAGGATTAAGGGGCTTTCCTTTGTACGCACCATGCCCTCGAAACGGTGAACGGCCAACGGAGATCGAAGAGTACTTGTCCGCGCGCCAGAGCCTACTCACTCCACGCACACATCAGCCAAGATCGCCGTCGCCCAGGCGTTACCGATCACCCAGCCCACGTGCTTCTTCCGCACGGTCTGGGCATCGTTCTACAAGCCCACACCAGGAAAACTGAAGCAAGCGACCTGTGGAGGTGAGGCCGCTGATAACGACAGTTGCGAAGATCCTCCATTACGGTTTCAAGTTGACGATGCTATGTTTACAGAGGATAAGCGCAGCAGTGCGAAGATTACTTCAGATTTGCGGTTGAAAATAGACGGATACGAGCTGAATGCTTTAGTTGACACCGGCGCTGATTATTCGGTAATGAGTCACAAATTGGCAAAGAAACTGAAAAAGGTTGTGACAAAATGGAGTGGGGCACAGATACGCACGGCAGGTGGCCACACTATTACACCGCTCGGCAGATGCACCTCAAGGCTCGAAATAAGAGGCTTTACTTACGTTGCTGACTTCATCGTGCTGCCGGACTGTTCAAGGGAGCTTATACTAGGAATAGATTTTCTGCAAGCCAATGGAGCCATAATTAATCTGCGCAGATCCAGTGTAACGTTTTCGACAGAACAAGCTATGTCGGTGGAGGAATCGGAAAAGCGACGTTTTACTGCTCTGCGCGTTGTTGATGATGACGTCACAGTGCCACCACGCTGTAGTGTAATGGTGCTTGTTGAAAATAAGGCATTTTGTGACCACGAAGGAATAGCGGATGGAAACGTAGAGCTCTTTTTAAACAAAAGAATTTGCGTGGCGAGGGGTGTTGTTCACTTAACGAATGGCCACTCAGTTGTCCTCCTTACGAATTTTGGGAATGAATGTCAGCACATCGCGCAAGGTATGGCTATCGCCTATTTCCACGAGTTCTGCATGGCGACTGAACTTTGCAGTTTAGCGACAACGCCAACCACTCCACAAGAGACCTGCAACGTCGACGCATCAGTTAACGTCAACCATAGGCTCCCAGAATATCAAAAGAAACAATTGTTTGCCCTTATAAAAGAGTTTTCGGACTGCTTTTCAACGTCCTCTAAGGTGCGACGCACGGCTCTTGCAAAACACAGGATTATAACAGAAGAAGCCACGAGACCGATTTACCAACACCCATATCGAGTATCGCAAAAGGAAAGAGACGTCATCAAGAAACAAGTGGAGGAGATGCTTTCAGATGACGTGATCCAGCCTTCCAGCAGTCCATGGGCGTCTCCCGTAGTGCTTGTTAAAAAGAAAGATAACAGCCTTCGATTCTGCGTCGACTATCGGAAACTGAACAGCGTAACGAAACGGGATGTATACTCTCTGCCGCGTATCGATGATACACTCCATCGACTACGGAGTGCGAAATACTTCTCCTCCCTTGATCTCAAGAGCGGATATTGGCTAATTGAGGTGGATGAGCGCGACCGTGAAAAGACGGCATTCATAACCCCAGACGGACTCTACGAATTTAAAGCGCTTCCATTCGGCCTGTGCACAGCGCCAGCTACGTTTCAGAGAATGATGGACGCTTTCCTCGCGGGACTGAAATGGCAGTCCTGCTTGGTGTACTTGGATGACGTTGTCGTATTTTCCGCTACATTCGACCAACATCTAGAGTGACTCCGCACAGTATTAGAAGCCATTCGTTCAGCAGACTTGACCATAAAGCCAGAAAAATGCCACTTTGCTTTTGAAGAGCTTCGATTCCTCGGACACGTCGTCAGCTCCGACGGCGTTCGGCCAGATCCCGAAAAGACAGCTGCCATCGCGAAGTTCCCGACACCCAAAGACAAGAAGTCAGTACGTCGCTTCCTGGGTTTATGCGCGTACTATCGGCAATTTGTGGAAAATTTTTCGAACATTGCTGAACCACTTACTAATATGACAAAAGACGAGGTGCCCTTTATGTGGGAAAGTGAACAAAAGGAAGCATTTGATGAGTTAAGAACACGCCTGCAAGCCTCCCCAATCCTCGCCCACTTCGATGATACTGCCTAAACTGAAGTTCACACTGATGCGAGTAACGTCGGCCTCGGAGCCATTCTAGTCCAGCGGCAAAACGGCCAAGAAAAAGTGCTAGCGTACGCCAGCCGCAAGCTTTCGAAAGCCGAGAGAAATTACTCTGCAACCGAAAAAGAGTGTCTCGCGGTCATTTGGGCCATAAGTAAATTTCGGCCGTACCTCTACGGTAGACCATTTCGAGCAGTAAGTGACCACCATTGCCTGTGTTGGCTGGCGAATCTTAAGGATCCCTCTGGCCGACTAGCAAGATGGAGCCTTAGGCTACAAGAGTACGATGTTACTGTCGTATACAAATATGGGAAAAAGCACAGCGATGCCGACTGCCTGTCACGCGCACTAGTGGAGACGAGTGAGCCGGAGGAAGAAGACATCCCGTTTCTAGGCGTCGTCCAGGCATCAGAAATCGCTGAACAACACCAAAATGACCCCGATTCGCTGCCGCTTATACAGCGTCTCCAAGGACTCAACGTTAAAGTCCCGCGCACTTTATCCAGAGGGCTTCCTTCGTTCTGTCTTCGGGAAGGGGTCCTTTACAAGAGGAACTTCAAGCCTCATGGTGACAAGTTTTTACTCGTTGTACCTGCACCTTTACGAAACGAGATTCTGCACGCATGTCATGATGAGCCAACATCTGGGCACATGGGTGTCAGCCGTACATTCGCCAGAATTCACCTAAAATACTGCTGGCCAAAACTGTTATCAACAGTTCAGCGCTATGTGAAAACTTGCCGTGAGTGTCAAAGACGCAAAACTCCATCCGTGAAACCTGCCGGCCTCCTCCAGCCAATAGAACCACCGCATGCCCCATTCCAACAAGTCGTTATGGATCTCCTAGGCCCGTTTCCGACATCGACTGCACACAAGAAGTGGATAGTCGTAGCCACGGACTATCTCACTCGCTACGCTGAGACTGACTCCCTGTACACCGCAACAGCTCTTGAAGTTGCCAAGTTCTTCATCAACAACATAGTCCTCAGACATGGTGCACCCAGCGTGGTAATTACAGATCGTGGCCCTGCTTTTACTGCAGACCTAATGAAATGTCTGATGCGAATGACCCACACAGACCAGAGAAGAACTACAGCATACCATCCTCAAACAAATGGCCTAACGGAGCGCTTGAACAGAACTCTGACTGATATGCTTTCAATGTATATCGACATCGAACATAAACTGTGGGATAAAGTATTGCCCTACATTACGTTCGCATATAATACAGCTGTTCAAGAAACAACGCGAGTGACACCATTTGAACTTGTATTCTGCCGAAGAGTCACCACTCCACTGGATGCCATGTTACCACTGAATGATGAAAGCAGCAATCCTAGACGCCTTCCTGCAAAGAGCCGAGGAAGCACGACAGATGGCGAGATACAGAATACGCCGCCAACAACGTATCGACTCCTATCGGTACAATCAGCGCCGTACCGAAGCGCATTTTCAACCAGGTGACAAAGTATGGATATGGACCCCAGTGCGTCGCCGCGGACTTTCTGAAAAACTTTTTAGCCACTACTTCGGGCCTTACGAAGTACTCCATCGTGTAAGCGATGTAACTTACCAAGTCAGATCCGCTATACATGGGAGCTCAAAACGCCGCAACCCTACAGAGGTTGTACATGTAGTCCGGATGAAGCCATACTATGAGAGATCACCGGAAGACTAGTGACGCCTACCACGAATCTATTCATTGCCTGACGCGTCGGGACGATGCGTGTGAGGAGGGGGATTATGCCACGACATAGTGCCCGCATTCAAACAACGCGCCCAACACCACACGCACAGGAACATACATGGGCGCCGTCTAGTGTTGCGCAGAGACGATGATGATAGCACGGGAACCCAGCTGGCCCCTGCTGATGTGCGCCACGCGCTTGGGACTCTTCTTGAAGAAGTAGAAGACATCTTGCCGTTCTGCTGTAACGTGCTACGACCATAGTCCCTTTGAGTTGTGGGCACAGGTTCGCCCTTTAATAAATGCGTTTTATTATACCCCGAGTCCTTCAACATCGTTGCAATATTGCCACCAGCACGTAGTGAGTCGACAGCAAGAGCGGCTCTCAATCTGGAGGAAAAAGAAGATCACGTGCTTCTTCTCTGCTCGAAAGCCAGCCACGACTGACGCATCGTCTTAGAGATTGCTACCCGGTGGTTTAATAAATCCCCCAGTACTTGTGACTCATCGTGACAAACTGGTGGAGGTGCTGAGTAGTCTCACGGATGCTGCATACCCCCCCAGAAAGCCGTGATACGAGTCCAGTGCCAATCAATACTCCTGCGCATCGGACCAGCCGCCGAATCAGGGGATTGCCTCCGGAAGTCGACAATACTGCTCCGACCACGTCGACAAACATGACCAGCGCTTCGGTGCAAACCTCGTCAACAGGCACGGGAAGCACGACGTCGAACCGCCATACGTTGCAAAGCCCACGGGCACCGGCGACGTTCCATGGCACGGAGCACGAGGACGTTGAAGACTGGTTGGCGGACTTCGAGCGCGTAGCCACCTTAAATCAGTGGGACGCCGCGGCGAAACTGGGTCGTGTCTATTTCTATCTCGAAGACGGGTCACGTACGTGGTATCAAAACCGAGAGGAGCAGCTGACGACGTGGCCCGAATTCTCTCGTAGACTTTTGCAGTTCTACGCCAGTGCTGATCGCCAAGAACGAGCTGAACGAGCTATTCTGGACCGCGTCCAGTTGCGAAACGAAACTGTAACCACGTACGCCGAAGACATGACGCGCCTCTTCCGACGGGCTGATTCAAGAATGACGGAGGACAAGAAGTTGCGTCACTTGATGCGCGGTGTCAAGGACCAGCTTTTTGCCGGCCTCGTGCGCAGCCCTCCGAAGACGGTGGCGGAGTCATTGTCCGAGGCCGTGACAATGGAAAAAATGCTGCAGCAGCGATCCAACCAATACGACAGGCAAGTCAGTGGCATGTCTACTGCTGACATTTTCACCGCCACTAGAACCAACAACGACCGTCTACGTGAACTCATCTGTGATATAGTACGTGAAGAGTTGCAAAAGGCTGGTGTAACACCTCATCCTACGGTTAGCTCTATTGCAACTGTGATCAAGGATGAGCTGCACCAGGCCCTCCGGAACACCTTTCCTCCTGATTACAGCTGCACCAGCTTCTGCTGAATACCGCCGTGAGACAACCTACGCGGAAGCCTTGAAATGCCCTGCTGCATCGCCGCCATTATTGGTCCATCCTGTTCCTGCTGTTGCACTCCAGTCAGCGCAGCACATACCGTACTACGAAGGCACGTACACGCCACCGCCCTTGCCCTTTGTCCCTGGTGCTCCTGTCGCCCATCGTTCGGTGCCACCAGTTCAGTACATCGACGACCGGCGCACGTCTCCTCGGAAGTCTGATGTTTGGCGCACACCTGATCGCCGGCCTCTGTGCTTTCACTGTGGAGAAGCTGATCACTTGTACCGCTAGTGCCCATATCGCCGTCTTGGGCTTCGCGGCTTCTCTGAGTACTCACCGCCACCCCGTTACAGCCAGAGACCGCGCGAAGTCTAAAACTACCTCGCCCAGCAGCATGCACCACCGTCTGCCGGGTGCCAGTCGCGCTCGCCATCACCGAGGCGATTTTCATCAACGCCCCAGCGGTAATCTACCTCACGATCTCCCAGCCCCCGCCGGGAAAACTAGCCCAAGCGACCTCTGGGGGCGGGGTCGCTGAACGTCGAAGCGCTGAAGACCTCCTATTGGCGCAGAACCGTACAGAAACCGCTCCGACATCACATACTGCTGCAAAAGATGGCCGACTTTCACTCGACATAGCAGTGACAATTGATGGTTGTGCAGTTATTGCGTTAGTGGACACCGGCGCCGACTATTCCATACTGAGCGGGAAACTGACAACGCATCTGAAGAAAGTCATCACGCCGTGGCATAACTCGCAGATTCGGACAGCTGGTGGCCACGTCGTTACTCCACTGGGTGCCTGCACAACTAGAGAACAGATCCTAGGGTATACATTCGTAGCAAGCTGCCTCGTTCTACGCGAATGCTCCCGTGACGTCATCCTGGGAGTTGACTTTCTGCAGGAAAATGGAGCTATTATTGATCTGCATGAGCGCCGCGTCACGTTCTCAGCCCAGCGAGCAATCAACGTGCAGGATGACGAAAGGCGTGTCGACGTACTTCATATTTCTGAACAGAGCATGAGGCTTCCTCCACGAGCTAGTGTTCTAGTCGACGTAACATGCTGTGGTTTGGGCGATGGTGATGTGGTGGCTGAGACAAATTTAGAACACCTCCTGCCACAAGGCATTTGTGTAGCTAGAAGTGTAATACACCTTTGTGATGGCCGATCTGAATTGCTCGTAACCAAATTTAGCAACGAGCATCGACATCTGTTTCGTGGCACTTCGATAGCGTTTGCCCACGAAGTAGCAAACGTCACCAACTGTCTTACGTCAGAACTAGTGGATACCACCGACACGTCAATGAGTAATATTGACATCAATCCTGATCTGTCCACCGATAACCAGACTGCGCGACGAGCGCTCTTGTTCGAGTTCAGGTCTTGCTTCGCAAGTTGCTCCAAGATCCGCCAGACGTCTATCACTCAACACAGGATCATCACGTACGAGTACGCACGCCCGATACACCAGAACCCCTACCGCGTGTCAACTAAAGAACGTGAAGCGATACGTACGCAAGTCCGCGAGATGCTTGGCGATGGCGTTATTGAACCATGTAACAGCCCGTGGTCATCTCCAGTCGTACTTGTCAAAAAGAAGGACAGGTCGCTACGCTTCTGCGTCGACTACCGAAAGCTTAACAACGTGACCAAAAAGGATGTGTACTCGCTGCCACCTATTGACGATTTGCTGGATAGGCTTCGTCGTGCCCATTATTTCACTTTTCTCGATCTCAAAAGCGGGTATTGGCAAATCGAGGTAGATCAGCGAGACCGTGAGAAAACAGCCTTCGTGACTCCAGACGGCCTATACCAATTTGAAATGCTCCGTTTAGGCTTGTGTTCAGCGCCAGCAACTTTCCAGGGAATGATGGACACTGTCCTCACAGGGCTCAAGTGGCAGACGTGTCTTGTCTACCTTGATTATGTGGTGGTCTTCCCTACCACGTTCGAGCAGCACCTTCACCGCCTGCGCAGCGTGCTGGAGGCTATCCGATCAGCGGACCTCACACTAAAGCCACAGATGTGCCACTTCGGCTATAAAGAACTAAAATTTCTTGGACATGTAGTTAGCGCCGCAGGAATCCGGCCCGATCCAGACAAGCTTGCCACTGTTGCCGAATTACCAGCTCCTGTCGATAAGAAAGCCGTCCGGCGCTTTCTTGGTTTGTGCGCTAACTATCACCGGTTCATTCATGGCTTTTCACAGATAGCAGAACCTCTTACTTGTCTCACAAGGGACGACACGCCGTTTTTCTGGGAAAACGAGCAACAAGCAGCTTTTGATGAGCTGCGCCAGCGCATGCAATCAGCGCCCGTTCTCGCTCATTTCGATGATGATGCTGACACGGAGGTCCATACCGACGCTAGTAACATTGGGCTTGGTGTAGTGCTCGTTCAGCGTCAAGAAGACACTGAAAGAGTCATAGCGTACGCCAGCCGCTCTCTATCCCGTGCCGAGACGAATTATTCCACTACGGAGAAAGTGTGCCTCGCAGTCGTGTGGGCAATCACCAAGTTTCGCCCGTACCTTTATGGTCGTCCCTTCAAGATAGTGACGAACCATCACGCGCTCTGTTGGTTGGCAAGCCTGCGTGACCCTTCAGGACGGCTAGCATGGTGGAGCTTGCGGCTGCAAGAGTTTGATGTCACCATCATCCATAAGCCCAGCCGTAGGCTTGAAGACGCTGACACACTGTCACGCGCACCCCTTCATGCCGTCAGTCAGGAAGCAGAGGAAGACGAAGGCTTCCTGTGCGCCGTTAGCGCATCAGACTTGAGCAAACGGCAGCGAGATGACGCAGAGATTCGTCCAATCATTGATCATTTAGAGGGCCAGGGCGCTATAATACCACGTCATTTATCCCGCTCGTTGACGTCGTTCTGCCTGTGAGACGGTGTGCTGTACAAAACGCACGCTCGTTCGAACAACCATGCTTACCTCCTGGTGCTTCCTCGAGACATGCGAGACGATGTCCTCATCGCTTGCCACGACGAACCCACATCCGGTCATCTGGGCTACTCAAGGACACTTGCCAGAGTGAGCGAGAGGTACTATTGGCCAGGACTTTCAGCAAGCATCAAGAAGTACGTCAAGAGCTGTCGGGAGTGTCAGCACCGAAAGCAACCATATGTTAAGCCAGCTGGTTTGCTTCAGCACATCAAAGCACCCTGCACGCCGTTCGACCAAGTCGGCATGGACATTCTCGGGCCATTTCCCCTGTCTGCGGACAGCAACAAATGGGTGATCGTCGCGACCGACTATTTGACACGCTATGCTGAGACGCTGGCGATCCCACGAGCCACGGCTTCTGAGGTAGCACAATTTTTCTTGCACCACATCGTGTTACGACAAGGTGCGCCTTCCAGTGTAATAACAGACACAGGGACGGTATTCACGGTGCAGCTTACGGACGAAGTTTTTAAACTGAGCAACACCAGACAACGAAGGACAACTGCGTACCACCCGCAAACTAACGGACTTACCGAGCGACTGAATAAGACCCTTGCAGACATGATCTCAATGTACATCGACGTACAGCACAAAACATGGGACTGGATCTTACCTTACGTGACTTTCGCCTATAATACCGCCATGCCAGAGACCACGCGATTCACGACATTTCGGCTTCTCTACGGCCGCGAAGTGCAGGCCATGCTAGACTCTATGCTACCGTGTCAAGGCGAAGACGAGTTGGCAACTGACGCCGAAGCATTTGCAGAGCGTGCTGAGGAAGCCCGGCAACTCGCGCGACTGCACATCGGCCAGCAACAGCAGGCAGACGCACGACGATATAACACCCGCCACAGAGAAGTGTTTTACAACCCCGGAGATCAAGTTTGGGTGTGGACGCCCGTCCGCCGCCGTGGCCTTAGTGAAAAGTTACTGAGCCGGTACTTTGGCTTATATAAAGTGTTACGCCGCGTCAGTGACGTGAACTACGAAGTGGTTCCGGACTCAACACCCCATGCACGGAGCAGGACCCGACTGAGGCCGGACGTCGTTCATGTGTTGCGCATGAAACAATTTATTGCGCGTTGCTCGTAACTTTTCTTTTACCGTAAAGCATTCTGTGTTTTTTGTTTATTTGTGTGAACTTGCTTTCTCGTTCATTGATGTTTCTTATATTGGCACGCTCTTCAATTTTTACCTTCACTTTATCCGAATTCCCAATTTCTTTTTCACGTGCTTACGTAGTAGCATCGTGGTGCTGCTATGTGCTTTTCTTCCCTCTTTTTGGGACTTGTTTTTTTTCTTTTTGGAAGGGGGGATAATGCCATCAGCACGTAGTGGGTCGACAGCAAGAGCGGCTCTTAATGTGGAGGAAAAAGATCACGTGCTTCTTCTCCGCTCGAGAGCCAGCCACGACTTACGCATCGTCCTAAAAATTGCTACCCGGTGGTTTATTGAATCCCCCAGTACTTGTGACTCATCGTGACAATATATATGACTTAAATGGCAGACGCGCTGGCAAACTCATCGGGAAATGAGTCTGTTATTGAGGTATTACCGCCATCGAAATTCCTAATAGGTACCAGACTAAAAAGGAAAGTGATATATGAGGAATTTTCTGCACCTTCTCTAACAGCCATATCAGAATTCAAGCACATAATGCATCATTGGTATAGTAAAATAGGTCAAATGCGACGAAAGAAAGTCGCAATCACAAGACTGCGCTGTCAAATTATGCAGCTAATGTTATATTTTACTCCCCTTATTGTCCTGTTTGTTAGGTAAATGAGTCAACTGAACATTACCTCTTAACTGAAATAGACTCTCTACCTTACCCAAAAAACTGTAGGTGCAGTGTGCCACTTTTTCTGAATAGATTTAAATGCGCGAAATGTGCTTCCTTTCGGGGCTTTGTCTCTTGGCCACAGTGACGGGAAGATTGTTGACGCATTGCAAGAGTTCGTCAAAGGTTCAAAGAGAGGTTTATAGTTGAAATAATTGATCTATGAGTTTTATGACTTTTCCTAAATCACTTGCAATCAAATGAGCAGTTTCATTGCCTTACACGACAGATTATTTACTATTCTACTATGAAATTTCTCTTGTTGCTTCTCTCGCTTTCTTTCTCGTAAATAGATTAATCTTAACCTGTTGTTAAGAAATTATTTCATGAAAACTATCCAGTGTTTGGCCAGTCCCTCAGCATGGGTGTGCGCTACGATTGTCAAGGATTTTGACTTCGACTTGACCTCGCTTCAAGCTCAACGCCACTGAGGCTATCACTACGTGGCGTCTCAATAAGCCCCGTTTGTTGACTTGACAACGGCTGAGGTGCTGGGTGAACAAAGTCGACGAAACACTGATCCACAACTACTTGAGCTACGCTACAGCCGCAGCCTTGCCGGTCTCAGTAACATTGCCGGTCTCAGTAACCCATTCTCAGTAACATATTTCTTGCACATCTTGATCGTGCCTTCTCAAACAAGCTTGACGACTCTGTAGTTTTTAAAGATTGCCGTTTAGTTGGTGATTATTTAGTGTTACTGGGTTGTGATAACCGAAATTCACAGGTCATTTCCTCTAACTTATTGATTGTTTTCCGAAAGTACCGGAAACCACTTGTTCTCACGTATGAATTGTCCACTGTTAATAACCTGAAATATTTAGATTTGAAGCTTTAGCTAGGATTCCCGCATGTTTGCTGGATGCATGAACTAAGAAGAGGCAAGCCACTTTTGCCTTTTAGTTCAGCTCTCTCAAAGTTGGTCAAGCGGAGCATTGCTAACCGCTGCCTAGACAACGCCTTAAAAAAGTCCTACCCCCACATGGTACACCACAGCTTGGCTCTACAAGTGGAGCGTCTGACCAAAGCTGGTTAGCCCGCACATGTTCTCGTTTCGGTGGCGAAAAAGCTGGTCACTGTCCTGAAGTGAGGCGGCAAACCGGACAAGCGCAACTGTGTCAGAAAGAGCCAGCCTTTCGTACTACCTGACGTGCACGACGTCTCACATAGGTTAAAAAGGATTACTCGAGCCGCCAACGTTCTTGTAGTTTTTTCTGCACGGGAAATATTGCAGAGACTTTGCAAACGGGCTACAACACCTCGCGCAAACTCTGCCCCATGCGCTGTTGCGCACAGGTCTTATTACGTCCCATGCGCAGTGAAGTCGTCTACATGATTTCACTGACATGTGGGTGCGTCTAAGTCGGCCAAACTGGCAGTTGCCTAAATTACCGCCTCCAAGAACATGAAACAGTGTGCACAGTGTGGTACAAGGGCACCTTGGCATTCATTGCCGAGATTGCGGGTGCACCGTCCTCTTTGTTCAGTGCTCTGTATTGGCAAGGCATAGGAATCAGCTCACCCGCAAAATTATTATTGAAGCAAAAAATACCCTTGCTAGGTGATAAATGCATAAGCGCCTCGTCGGTTGCTTTATCACAGGCACGCCGGAATTACCTGGCTGAATTTTGAGGCAATAGAGTTACACGCGCTTTGATACTGGCGCATTGAGTATTGCTTGTATTTTATCTTCATGATCTGTAATCATCCTTTTTAGGCATATATATTCTTGTTACTGTGTGAAATAAAGATAGTTGGAAATCAGCGCTATTTCTGTCTACACTTCTCATTTTTTTCTATGTTCGTGCGCTGAAAAAAACTTGCAGGTATGACAACGCACCAACTAGTCCAAGCTTCCACCCAAGAACTTTATTTGAACAAGTTGGATTTGACCCTCTTGGCACACTTCCACTGTCGTCAAAAGGTAACCGTTGGATTATCATGTGCGCCGATATTCTTACCCGATACTGTGAGACGGCTGCTATTTCATCGGCAACTGCTCGTGCCGCCTGCTTCCTCACGCTACCCTCTGCGGCTCTCCAACATGGGCTTCTCAATGTCATCATTAGTCGTCTAGGACGCCAGCTGATGGCAGATGTGGCCGAGGAGATGTTTCGTCTGTGTGCTTCAAGTTTTTGACATTCTACGCCAAATCACCCTCAAACGAATGGTCTTACTGAACGCAGAAACAAAACTCTCACAAACATGCTATGAATATATGTCACATGAGGTCACGAAAATGGGGACGATGTTCTTTCTGCCTTTTATTGCTTATGTCTTTAAACACCACACAGCATAAAACTACTGCTCTCAGTCTCTTCTGTGTTCACTGTGCTTAGTCCGCCACGCTATGCAGTCGACACAATTTCCCCACTTCTAGCCAACAATAACCTATGAATTTCCGAGAATGTGTGGCGTGCTTATGAGGCTCGATATCTTGCCCATTTGCACACTCTGGGAGAGATTCAAAGATGTGGTTTGACCGACTACGCAACATGTTCCTAATGAGCATGGTGACTTGGTGGGGCTTTGTACTCCATTGAGAAAACGCGAAAGATGTGAAAGCTTCCTGGCACATTATACTGGACCATATTGTCACCTAGAGTTGTGAGCCGGCAAGCCCTAGCCAGCCGGAAAGGTCAAAAAGAACGAAGAAGAAGTGTGTATTAGCGCTTCGTTTGAAGATACACGCTCGTGTGTTTCTCCCCGCTGTTCCTGTCTTGTCTCTAGGGCTCTTAGTGCGTGACAAACTGGTGGAGGTGCTGGGTAATCTATGCACCGTACCCCTCCCCATAGCAAGAACTCAAGGATCGTACTGGTGGTCACTCCTGTGCACGGCGCCAGCAGAAGAATCCGAGGGCAATCCCCTGAGTTTGGACTGCTTTCAAACAAGATGGCAGCTCCGACCAGCCCTACTGACACCAACCCAATTGGTACGAACCGCACAACGCCGCTTCATCGCAACTTACTCACACCGCGAACGCCAAATCGCTTTCATGGCACTGCACTTGAGGATGTAGAAGATTGGCTTGTTCATAACGAGTTTGTTGCCGTTCATAACCAGTGGGACGACGCAGATTAACTGCGGCATGTCTATTTCAGTCTTTTAGACGGCGCACGTGGTTGGTATGAGAACCGGGCACGTATTCTTACACCATAGGAAGACTTCAAGCGCCGATTACTTGGGACATATGTCAGCCTTGACCATCGGGGGAGAGCTGAGCGCGACCTGCAGTCCCGCATACAAATGCCGAACGAAGGAGTTAGCATGTATGTCGAGGACATGACGCGTCTTTTCCACTGAGCTGACCCCGGCATGACAGAGGAAAAGAAAGCACGCTACCTCATGCGTGGGGTAAAAGAGCAGCTTTTCGGTTGGCTTGTGCGCAGTCCACCTAAGACTGCGTCAGAATTTCTCACAAAATCCGTCACTATGGAAAGTACTCTTAGCCACCGGGCCCCGTCATACGAACGGCACGTCAACGCTTCAACTACGCACTACTTGGAAGCTTGTGGTGGCCAAATGGATTTCTTCTGAGAGCTCATACGTCCAGTCATCTGCAAAGAACTCCAGAAGCTGTCAGTGCCCTCGCAGCCAACTATCTCCTCGTTGTTCAGCATTGTCCAAGACCAAGATGAAGTCCTGCATGCCCTAAAAGAACCACCTTTCATGCGGGATTATCAACCACCCAGTGACTTCCTCCGCATTTTGCATGCTCAAGCTTTGCGGCAACCTGTTACACCTGCAATCCCGCATCCTACCGTGGCCCCAGCAATGCTGCAGACGGTCCAAGCGGCACCAAATTACAGCGCACCTCGCCTGGTCTCGCGGAAATCAGGCGCCTGGCATGCACCAGATCAACGTACTGTCTGCTTCCACTGTGGCGAAGCAGGACATCTGTACCGACAGTGTTCTTACCGACAACTTTGATTACGCGGAATTTCGACAAACTCACCACCACCCAGGTTCGGTCAGTGGCCCCCTGAAATTGAAGAGTATGTGGCTCAGCAGCTCGGAACTTCGGCATCCTTGCCCCAGTCAGGCTCCCTGTAACCGCGGTGATTTTCTCCTAATCACCGTACCTATTCGAGCGTGGCGCAGGGTCGGTCACCCAGTCCACGCCGGTAAAACTAACCAAAGCGACCTCCGATGGCGAGGCCGCTTATACTGGACAAGCTCAAAGCCTGCTAACGACGCTTCCGCAAATTGACGATTCCCTGATGACGACGACACCAGCTGCAAAGGTTCTGCAAAGATTTATTCAAACATTCTCGTGCTGCTCGACAGTCGCGAAGTGAGCGCTATAGTTGACATGGGTGTGGATTTTTTTCTATAATAAGTGAACAACAGGCTGCTCTCCTGAAAAAATTAATGATGCCTTGAAACTTGAGGCTAATTCGTACTGCTGGCGGGCACATCGTCACGCCACTCGGCGTTCGCACAGCACGAATACAGATTCGTGGTTCTACCATTGTTTTCAGCTTGAGCATTCTCCGTCAGTGTTCTCGAGACCTGATCACTGGAATGAACTTTCTGAGGGAGCATGGTGCTAGCAACAACATTCGACAACGCCTTGTTATGTTTTCAACAAAATGCGCCACACCAGAGCATAATCCCGGCCACGATCAGTTATGTTTGCGTGTAATTGACAATGCCGTGACGATAGCAACACGCTCACGTCTTAACGTTCAAGTGGCGTGTAATAAATTAGCACACGGTGAAATGGTGGCGGAGAGCACTCGATTCCTGATTTTTCCCAAGGTGTCTGCGTAGCACGAAGCCTAGTACACCTCCAGGCTGGCCACTGCGAGGTTCTTGTTACAAACTTCAGCTACGAGCGCCGACACCTTTTCCTTGGTACTGTCATCGCCTATGCCTACACAGTAACCAATGTGACTGAGTGTTTTGCTTTCGGGGCAACCGATAATGCCGAAGCATCTCTCCGGGCTACGACATAAACCCAACACTTGCTGACAAAAACAAACGTAGGCTTAACGAACTGTTGATAAGATTCCACGCCTGTTTTGCACGCTCATCGAGAATCCGTCAGACATCGATTACCAAACACTGTACTATCACCTACGGCGACGCGCACCCTATACGGCAGCAGCCTCATTGCGCTTCACCAACCGAACGACGCGCTATTCAAAAGCAAGTGAAGGAAATGATTCAAGGTGGTGTAATACAGCCATCAAGCAGCCCATGGTCATCGCCAGTTGACCTTGTAAAGAAGAAGGATGGTACACTTCGCTTTTGTGTCGATTATAGGAAGCTGAATAACGTCACAAAGCAAGACGTGTACCTGAAGCCTCGAGTGGACGATTCTCTTGACAGGCTGAGGCGAGCAAAATACTCTTCCTCAATTGACCTCAAAAGTGGTGATTGGCAAATTGACGTCAATGAACGTGACAGCAAAAAACGGCTTTTGTAAATCCTAACAGTCTGTATAAACTCCGAGTGCTCCCATTCGGCCTCTACTCCGCTCCGGCAACATTCCAATGAATTATGGATACCATTCTCGCTGACATGACGTGGAAAAGTTGCCTCGTCTATCTAGATGATGTCGTTGTCTTTTCGAGAACGTTTGACGAGCACCTTTGTCGCCTTCGGAGTGTTTTTGAAGCTATACAATCTGCTGACCTGAGAAGCCTGAGAAGTGCCATTTTGGCTACAAAGAATTGAAGTTCCTGGGTCATGTTGTGAGCGCTGCAGGCATTCGGTCCGATCCCAAGAAGACTGCCGCTGTGGCCGCCTCTTCAGCTCCGACTGACAAGAAAAGTCTTCGACGATTTCTGGGGCTCTGCGTATACTATCCCTGCTTTATTGAAAACTTCTCCAAGCTTGCACAGCCTCTCATCAGACTTACGCGTGACGACACCATATTTCTGTGGACTGACGAACAAGCGACTGCCTTTAAGGAACTGCGATGGATTGTCGTCCCCTCCTGTACTTGGTTATTTCGACGAGGACGCTGACACAGAGGTGCGCACTGATGCAAGCAACATCAGTCTCGCAGCTATCTTGGTGCGAACACAAGATGGGAGCGAACGTGTGATTACCTACGCGAGCCGCACTCTATCACGTGCCGAAAGCAACTATTCAACGTCAGAAATGGAATGTCTTGTATAATATGGGGGATTACAAAGTTTAGGTGTTATCTCTATGGCCACACATTTAAAGTTGTGGCTCATCACCACGCTTTAGGTTGGTTGAATTTCCTCCGAGACCCGTCTTGGCGATTAGCACGATGGAGTCTGCGACTTCAGGAGTTTGATGTCACCATCGTATACAAGTCGGGTAGAAAGCATGAAGACGCCGACACGCTATCACGAGCACATTTGAAATCTTACCATAGAGCTGTAAAGACGAAAGCGCCTTCTTGGGAACTCTTAGTGGAGCGGTCCTTCTCAGTAAGCAATGAGCGGACACCCGAGTTAGGGCCCATCATCGATCATTTAGAAGGCAGCACCGCGTCTGTTCATCGTCCTCTTTCCCGTACGTTGCCGTCATTTTGCTTAAGACACAGCATATTGTACAATAAAAACACCGGTGTAGCCAGCAGATCTCATCTTCTAGTCGTTCCGCAAGACCTTCGTGGTGACATCCTATTAGCGTGCCACGATGGGCTGACATCCAGCCATCTGAGATACTCACGCATGCTCAACCGTGTACGACAGCTATATTTCTAGCAAAAACTCGCAGCTTGTGTCAAACGCTACGTGAAAAGATGCCGTGAATATCAGCGTCGCAAGTCTCCACCTGTAAAGCCTGCAGGCCTCCTACAACCCATCGACCCACCGCGTACGCAGTTTTACCAGGTTGGAATGGGCCTCCTTTAACCGTTTCCTTTGCCTGACTCCGGAAACAAGTGGATCATCATCGCAACCGATAACTTGACGCGTTACGCTGAGACAAAGCCACTGCCACACGGTACAGCATCTGAAGTCGTCCAGATTTCCATGCGCCACATTGTGCTTCGTCACGGTGCCCCGTCATTCATCATCACTGACGGAGGGAAAGCGTTCACGGCAAAACTGTTCGATGACATCTTCAACCTCAGTTACACGAACCACCCCAAAACAACTGCATACCACCCCCAAAGTAATGGCTTGACAGAAAGGCTAAACAAAACACTGGCAGACAAGATTTCTATGTACGTGGATGTGCAGCCTAAAACGTGGGACGAGATGCTGCCGTACGTAACGTTCACGTGCAACACCGCAATCCAGAAAACGACAAGGTTCGCACCCTTCCGTCTCGTTTACGTTCGAGACGTCTAGATCATGCTAGACGCAATGATTCCTTGTGACATCGACAAGCGGGAGCTGCTAAGTTCTGATGTCTAGGATTGCACTCAGCGTGCAGAAGAAGCACGTACAGTAGTTCGCGTGCACGTAAGATCACAGCCGTGTGAAGACATTCGAAGGTACAATATCCACCATCGAGAAGTAACCTATTAGCCCGGCGACCAAGTGTGGGTTTGGACTAGTGTTAGACGGCGAGGTCTAAGCGAGAAAGTCCTGAGCAAGTACTTTGGATCCTACAAAGTATTACGGCGGTTGAACGAGGTCAACTATGAAGTTATTCCAGACGGAGGCTCGGTAACGACCCAGCGCCACTCACCAAGAACAGAAATTGTGCACGTCGTCCGCCTAGAACCTTAACTTACGAGGTGATACTCGCCTTATTATCATTAAAGTCTTGAAAGTCTTAAGTACAACAGACAAAATAGAACTGGCAAAGCTTTCGAAGTTGATTAATAGGCGTAAGATATCTAATGTAAGAAGGTATAACATGGAGAGAAATGAACACGCTCTGAAAAACGGAGGAAGCGTCAAAGCAGTGAAGAGGAAACTTGGGATAGGCAAAAATCGGATGTATGCACTAAGGCACAAACAAGGCAAAATAACTTCCAATATGGATGGGATAGCTAAAATAGCGGAGGAGTTTTACAGAGATCTGTACAGTAGCCGGGACAACCACGACTTTAATACTATAAGAACTAGCAGTAACCCAGATGACACCCCTCCAGTAATGGTAGAAGTCAGAGAAGCTTTGGAGAGCATGCAAAGAGGCAAAGCTGCTGGTGATGATCAGGTAACATCAGATTTGCTGAAAGATGGAGGACAGATTGTGTTAGAAAAACTAGCCACCCTGTTTACGAGGTGTCTCCTGACAGGAAGAATACCAGAGTCTTGGAAGAACGCTAGCCTCATCTTAATACATAAAAAAGAAGATGACAAGGACTTGAAGAATTGCAGGCCGATTAGCTTGCTCTCTGTAGTATACAAGCTACTTACAATAGTAATTGCTAACAAAGTAAAGAAAACAATAGAATTAAATCAACCAGAGGAACAAGCAGGATTTCAAACAGGCTACTCAACAATCGACCACAATCATACTATCACTCAGGTAATAGCGAAATGCGCAGAATATAACCAGCCACTATACATCGCCCTCATAGATTACAAGAAGGCGTTTGATTCAGTAGAAATATCAGCCGTCATGCAGACACTGCGGAATCAGGGCGTCGATGAAGTATATATAAAAACATCCTCGAAGAAATTTACAAGAGATCAACTGCTACCATAGTGCTTCATAAAGAAAGCAACAGAATACCAATCAGGAAGGGTGTAAGGCAGGGGGACACAATCTCCCCAATGCTATTTACCGCGTGCTTACAGGAGCTTTTCAGAAGCCTAGAATGGGAACAGTTAGGGATAAGAGTTAATGGAGAGTACCTCAGTAACCTGTGCTTTGCCGATGACATTGCATTGCTGAGTAACTCAGGGGACGAATTTCAACTCATGATTAGAGAGATAGGCAAGGAGAGCAGAAAGGTGGGTCTTAAAATGAATCTGCAGAAATCGAAAGTAATGTACAAAAGGGAGCCCCTGGCTACAAAAGGGAGCCCCTGAACCAATGCCCACTGGGACACGGCGCTCTTCTCGGCCGTCACTCACTCTGTTCAATGTATCAGGTTAGTTATTTAGGCCGTTGTAATTGCTTTAGAAGCAGTGATGCCATGCTTTTTAGAGTGTCGTGTCCCATTAACAGTAAATGGCTTATCTGGACATGCTATGCTGTTTCTCGCGAGTGTATGGCTGCCGCATTGAATTGGTCTGTCTTGGAGGGTTACGATGTGGCCTCTCAGACATTACTACTCTTGGCTGGTGACATAGAACAAAACCCTGGCCCTATGTCTGTGCCTGAGCGAGAACAGATAAGTAAAATCGAAGAAATGCTAAAGGTTCTACAGTCAGGGCAGGTAACCGTGTTGGAAAAGCTGTCGGGCATTGCTAAAACTCAGGATGAGCTTCGGAAAAAGCTGGACGACGTGATTACTAAAACTAATGTAATTGAAAAGCGCCTTACTACACTAGAGGAAACAGAAAAGAAGTTCGCTGACAAACTAGACGACTTAGAAAACAGAAGCCGGAGATCAAACTTGGTATTCTTTGGAATACCAGATAGTCATCCAAAGGAAACTTGGGAAGAATCCGAAAATCTAGTTAAGTCTGTCTGTACGGATGTATTAAAGCTGGAAAATATAGCAATAGAAAGGGCTCATCGTCTCGGGGCCTACAAAACAGAAAGAATTCGTCCAATAATTGCTAGCTTTTCAGGGTCGAAAACAAGAGAATCTGTTCTGCGAAACGCATACAGATTCAAGGGGACGTCATACAGCGTATCAGAAGACTTCAGCAAGGCAGTTCAAGAAAAACGCCGGCAGCTTTGGAAGTACGGTAAAGAAAAACAGCTCGACAAGAAAAATCGTGTACATTTAAGTTACGATAAGCTGGTAATCAATGGACAAGCATTTGCCTGGGATACTGACATGCACCAACCAGTTCCTCTTCGGGCGCATGCTCAGATATTGGGGCGGAAATGACATGATCATTCTAGCTTAAGAACAAATGGGAAATATACCATCACAAAAAGCTTTACACCAGTATTGTTGGTGGTCAATTGTCGAAGCCTAAAAAACAAAATTGATGATTTTACAATCTTACTTGAAACAGTGAAAGCGCAAATCGTTATGGGTACCGAATCATGGCTTGACGACACAGTTTCGGATGTAGAAATATTTCCGCCAGGTTTTACAGTGTACCGTAAAGATAGAAACAGGCATGGTGGTGGCGTGTTTCTTTTAATTTCAAGTAGCCTTGCCAGCGAAGAAGTTGTTTTTGATAATGAAACTGAATCAGTATGGTGCCGCGTCCAATTTCCCCAGGGAAACAACATCGTTTTTGGATCGTTTTACCGCCCACCTGACCACAACAATGAGTCTCTGATTCAACTTTCCGACATACTATCACAAATATCTCACTGCGTAATACTGGGAGGGGATTTCAATCTGCCCGATATGAAATGGGATTCCGACTGTGTAGCCCCACAAAAAAATCGAAATTGTTCTGCCTTTTCAGAACTAATGAGCGTCTATGGGCTACAACAATATGTGAACGAACCAACTCGGTTTAACGCTTTACTAGATCTTTTACTAAGCAATGACGAAAATGTTATTGTTCACACAAATGTATGTCCAGGAATTAGTGATCATAGTTGCGTTGTTGCAGAGTTAAACGTTTCTAGAATACCTGCGTGTAAGCAAACCCCTCGAAATGTTTTCATGTACGACAGAGGGGACTTTAATGCCATTTCCGAAGAGCTGGTCTTGTATTATCCCACTTTTTTATGCATATCGGAGTCATGCGGCATGGATGAATTGTGGCAAATTTTCCGTGACAAGGTTACAGAGCTAGTGAATATGTACGTACCTCAGAGGTGTCTAAGATACAGAAAGAGGCACAAACCCTGGTTCAACTCTGAGATACGCAAACTTGTTAGAAAAGCAGCGAATGCCCATAAAAGGTTTCTTAAAAAGAGAACAGCACTAAATAAAACAAAGCTCAAAAGTGTAAACAAAGAGCTTAAGTTAAAACTAAAACAGGCAAAGCGTGTCTTCTTTGACAAGCTAAACACAGACTTGAAGTGTAATCCAAAATTCTTTTGGAAGTATGTCAAGAGCAACAGAAAAGATGATACAGCTATCCCTGACCTTTTAACCCAGGAAAAAACTATAACGGATGACTTGGAGAAAGCTGAAGCATTTAACGCCTATTTTCAGTCAGTGTTTTCAAAAAGAACTGAACACTCTCCAATGCTACCTTCAAAAAATATTGGTAATGAAATGGCGGAAATTGAAATCGATTACGCTGGTTTGGATAGTCTGCTGCGTACTCTGGACACCTCTAAGGCTACAGGGCCTGACGGTATATCATCTCATGTACTTAAAAAGTGTCACGTTATTATTGCACAATATTTATGCATAATGTACAAGTTGTCTCTAGACACCGGCGTTATTCCAAGGGATTGGAAAACAGCCAATGTGGTTCCTGTGCACAAGGCAGGAAGCAAAAAACATGTACAAAATTATCGTCCCATATCATTAATTTCAACCTGTTGCAAATTATTAGAACACGTTATTTATAGCGCATTGTTCAAATATCTCGAATCTACTCATTTCTTTGCCCGCTCCCAGCATGGATTTCGGCAGGGTCGTTCATGCGTCACACAACTAACTGAATTTCAGCATGACGTACTGACTGCGCTTGACCGTAACAACAATGTTGATGCATTATTTCTCGACTTTCGCAAGGCATTTGATACGGTCCCACATAATCTGTTAGATATTAAACTGGCTTCACTGAATATTAATGCTAAGCTGCAAACCTGGCTACGGAATTACTTAAGTGGTCGTAAACAGTGTGTTGTTTTAAATTCTAAAACGTCTTCATATGTAAACGTGACTTCAGGCGTGCCACAAGGTAGCGTTCTAGGTCCGCTGTTATTTTTGGTTTATGTAAATGATATAGCATATAACATAAAATCTTGCATAAAATTATTCGCAGACGATTGTGTCATCTACCGTCACATTACTTCAATCACAGACACTGAATTATTGCAAGATGACTTAAACACGGTAACACATTGGTGCTCCACGTGGAATATGTGCTTAAATATCTCGAAGTGCAACCACATCAGCTTTGCAAAGAACATTTCAAAAATCCAGTGCACATACAGTATTAATGGCGAGGCAGTCAAAAAAGTGCCCGAGTGTAAATATTTAGGAATTTACTTGACAGAATCATTCCATTGGAACAGACACATAGACCAAATGATCTCAAAGGCTAGTAGAATGTTGTTTTTTATTCGTAGAAACTTTCACTGTGCAACAAAAGAGGTGAAAGAAACTCTTTACTTCCTTCTTGTCAGGTCTATACTGGAATATGCTTGTGTTATCTGGGACCCGGCTCAAAAGTATCTTGCAAAAACAATAGAAAAAGTCCAAAACCAGGCAGCCCGTTTCGTCAGCAACAACTACGACCCATTCGCTAGTATGTCAGAAATAAAGGCCATATTAGGCTGGGAAACTCTAAAATCTAGAAGACGGAAACTTCGATTAAAACTTCTGCATAGCATATATTATAACCTAACAGGAATTAATAAGTCTGAATACCTACTAGCACCAACATATCGTTCCACAAGATGCCAACACTCACATAAAATACAAGAATACGCATACAAAACCACTACTTTTGCCAACTCCTTCTTTTTAAAAACAATTAGAGACTGGAATGAACTTCCCGAAGGTATAGTGAACTTGAGTGACAACAGTGCTTTTTTCTCATCGTTGTGAAATTGTGACATAGGTACTTCTCTTTTGGTACCTGTTGTCATGTGTAATATTGTACTAAAATATTCTTTATTTTTATATGTTGTTATAATTGAATTTTTCACTATGTTTGGCGTCTTATCGCAGAAATGTTTTCTATGACTTCTTATGTATACCCCCCTGCAGTAATGCCACTACGGCGTTGCAGGAACTATGTAAATAAATAAAATAAAATAAAAACAACCTCGGAAAAAAGCAGCGCTTCGAGATAGGTAATAGTGCACTTCAAGTTGTAAAAGACCATCTTTACTTAGGGCAGATAATAACCGCGGAGCCGAATTACGAGTTTGAAGTAACTAGAAGAATAAGAATGGGGTAGAGTCCATTTGGCAAGCACTCTCTAATTATGACAGGTAGATTGCCACGATCCCTCAAGAGGAAGGTATATAACAGCTGTATCTTGCCGGTATTTAGCTACGGAGCAGAAACCTGGAGACTTTCAAAGAGGGTTCAGCTTAAATTGAGGACGACGCCGCGAGCAATGGAAAGAAAAATGGTAGGTGTAACCTTAAGAGACAAGAAGAGAGCAGAGTGGATTAGGGAACAAACGGGGGTTAAGGATATCATAGCTGAAATCAAGAAGAAGAAACGGACGTGGGCCGGGCATGTAGCGCGTAGACAGGATAACCGCTGGTCGTTAAGGCTAACTAACTGGATTCCCAGAGAACGCAAGCGGGTTAGGGGGAGACAGAAGGTTAGGTGGGCAGATGAGAATAAGAAGTTCGCGGGTTTATATAAATCGGCAGCAGCAAGCATAGGACCGAGTTAACTGGCGGAACATGGGAGAGGCCTTTGTCCTGCAGTGGGCGTAGTCACGCTGATGATGATAATGATGAGGATGGTGATGATGATGACTCGCCATATTTTGCACGGGCAGCAAACATTTTCTTTTTTACGTTGTCCATTGGGTCTCGAACGAACTGCGAACTCTGCTTATGTTATTTTCTTCCGACCAACTACAGACATTTTGTATTGCACCTGCATATGCCCTGTTGATTGGTTGGTTGATTCTCAGAGTCCTGGCGCAACCCACTACGGGGGATCGGCCATATGCACTATTAGTATCGTTTCTCCTTTTTTTCAAATGGGCGCTGCTGTCTCCTTGCGTATGAGCACCGAGTCGACAGGGGGAATGATGCCACCCAGAGTTGTGAGCCGGCAAGCCCTAGCCAGCCGAAAAAAGCAAAGAGAACGAAGAAGTGTGTACTAGTGCTTTTATTGAAGATACGCGCTCGTGTCTTTTTGTTCCGCTGTTCCTGTCATCTCCAGGGCTCTTGGTGCGTGACAATGTGTCGTTATCGACCGCATAAGTTAAGTGACTTATCGCGTTGCTCACCTCCGTGCCACTGAATATGTGAAGTTCTTCAAAAAACGAACTTCACATATTGCCCGGTGAAAGCCCTTTATTCCTAGAGATAATGTTTAATTCGCCCGGTGCGCTTCGTCTGGTCGCAGAGAGATGCTACAATCGTAGTTTGAGCATGTGTAGTGTAGTTTGACCTGTGTGTAGTGGGTATGGCACTGGGATAGTAAAAGAGGAAGAGGACGTGCCTTGTGATCGCGAGATACTGGTATTTCAAATCAAAATTAAGTTACAAAAAAATGGTAGGAATGACGCAATGCTGAAAGTTTAGGGCAAACTCACCTTATAATCGGCCTATTCCCTTCTTTGGGTACGAGCCATTTGCACAGGGAAACAACAACAACAACAACCTCAGTTCGAACTCAAACCAGCAGAGGCTACCGCTACGTCGCATCTCAGTAAACCCCGTTCATGGAGGTGACATGTTTTTACATGGCTGTAAATGACCATCAATACAATGACTATGACAACCTCGCGAGCAAGAGAATCGCCAACTTTGAGCGAGGAACCTGAGCATCTTTTGAGAGTGCGGTTTAGGACTTATCATGTTGTTTTATTGCCTTCCGTACCCCTGGTGTAACTGCGAGTGTAACGCGTTTTTTATGAATTTATGGCACCTCTCGAGCACGCCGCTGTCCGCCAACTTCAATATACAAGCTAATAAAATACGTTGTAATGAACGAGACACACACACAGCACCTGTTCAGTGGGCCAGCTGCTTTTATCTAACTTTGTTCTCCTCGTCATCGCGCTCGCGGTGGCGTCTATTTATACGTATATGCATACCGTATATGTATACGTATTAGTATAGATGAAAACACAAGAAATAAAAATAATGTACAAGAAGACTCTGGCGCAAAAAGTCGAACTTGGAACATCTGCATCGTCGCAGAGTCACCGAGGAGCACATCCTTCAGCGACCAAACAGCGCGCTATTTATATCTACCACTTACTGCTGACGACGGGCATCTCAAGGGGGGGAGAACATTGGTCTTTTCAGCATTACCAGCAAGATGACGCAATCAGCGCGTGTAGCCTCATCGTCACGACGCGGTAGAGCGCGCTCTCATCCCCCACGGTCAGTTTGCCCCTCGAGGGATGGGGTCTCTGAGATCACTCGCGCGCCATTATATAGTGGTCTAGCTGGCCTTTGGCTTTCACCGGAACGATTCTGTTGTAGTTACCCGGCGAAAAAAGGTCACCGCAATTGTTGCACAATTATCTTTTGCGAAAAGAGCGCGCTTTTCAGACACAGCAAAGTAACAACTGAGACGCTTATTTCGCGTTCATCTGTACCTGAGAGTACGTTTCTTGCATCATTTGTGCGTGAGAAACGCGGGGCGCGCTTCGATTTGCTGTTCATTATGTCCGTGACTTTCCTAATTGTTGCTATCGGATTAATCACTTTGCCTCTGCGGCAAAGCTGTGACTTTTGAAACGCGAAGCAGCTCTGACTTTGACTAGCCTGTGTAACGCTGTCCCTCCGTCCGCACCGCTCCCCTTGCCGTAGGTGTTGAAGTGGTTCCAAGTAGCTCACACTGCTCTCCCTCGCCGGCCGCGTGCTCGCCGCGTATCAGCCATCTCTTGCTTTACCCTTTCCACTGCTCGCAATGCTTGAGCCTACTTCACACGTGGAGATCATCTCACCCGCGCTACCTCTCTCCATCTGTTGGCGGGAAGAAACCAAGAGAGGGCAAGAGCGCGCCCAGTGCGCGCCACGAGGATCTCGCGGCGCTGACAATGTGGACAGCGTGCCAATGCTTGCCGCATGATCCCGCCGACTGGCAGGACGCCGATGCGGCATGGTTCCTACTAGTGTGCGCGTACCTTTTCCGGCTCTCGCCAGCATCGAAGGGGTTAGCGAAGCCGATCGCGTTCGCGAATGGCGACGTCAACACCGACGAGGCTCGACCCAGGGAAGCCGAACGCATGCGTTGGTAGTGGAAGACCAGCGACACCGACCAGGCGTTAGTCAAGAACACTGATCGCGTTCGAGAGTACTAATGGCGCGCGGGCAACACCAACAAAACGCGAGACAAGAAATCTGAGTGAAAGCGTCTTCAACACGTCCTGCCTTTTGTATCTTTGTGTTTCAAACAAACGTTTATTCGAGCAAACGCTACACGGAGTATTTCTTCAAGCCGCTTTTAGAGCACCCGCTTCAGCGCCCGCTTCAACCGGGTCAACACCGTGCGCGCTGCTGCTGCTGCTTCGCAATCTGCGAGGGTTCCTTTTAGGGAGACGATTCATAGTTCTTTTACACCTTTGTTGCCTGATACCTGCCTTGTTTAGGGCAATTTTGGTGGTCCTTCTAACCTGTACGTTCAAACTTGCACTGACGCAGGTGGGCGCTACATCGAGATTTTTCAATGCTCAGGTGCGTGTCTACTAACAATAACCCATGTTTTCCACCTCACGAACAACAATTCTTTATCAATCAATCTTAGCGCCATCATTTTATCCGTTTCTCTGAATTTTAGCAGAAAAGTAGTTAAAAACCTTCAGAGAGTGACTGCTCCTCATTACTCATCCAAACGAACAGAGCGCATGAAAGCCCACCCCATGCTCTTTGATGGAAACTTGACAGAGTGAAATGGGAGGAGCTCCACAATCTCACTACTATCTCCTGGGGGTACATCCGTTATTTTAAATGCGAAGCATTTCTTCGCGAACTTCGCCGATATTGAGCGTATCTAACTATCTAGCCACCTAAGACTTTTAGCTCTCCTGGCTGTTTCGATAATGGTATCAATACCAAATTTGGTATGGCATAACATGACCTTATGAAGAACATCTTTCACTAGTCAGGACATGAAAACCTTGATATATATGTCATAAATGTCATGATTTATATTTATGGTCCTGCAACTCTTACAGTGGTTTCGTTCATATGGCATTTTTCAAAACTCGTATGGTATAGTATGACTGCATGGCGAACACAAGCAACAGACCCTAACATGAAAACCATGACATGTGCGTCATGTAACAACATGACTACATGCCACGCTCATGATGCGCTGGCGGCCGTTTCGCTAGCTTCACTTATACCAAATTTGGTATTGCGGGACGTGAATGGATGACGAAGGCATAATACTGGTCCAAATATGATAAACATGAGATTCGTGTCATGTAACAACACGACTACATGCTACGCTCATGATTCGGTCGTGGTTGTTTCGCTACCTTCACATGTACAAACTCGGTATAATGAAACGCGAATGGACGACCTAGGTAACTGACACATCCAAACATAATAATCACGACATGAGTAACATGTAACAACATGACTATATGTCACACTCACGATGCGCTCACGGCCGTTTCGCGATCTTAAATTATGCCAAATTTAGTATTACGTGACATCAACGAATGTCAAAGGTATCTGGTGCAAACATGATAATAATGAGATGCGTGTCATGTGAGAATATGACTACATGCCACAGTCAAGGCACCAATACATTTCGACGTGAAGTGGTGCGCGTGCTCGCCGGCGTTCACTTCATCGCGTCACGCCGGCGTTGCGAGGCCCGCGCCGGCTTCGCCATATACTCACAAGAGTGCGCCACGCTGCGTTTCTTTGACGCATGCGTGTTTCAGTGCGTCTGGCGTCCCTCCGTCACGAAAAGAGGGAGACGCAGTGTTGTCTAGGTAAAGCATAGGCATGAATTTCGCGCCGGTTGCCATCGGGTGATGCCGACAGAAGCTGATCACGCCGGTCGCACCTGGCATCTGACAATGGAGTGCTCACGTTATGTTAACGTGGCGTCGCTGTGCCCAGCGTGCGCGCGAGTCAACGCTACATTGGAGTATAATGGGCCCTCCATGATAGGCTCGCAGACGTTTTGCTAGCTCGACACATACCAAATTTGGTGTAGGTGTCGAGCTGGAGGAAACATGATAATCCTGACACGCGTGTCATGTAACAACATTACAACATACCACATACCACTCTATTAGCGTGCTTGTGACTGTTTCGCTTGCTCCACATATACTAAATTTGTAATGACGTGACGTGAATAGATGACGAAGGCAAATGACACATCCAAACATGATAATCATGACACGGAAGTCATGTACAGCATCATTACCTTCTACCTCGTAACGTAGCGCTGTATTTAAAGTGACATATCAACATTTCTTTAACGCTAGAACCTTGTCTAGTGAGGGAAGTCTAGCTGTACTATTCGAGGAGCTAGAGGGTGTTAAATGGGATATAATAGGGCTGAGTGAGGTTAGGAGGACAGATGAGGCCTATACGGTGCTACAGAATGGGCACGTCCTTTGCTACAGGGGCCTGGCAGACAGAAGAGAACTGGGAGTGGGGTTCCTAATTCACAGAAACATAGCTGGAAACATAGAGGAATACTATAGCATTAATGAAAGGGTGGTAGGTATCGTAATTAAATTGAATAAAAGATACAAGATGAAGGTAGTACAGGCTTACGCGCCTACATCCAGCCATGATGACGCTTCAGTTGAAAGCTTCTATGAAGACATGGAATCGGCAATGAGTAAGGTAAAAACACAGTATACCATAGTAATGGGCGACTTTAATGCAAAGGTAGGGAAGAAGCAGGCTGGAGACCAGGCAGTAGGAGATTATGGCATCGGTACTACAAACGCCAGAGGAGAGCTACTAGTAGAATTCGCAGAACGCAATAATTTACGGATTTTGAATACCTTCTACCGAAAACGAGAAAACCGCAAGTGGACATGGAGGAGCCCTAATGGCGAAAATAAGAACGAAATAGACTTTATAATGAGTGCACACCCTGGAATCGTGCAGGATGTGGAAGTGATTGGCAAGGTACGATGCAGTGACCATAGAATGGTACGGTCTCGAATTCGCCTAGACTTGAAGAAGGAACGACACAAACTGATACGCAAGAAGCCAATCAATCAGCTAGCACTGAGAGGGAAAGTACAGGAATTCAGAGTGTCGCTGCAGAACAGGTACTCGACTCTTAGTGAGGAAACCAACCTTAGCGTAGATACAATGAATGATAATCTGACGAGTATCATTACGGAGTGTGCAGTGGAAGTTGGAGGCAGGGTAGTTAGACAGTACACTGGCAAGCTTTCCCAGGAAACGAAGAACCTAATTAAGAAGCGTCAAATCATGAAAGTGTCAAGTACAACAGACAAAATAGAACTGGCAGAGCTTTCGAAGTTGATTAATAGACGTAAGGTATGCGATGTAAGAAGGTATAACATGGAGAGAATTGAACACGCTCTGAAAAACGGAGGAAGCGTCAAAGCATTGAAGAGGAAACTTGGGATAGGCAAAAGTCGGATGTATGCACTAAGGGACAAAGAAGGCAAAATAACTACCAATATGGATAGGATAGTTAAAATAGCGGAGGAGTTTTACAGAGATTTGTACAGTAGCCGAGACAACCACGACCTTAATACTATAAGAACTAGCAGTAACCCAGATTACACCCCACCAGTAATGATAGAAGAAGTCAGAAAAGCTTTGGAGAGCATGCAAAGGGGCAAAGCTGCTGGTGAGGATCAGGTAACATCAGATCTGCTGAAAGATGGAGGACAGATTGTGTTAGAAAAACTAACCACCCTGTTTACGAGGTGTCTCCTGACTGGAAGAGTACCAGAGTCTTGGAAGAACGCTAACATCATCTTAATACATAAGAAAGGAGATGACAAGGACTTGAAGAATTACAGGCCGATCAGCTTGATCTCTGTAGTATACAAGCTATTTACAAAGGTAATTGCTAACAGAGTAAAGAAAACATTAGAATTCAGTCAACCAAAGGAACAAGCAGGATTTCGAACAGGCTACTCAACAATTGACCACATTCATACTATCAATCAGGTAATAGAGAAATGCTCAGAGTATAACCAACCACTATACATAGCCTTCATAGATTACGAGAAGGCGTTTGATTCAGTAGAAATATCAGCCGTCATGCAAACACTGCGGAATCAGGGCGTAGATGAAGTATATATAAACATTCTGGAAGAAATCTACAGGGGATCAACTGCTACCATAGTGCTTAATAAAGAAAGCAACAGAATACCAATCAAGAAGGGTGTAAGACAGGGGGACACAATTTCCCCAATGCTATTTACCGCGTGCTTACAGGAGGTTTTCAGAAGCCTAGATTGGGAACAGTTAGGGATAAGAGTCAATGGAGAATACCTTAGTAACCTGCGCTTCGCCGATGACATTGCATTGCTGAGTAACTCGGGGGACGAATTGCAACTCATGATTACGGAGTTAGACAAGGAGAGCAAAAAGGTGGGTCTTTAAATTAATCTGCAGAAAACGAAAGTAATGTACAACAACCTCGGCAAGGAGCAGCGCTTCGAGATAGGTAATAGTGCACTTGAAGTTGTAAAAGACTATGTCTACTTAGGGCAGGTAATAACCGCAGAGCCGAACCACGAGATTGAAGTAACTAGAAGAATAAGAATGGGGTGGAGCACATTCGGCAAGCACTCTCAAATTATGACAGGTAGATTGCCACTATCCCTCAAGAGGAAGGTATATAACAGCTGTATCTTGCCGGTACTTAGCTACGGAGCAGAAACCTGGAGACTTACAAAGAGGGTTCAGCTTAAATTGAGGACGACGCAGCGAGCAATGGAAAGAAAAATGGTAGGTGTAACCTTAAGAGACAAGAAGAGAGCAGAGTGGATTAGGGAACAAACGGGGGTTAAGGATATCATAGCTGAAATCAAGAAGAAGAAATGGACATGGGCAGGGCATGTAGCGCGTAGACAGGATAACCGCTGGTCATTAAGGGTAACTGACTGGATTCCCAGAGAAGGGAAGCGGGTTAGGGGGAGACAGAAGGTTAGGTGGGCAGATGAGATTAAGAAGTTTGCGGGTATAAATTGGCAGCAGCAAGCACAGGACCGGGTTAACTGGCCGAACATGGGAGAGGCCTTTGTCCTGCAGTGGACATTGTCAGGCTGATAATGAATGAATGAATCAACATTTCTTCTTCGTGGTTCGCATAAAATCGATTCCCACTGTACGTGGGATCTGCCATTTTTTGTATTGACAACGCTGCTTATTATTTAGTTTACTGCCCTTTCAATTAACGCTACATCTCAGTGCACACCAGCAATAGGCATAGGGACAAGCAAACTTCGTCTCCCCTGGAGAATCGACTAGGGCTGATCGGCTTGAAAGAAACAAAACAAGGTGTTACGTCTATTGCATGACTCCCCTATCGAGGATACTCTTGTAACATTTAAGCCAATGAAATTTAAAGGGAGGAGAACGCGCTGACAGCCTAAAAGAGAAAGCTAGCAGAAGACAGGAGTAAACTTTTACACCGAAGAAGAGAGAGTTTGCAACCAGGTCAGAAGAACACGAGGGCAACATATATTTTCACGTTTTTAGTAAACATACAAGGTGACGCCTTGAGAAGCCAAGCCAATTCACTCAGTCAGCGTTTTCAATGTGTTTTTAGCTCCTTCCACTATTTTTAACGTTTGAAAGGTACAAAGAATTGATCAAGAGGCAAAAATTTCCAGGGAAGTCTAAAACAGACGAAACACATAGCAGACCCTTCCTGCTAGCAGAGTGGCATGCATCGTTAAATTTATCCCACAGCTCAATGCCTGGCTGCGACCGTGTAATGTATGAGATGTTGAAACACCCTCTGAAACAAGGAAAGCTTGTCTTAACCTTCAGAACATGGTTAGGTTCATCGACAAGATACCCCTGCTTGCAATGAAGTTGTTGTCATTCCAATGTTGAAAAAAAGTGAGGACCTTTTTTTCGTTACGAACTACAGGCCTATCATTCAAGGTATTTCAAAAGATGATAAACAGGCGGCTGCTTGATTATCTAGAATCAACCGTCTTCTCCACCCATAGCAGCGTGGATTTCGAAAGAAACAGTCAACAACTTATCATTTATTACGTATCGAGGCCGAAATTCGCGATGCCTTCCAACATAGAAGTTTTCCATTAATATTTTTATATGAAAAAGCTTCACGATACAATATGGCGGTTTGGAATACACAGAGACCTCTCAGGCCTAGGCATATGAAGTATAATGTTCAATTATATTGAGAGCTGTGATGTTCAGGACGGTTCGGCACTTCTGATATCGTGGATTGGCACAGGAAACGGGCAGGTAGGTGTTTCTAAACAATTATATAACACAATAAAATTGAAAAGATGTCGGTAACGTAGTCGTCGTCGGAGCGTCCACCACAGCACGCGAGGTGAAAGAACTGCTGGTAGTACCGTGATGTAAGGCTCGCAGCTTCCGATCAGCAGTAGTAGTGTCTAGGTGAAGCTTGGACCCTTCGGAACTCGAGAACAAGTGGTTGTATTATGATCTGAGGCTCGTAGCTTTGGAGCCGTGGCAGCGGCGTCTCGGAGATGCCAGGACCAGCCCGACCTCGAGAACGTCTCGAGCACCTTACAGCAGTGGCGGTTTTCCACGCGGGTTCCGTCCAACACAGCACTCTCTGTACTGTGCTGGACGCTGCTTGGATGCTGCTCGGCACAGCTTTGATGCGGCAGCTGAACAGACGCTCTTCGCCTCAGCGAGGACACTGGCAGGCACAGGTCGGGTGCAGAAGCTCATGGGCCAGCAGCCCACGTCCCAGCCTGGCACATCGTCTCGGTACGGCTATGACGCTCAGCGGTCCTTGGATCAGGGGGAGTCACCTGAACTCTAGCACCTGGAGCTTCGGCACATCAGCCACCCTGGACGTGGCCTGGCTCCGTGGTCCTTTGTACTCGTACTCGTCTCGCCCGGCAGAGCGTATCGCTCGTCTTGGAGCCCGGAACTGCACTGCGCTTTGCCGGAACCCTGAAAGCGCTCTTTGTGCCACTGTACTACCCCACTCCATTTTTCGACTCACCGTGCTCAGGGATTTTTGCCGACGTTTTCGAGGTATTTACACGTGACAAGAGCTATATCACAAACCGGACTTTCTGTGCACGAGTAGGAAATGTTATATCACGCCTGTTTTACATAAAGCGGAAATGCCACAGGGTGCACAGTGTACTCAGGTGCACTCTTTTTATAGAACATATGAATTCTTTGCGTCTTTTGATTCCACGTGACGTGTCCGATTGCGTGTATGTGGATTACTTAAGCATAGCTTTTGAATCCTGCAATCTTGCGATATGTGACTGGCAGGTGCAGCTTGGCCTGAACATGGCGGTCAAATGGGCAAAATAAAAAGAATTCCGCCTCAATGCACAAAAACTGTCAGCATTCTATTCTCTAGGAAAACAGACATACACCCCCAGTCCTGGTGTTTATCTCCTGAGTTATTGTTTACCACTACACACAGAACATAAATTCCTAGGCCTGATTCTGGGTGCCGAACTAACCTTTGTGCCACATATAAAGTATCTAAAAAACAAGCGCTGCAACACAATAAACAATGTAAAACTTCTTTCACGCACTACGTGGGTTTGTGACACCAAATATACGTGCACACATTTAAACAACAGAGCCATGATTTATCAGTCGGTCCTCACCAAGTGTCCTAACGATTGTCGAACCTGTGCGCCCCTTAGGTGTACGCTTATCCACAGGCGCTTTCAAAACAGGTCCTGCAAAAAGCCTGCATGTGGAAACTGACCAGTGGCCACCCCACTTGCCGAGATCTTGCCTTTGTTTCGTGTATTGTTCCAAGGTGAACGCAAACAATAAACGTCCTGCAAAGCCTACGTAGATTTATCTGTCGAGCGCAACGCTGTTTTACCACCCTCGAGTGAGACAGCCTATTCACTGTGCGTGAAAGGGCTGGTGGAGGAAATGGGCTTACTAACGCTGGTGCCGCCTGCAAAACAGCTTCCACCGTGGCAGTGGTAGATGACCAACTACAATCTATCTTTTTTATAGTTTACACAACACGCACCTTTGGCACATATTCATACGTATTTACTTGAATTACAGCACAAACACTCTCACCCTTACTACCACCTGGATGCTTCAAAATCCTGCACAGGTCTACTCCTGCAGAGGTTGGTTCATTGTTCTCGAATGCTAGCATTCTACACCCTATCACAAGTGTTTTACTGCCGAAACCTATGCAATATATGCTGCTGTTGCATCGATCATTCGTGTGAACACGTGAAAGAGTAATTTTGCTGGGAACACTACACCTGCCACTTCCTAGGACAGGCTACGCAGAATGTCGGATTAGCAAACATCAAAGCACGAACGGTTCTTCGCATTGACGTTGCCTGCATTACGGTATTATTCTGTGACATTGGTTTCATTATAACAAACTCGCACCTCGCAGTTGTGAAGCCAGCGAACGAGAGAGTTGTCAGCGGGAATGTGCTCTACCTCGGAAACACCTGCTCTGTAAAAATAATGTTCAAATAAGACTCCATTCCTTCGCTTCTCGAGGTGTGGCGAATGGAGTCTCCATCTTCCTGTTCAATATTTTTTCCCTGCCAATTCAGTGTCATGACTGCATCAGAATCGGGTACGTCAAGTGTACACAGCCAACGCTGACCCACACACGCATGTTGGGTAACACGCCTGCAAACTGCAACGCTTTACCTGACACTGTCTCAAGAAATTACCACGGAATAAAAAGAGAATCGCCATTACCGAACAAATCGCCCTAGACAATTCAACCCACGCAGAAGCTTCTGAAAGGGTGCGGTGTCGGTGTAGTCCCCGGTGGAGGCAAGAAAGGGTGTTGCGCATAACTCATTGCATTCAAAAACGGCTAAGCAAGAAGCGACAAGAGGTCGACAACCCTAGCGCTGTAGATAACTGGCCTACGCTTCTGCATATGCAACCTGCGAAGAAGCCCCTTCGCAGGCGTCTCTACTTTACGCCTTCTTCCAAGCATGTTTCAGATGATGTGTCAAGTGCTGATAGATAATCTCCATGCTGAAATGCCTCGTTTGTGTCATGACAGGCTACTGAGAAGCCCGGGAAGTCCAACCTCGTGAAGCAGGCTACATGTGTTGGACGCGTGGAGCTAGTTCACACCTCCGTCGTGTACAGTGACGGGAGAAGTTCATCAAGTTTGCTGCAAACTGGGCAGAGAAGCATCAGTTTTTCAGCGGAACGCAATATGACTTAGATGACGAATGTTTCATTGTCGTCAGTAACTGTTTTCTAACCTATTTCTGTTCATCCTAATTTTTGAACCGACTTGATCAAAGACGATCCGGTTATCGAGCTGAATATTAATTACGTTCGACACCCGCAAGGACAGCCGCAAGGTCCTCGTCTATTGTCGCCGGGAACTTACTGCTACACAATTCGCCCTTTGTCGCCTACTGATGACAATCAATACGGCTGCTTTATGTGAACGAGAAAACCCTTATCTTCACAACAGATGGTATCTACTTATCTCCCTCAGATCATTCTGATCGAAAAAGTTTGATTACATACTTGTGGACATCCCGGGTCCGTGGAAAATTACCGGGGATTTCAATGCTCATCACTCTATCAAGGTAAGTTTAAAAGTCAATGCCACGGGCCGGAGACTAGGTTTATTTTTGTCAGCGCAGCGCTTGTCTCTGCCAAATGATGGGAGCCTCACTTTTCTAGTACGATCAGTATGCAGCAGCTGCTTGGACTTGACGTTAGCGCCCCGACGCTTCCCCACAAAAGTCAAGTAATTTTTGGACATCAACAAACGTAGTAGTGACCATGTTTATTGCCCAGTTGTCTCACCATCGAATGCTTGTTCAGCAGTCGAACGCTGAAAACCACCTGGAGCATTCACAGCTAATATTGAAGACTCGTGTAAAAAAGGCTTATCGTCTGAAATAAAGAAAGCGATTAAGAAAGCATAGAAAACTGCGATGCGCACGCTGGCATGTTCTTCAAAGCCCCCAAAAACATGGCCTTGGAGTTTCAGTGACTCCATGCGATTCATCCACGTGCGGCGAGCAGGTATTAACGCATAGAATTCATTCAAGATTTAGAAATAGCAACCCTATCGAAAAAAAATACAACGTGTACAGTGTTACTCAGTGCGTTTTGGTGCACGGGTGACACTGGAAATGCTGTACAGCGTGTCCCAGTGTACTACAGCAGGCTAGAAGCCATTAGGACACACAGTACAGCGTAGCCCACTGTGTTAAAGCGCACAGGGAGGCACTGGTCACGCTGTACAGGCTCCACCACACTGGAAAGTTGAAACTTTACCAGCACATTGGAAGAAACTAGGCGCGATCACCACACTTCCTGTAAGACGTCGTATTGAATTGCGAGATTTCGAGCATAAAATCTACCGAATATGATGGTGTTCTAAACTATACGTTGCATGTATATAGCCTTAATTTTAGTTAGGCAATATATCTGCGTGTATTCTAAACCAAGCCCCCGTCGAACACGCGGGTTAGAGGCGCCATCAGGAGTTCACTAGTGGGAGGGGGAGGGCACATATGACAGCCTTATGCATCGTGTTGCTCTCAGGTGAGGGGGAGCACAGAGAGGGAAGGCGAGGAGTTTAGAAGGAATAACTTTAATCCATTCATGCCCCCTCCCCCCCAATCTGGAGTGGGTGCGCTTTCCTTGAAGTGCGGTCGAGCTTCGTCAATGAATTTCATAAACGGCATTGATAGAAGTGATAATTCATAAGAGCAGTATGAAAGTATTATTAGTCTGATAATCAAGACCAACTCACTCCACCAGTGAGTCGTTCCGGCTCGTACCACAAACAGCCGCACGTAGCCGGCAACAGTTTGCCGCTATAATGTCCAGTTTCGGCGCTTTTAGCTTCTGATCTGTGTGTGCGAAGGTGAAAATTTGAGCACTCATGCGTCAGGTATGATCGAAACTACATTTTAACTGTTTTAAGACTCTTTCTAACGGAATATTTATGGCACTCAAAGCGACCGTGGCACATGAAGTACGGCCCTAAGCTTAATGGTAATTTCGGCTAGAGTGAACTGCTACGTCTCTCGTAAGAGAAACGCAAACGAGGAGGACAGAAAATAGCTCCAAACGAGTCACAAAATCTACAGTGTTCAGTGAGCAGTTCAGATGCACGCTCTTTTCTACATAGATATGCCTAACCACGTAGCGAGTGACTGCGATTGCCGTAACACATCTGCAGTTACGCTATCAAGTTTTGCACTGAAACGTGCCAGATAAATGTGGTACAAGGCAACCCGTAAGAAATAAGCTAGCAATCACAAGTAAAATTGGCCCGAGCACGATGACACAAACGTTTGCTTTCTTAAGCGACAAAATCACTATATTGGACAGCTGGATTAGTTTTAAAATGGAAGATAAATTCGCTTACACTCGTCATTTAGGTGTGGTGTAGTGGGCAGCATGTCCGACTAAAGATGTTTGGTGCGTTCAGGTAGTTAGCTCAACTCTGGCGACGTTCATTTTATTTCTTTTTTCGCTCAGCTCAGTCTTTAGGTCGCATGGCGAAAATTTGTCGAAACAATTGAAAACCAGATTTTGGCCAATAATGAATGTTCTCGTGGGAAGCATGCTTCGTGCAACAAGCTAGTGTCCCAGTGTCCACTACCACTCCGGTTTAGTAATCAGGTATGGCGCCGGGACAGTGCCACTGGGTTTTGCGATGAGGAAGTAGCATGCGAAACAAGATGCAGCGTCATGTAGGAAAAGTGAAGTTTCAATAGCGGGTCAAGTTTTGCGAGTCTTCAGGTCCTCGCTAACCACTCCCTCAATTATTGTGAACCGCACGAGCACTGGGCATTTTTTGAAGAACATTTTTTTCTCGTGTTAAGCGTCGCTTTATAATTTTTCAATATAAAAAGGATATCAAAATAGTGACAGATATTGTAAAAATATTGCAGCCTGCCCATCAACTGGCAGGTGAGCCCTTCGCTGCTAACAAGGTACATTCACTTGACCCTTGCATGGGCCTTCGTTGTGCATAGAAGTGTTAATAATTTTAATAGTTGGGCTACAACGTCGCTTAATCGCTAAAGACGGCGTAGTGGAGGGCTCCGGAAATTTACACTCCGCGGGCTTTGTTGCATTTGTGTTTTACACTCCAGAAAATTTACACTCCAGAAAACTTTGTTGCACTTGTGTTTCTACACAATCACACTTGCAAAATTTCTTCGAGCATGTCTATGCTTCGAGACATCCCGCCCCGAAGTTCAATTATGCTTTTCATGATTACACATGCAAGGCAGTAAGGGTCAGCAAACTATTATTCCCTGGGGGGACGAGCAGCCACTGCTGGTTGTCACCAGCCGGTAGTAAAAGGGTAACCCTTATAATATTTGCCTATGGCTACGACTTATGGCCAGATTATATGCGGCCCATCAAGGAGTAGTAGCTGTGTGCTAGTGCTCACTGTCCTGCACACGTGATGATGCAAGTCGCAACTAAGTTTACTTTCAGGATATCTAAGTACAGGCATGCAAAAATTTTTTGGATCTATGCAGAAATGTGACAGGTTCAATTCTTTATTACATGCATAGGGGCCTCCAGTCTTCATAAGTTCAATAATGCATCTTATTCATCGGCAAGGCTGGCAGTAATAAGTATTGTTGCACATTGCGTCCCCATGAACACATAGCTATCTGTAAAGGTGGCTTTTACACACATAACTTGCAGCACTGATTTTTTCAACGAAAAACAAAGGGCTTCATTTTGAACATCCTGAATGTTCGAGCTACTTGAATAAAGCAACCGGGTGGCTATGTGAAGTTTGCTTTTCATAGAGAACAGAAGTTATGCACAGCTGTTGTACATCTGCAGCCAACGTTTCCACGAGCTACCACTGATGACAGGCTTGTCCGGAATTCTTTCACACTCAGTGTGAAGAAGGAGCATGCATAGGCTGCGATGGAAACACAGAAAAAAACAATTTAGTGACATGAGTCTCTTCGCAAAACTGAATTTTTCACTCTACTGAAAATATTCTGGAACAATGTGTCTTAAATTAGCAGGATGTACACAAACTAGACATGTTACAAGATTAACTTCTTTGATGTTCTTGGCGAGCACAGTTGCAACCTTATGAAATAATATTCAATTTCTACATCAAATATGTGTCCAAACCATGCTAATTGCGCTCGTGCATAGTGCGTTCACATGCAAGTTCAATGATACCAGAACACACGCATAAGGTATGCAATTTCATCAAGTATCCAATGCAGGTAACTTATCAAATTAAACTATAATTTTCATTTCATGTGCAAATAATGTAGCTTTCTTCAGGCTGCTCCCATTGGGACAATTATATCTATAATGTCAGATATTAATGTCACTATGTTACTATTGTTTGCTGATAAACTATGGTCCTCAGTTTCAATTATTCTTGTTAGCTAAAAACACAGTACACCTCACTCAAGCATCACATTGAAAAAAAACGTGGAAATACGTTTAGCAAGGTTTCAACCCCAAGGTTGGACTAGGCGCATACGATATTTATTAAAGGAAAACAAAATAACAATATCCAAACACAGTGGAAACAAGCAGAGTAAAATTTGTGGTGCTCGAACGCTTGGACTAATGACCAAGTTTGTACTCGCACAGTATGGTATAGCGTTTCGGGCGCATTTAGACATGCAATATTCGTTCGAAAATGCAGTTCTCGTTTAACGAATAGCCTAAAGGGCCACTCACCAGGTCCCATACCAAATTTTAGTTAGTGGAAGTTGTTGGGGATTCGATGAGGAACGTTTTGCCACAAAAATTTCTCGTATCGGTTCATTACGAGCGGAGAAAAGAAGTTTTTTGAAGCGGCGCGAAATGAGGCTGAGAGGAGGTGAGCTCAAAACTCTTGCCGCTCCTCCTCGTAGCAGTTGTAAGCCAAACTTATTCCCCACCCTCTCCGGCATTCGACCAAGAGGTGACGTTCGCATGACGTGTCCGAACAAGCCGAGCCCCCGTGCACGCGAGCGGCGTTGCTTTGTCGACCAGCGTTATTTTGTGGTCTTCTGCCTGTTTCTACGGGATTGTTTGGAAACGTTGGCTTAGACGCGGTAGAGTAGATGAGCACAATGAATGCGCGAATGCGTAGGAGCGTTCCACGGCGGCCGTCTGCTCAATGCGCTGACCGTGGGAACCCGAACGCACGTGAAACGCTGGCACATTAGCCCCGCATCTCGTAGCATTTCACGGGAAAAAATGTAAGAAAAACGTGCACAAATGTTTATTGCGTCTCATTATTTATTTCAAGTTTTACTCATCTCTTAAAGCAACACATACATAAACTACGCTTGTTGTGTTAAACAATGTTTGCCATGTCACGTCGTATACTGTTGACAACGTGAGAGCGGAGTCGTCCACGTAGAGGACCTACGTGACCGCAGTGCTGTGTACGTAGGGCCATTTCTACGCCCACGTCATGCCCTCATTCTCTACACGTGCGCAGGTAGAGGGGAGGGCAAGCAGCTTTCATCTTGAAATTTGACCCATTTCCGCGGCGCGTAGCGTTGCAAAGTTTGGCAGACGTGATCATGAACGCCTCGTCTACGCATTGCGCTTGTCAGCTCAAAATTGTTCAACCTAGTGAGTGGCCCTTTAAAACGCAAGGGTTGTGGCAGCATCAGGTAATCTATGATGCAGGTGTATACCGCAAGTTGGAGTTTTACAAAACGAGCTGCATGAACACCTAAGCGTAAGTCAACTTTTGCGAGTCCTACCTCAGACGATGCAACACGCTGCACATGCACACGCATCAACTCAAGCATCACGGTAGTTTGTAAAGACGCGTGCCGGCGCGGCTGCATACACCGGCATACATTCGGCCACTCACAAGGAAAAAACTTCTCTGATAGTAGTCATAACGGATAACCAAACTGTAGCTGTTTAAAATAAAACGTACAGCGTATCCAATTGCCGTAGACACATTCACTTCAAAGGCGCACAAATAATATGACGGGTTTACGCGCCCTAGCCATCATTAACGCCTACAGCTAAGAAACGTCCCAGAATTATTAAAAAAATAGTGGTCACTCGCGAGCAGGGCCCCCCTCCAACACTACTGCCGGCAGAGACGGGTGCCATTTCAACTGAGCTCAAATCTGCCGCCGAATTCCCGCTGCGCGTGCATGCGCTCCCTGCTTCACACTTCATACAAAAGAAAAAAATTGGCAGTATATCCACGGTGTGAATGATGGAGAGTGGGGCGAAGCATTCGTCCGTCCATTCGTCCTTGCTTCCGTCCGTGCATGCGTCCATCTGTGTGACCCTCCATGCGTCCATCCGCCCGTCCGTGCGTACGTCTGTTCGTGCGTTCGTCCCTGCGTTCGTCCATGTATCCATCCCTGCGTCCGTTCACGCGTCCATCCATGCATCTGTCTGTGTGTCCGTTCATTCATCTATTCAACACTCCCAGTACCACCATTTCCCATCTTTTCGTCATATATCCCGTTATGGAAGCACCGCCATCCAGCGGACATTCCAAGGACTAAACGAGAGGTGGCACATGCACACTTACGGTTTGCGCTTAGGGTCTACTTCACACCTTTAACCACCTCGAGTTCATGGTATATACTAGTTCACTGTATTCATGGCACTGCGGCCCAACGCTCGCTAAACCTTTCTAAAACCAAGAAAGTTACGCCCAGCGAGTATAACGTAGTAACCTTTTCCTGTCAGATAGTGCTCAATGTACATGCCAATGGCTGCTAATGGCAAATGAGAAACAGAAGAATGCGGCTTTTACTTTCTTACGGCTTGCGCTGCGGGTCTACTTCCCACCTTCAACACCTTGGGTTCATGGTATATACTAGTTCATTGTATTCATGGCACTGCGGCTCAACGCTCGCTAAACCTTTCTAAATCTAAGGAGGTTCCACCCAGCGAGTATAACGTAGTAACCCTTTCTTTTCAGGTAGTGCTCAAAGTACATGCCAATGGCTGCTAATAGGGATTGCAGCGTGCGCGTCAACTAAAAGGCGAATGCTCCTGTCTCTCATTCCCAATTAGCAGCCATCGGCATGTACATTGAGCACTATTTTTTATTTTTCAACAACCCACAGAAAAAAACTCTCACCGGCACTACCTTGGAGGTCACGATGTTATACTTGTTACACACTGCAACGACTACGAGAGACGAACGGGTGCCGCTATAGAAAGCTTCGCCCGTAAACTGGTCCATTCTTGAGTTCGCGCAACCTTGCCTTGACCCTGAAAAATCCTACAGACAAACGGGCTCGCCATGTACACAAAAGCTCACTTATCATGAACATGGTAGGGAAATTGTGGTGAACGCGGTGGTAACAGAGCGCCAGCAGCAGCAATGTGGTACGTACCTGGCGAGTGCCCCACGACACGAAGCCACACGTCCTCGCTAGAGTGTAGCGCATTTCGTATTCAGCAGTACTCGCAAAACACAAAACAGGAATACAGATCGCAAGCAGGCTTCATACACGAGGGAAATCGACTTAACAAAACCCTTCAAGAGGCGGTCGTCGGTTTAGCAGCGGATAACACGTCCAATAAAGCAAAGCGGTTACAGCCGCGCTAACACAACCGCATTTGCGCATCTTAACTTAATAATGTTGAATAAAAAGCTTTGGTATGACAATGAAATACGTAAAATGTATGCACATAAAAACCACAAAAATTAATAAAGCGTCTAATAATTTGATATTATAAAGAAGAAAAAAACATTTAACTTTGAACGCGCAAAATTTGAAACTTCACTTGAAGGTACACAATAAACGCGATTCGGAACAAACAAACGAACAGTGGTAATAACCAACACAAAGTATTCATATATTGTAAAATAAAATTATACAATTGTTGATATACGCGCTAGAATATATTGCGACTGATATGGCTTTACATCAAGCAAATGTTACAAAGTATACGATCAAGCAGAATAACAAAGTATACGATACGAGACGCGGTGTGTGTGAGTGGGTATATATATATATATATATATATATATATATATATGTATATATATATATATATATATGGGGGAAAGAAGTGTATACCTAAGGGCTCATTTTCCCGTGTTTTCATACAATATTAGTGAGATCTAACAGACAGTAATGCCAAGGAATGTACAGGGGAAGTTATTATAACCAATGGAATGTAAATAAGAGGAAAGAAGAGTGGGTGAAAAAACAACCAGCCGTTGTTTCCTGCTCACGGCTGGTTGTTTTTTCACCCACTTTTCTTTCATCTTATTTACATTCCACATTCCATTGGTTATAATAACTTCCCCTGTACCTTCCTTGGCATTACTCTCTGTTAGATCTAATTATATATATATATATATATATATATATATATATATATATATATATATATGTATATATATATATATATATGTATGTATGTATATATATACACACGTTGCCTTCCTTACTCATATATACATATATTGTACGGCAAAGTTTTGCCTGCATGACACTTCTTTTATTTGCCGAGCCTCTGCCCCAGAACACAGGTCAGACTGATGATGAATGACGATGATGAGTATATACATATGATAAGAAGACGCACATGAATAATGCTCACACTTATTAACCCCCACGCGTGAGTGGCCAGCCTGGACGCGCCTTAGACAGAAACGGCACATCGAACGAATGGCTTCAGACGCGATACGTGGACAATCTCCGAACCACGACAGCGACGATCCGAAGAAAGGTCACTGGGAAAAACACAGTAGTTCACTGGTGACGTTTGTTTATTGATTGTATACGGTCCAATGAAGCGTGACTGAAATTTATCGCACAATCGTGGAGTACGAATAGGCATCCAAAGCAGCACTTCATCCGCCGGACTGAAGGAGGCGTCGCGATGAGAGCTGTCGTAGCGTTGCTTGTGATCTTGCTGATTGGCTTCTGTATTAAGGCGAGCCCATTGCCGGCATTCCTCGAGCCATGTGATTGACTGCTCTTATACGGTTGCCGAGGCGTCAGTTGGAACATTTAGGAAAGAGACGTCGATGGTGAATGTAGGTGAACGGCCGTAGACGAGGTAGAAAGGTGAGTAGCCAGTAGTTCTTTGAACAGTGGTGTTATGGGCGAATATCACAAAAGGCTAAATCGTATCCCAGTTGTCGTGGTTTGGTGCGATGTACATCGATAGCATGTCTGTTAGTGTCAGATGAAATCTCTCTGTCAGCCCAATAGTTTGGGGGTGGTAAGCTGACGTCGTCCTATGTACTGTACCACAGGTTGTGAGCAGGGTTTCGATTATGGTGTACAGGAACGTCTTGCCGCGATCACTCAGGAGGACGCGCGGTGCACCGTGACGCAATACAATGACGTTGAGAAAGAAGTCTGCGACGTCTGAAGCGGAACTTGTGCGTAGTGCAGCAGTCTCTGCGTACCGTGTCAGGTGATCGAAAGCAGTCACAATCCAACGATTACCTGCTGGCGTGATGGGGAGAGGTCCTAATAGGTCTATGCCAACGATGGCGAAAGGAGTCTCGGGACACGGAATGGGTTGCGCAAGGCCAGCAGGAGGCGAAGTTGGTCGCTTCCGCCGTTGACACAGATGGCAAAATGCAATGTACTTGGCCACAAAGGTAAAGATGCTAGGCCAGGAGAAACGTTTCTTGATGCGGCTTTGTGTTTTGTGAAATCCCAAGTGGCCTGGACATGGGTCGTCGTAAAAGGCTTCGAGGACTTGGTGTCGTAGAGAACGCGGAAGTACTGGAACCCAGTGACGTCCAGCAGTAGTGTAAACGTAACGATGGAGCACATTGTTATACAGCCTAAATTGCCGTAGTTAGCAGCGCAATCTAGCATTAGGAGTAGGTGATATACCATTTAAGCGTTGAATAATGCTATTGCAATATGAATCATCACTCTGGCGTGTGGCGAACTCGGTGTAGCGATTTGAAGCCGGTGTGTCGATAACCGAAAGCTGTGATAGTGTGAGGGGTGACGCAGTGTTTTGCCCACCACACGAGCAATCACTTGACGTACTCAATGATGACAGTAGAAGGGGGCAGCGAAAGAGAGCATCTGCATCTTGGTGTCTTTTGCCAGACTTATAGATGACGTCAAAATCGTACTCTTGTAGGCGGAGCACCCAATGACCGAGGCGACCAGACAAGTTTTTCAGTGACGATAGCCAAAACAAGGTGTGATGGTGTGTAATAACTGTGAAGTGGCGTCCGTAAGGATACGGTCGAAATGTTTGTATGGCCAAAACGCTAGCAAGGCACTCCTGCTCAGTTATGGAGTAGTTCTGTTCATTAGCCGTAAGAGCACAGCTAGTATACGCAATTACTCTTTCGCGTGCAGTGGCATCCCGCTGTAGAAGAACTGCACCAATGCCATGGCCACTCGCGTCGGTGTGGAGACATGTAGGTGCGTTCTCATCGAAATGGCACAGAACATGGTCGGATGTTAAAGCATGCTTGAGGGCTTGAAAGGCACGCTCACATTCGTCGTTCCAAACGAAAGTTGACCCGGATGTCAGCCGCTTATGCAGTGGCGACGCGATGGCAGCAAAATGGCTTATGAAGCGGTGGAAGTAGGACGCCAGGCCCAGGAAACTTCGTAGGTGTTTCCGATTTTCTGGCCGAGGGAAGCGTATTACGGAAGCAAGCTTATCAGGATCCGGGCGAATGCCATTTTTGCTGACAAGGTGGCCCAACACCTTGATGTTCTTGTTGGCGAAATGGCATTTCTTTGTGTTTAGCTGAAGTCCAGCATTAGAAATACACGCCAAAACTTCGTCCAAACAATCAAGATGCTGACAAAAAGAAGAGGAGAAAATGACGATGTCATCTCGATTACAGAGACAAGTTTTTCGTTTTAGGCCGCTCAGAACTGTGTCAATCACGCGTTCAAACGTGGCAGGAGCATCACATAAACCGAATGGCATCACGCTGAATTCACATCACAGCCTGTCTGGTGCTGCTAAGACAGTTTTGTTTTCTTTGTCCGCTTCGTGCATAGGTAGTTGCCAATAACCAGACCTTAAATTGAGGCTGGAGAAAAATTCAGCGCCTTGCAGAGAGTCAAGTGCGTCGTCGACTCGTGGGATCTGGTACACGACTTCGCGCGTGATCTTATTATGTGCTCGATAATCGACGCAGAATCGCACCAAACCATCGTTCCTTCGAACTAGCACTACAGGTGATAATCATGAGCTGGACGAAGGCCAGATAACATCTCGTTTGAGAATTTCAGCAACGTTGTTTTCGATGACTTTTCGCTTTGCGGATGACACTCAATATGAGCGGCCGCATGCAATTGTAATGCCTTCCGTTTCAATTTGATGTACGGCTATGGAAGTGCGACTCAAAAGCTTGGAATTGACATCAAATGAAGCACTGTAATTTTGAAGGATACCCAAAAGTTCATGCTTTTGCGCTTACGTGAGATCGGGATTTATTGTGGCTGTTAAAGCAGCCATTGTAGCATCGTCATCAGTACTCGTAGAGAAAAATGGCGCGCTTGCGTGAAGGGGCACCAGAGAAGAGGGTTCGGTATCTGTGAAGCAAACCACACTGGTGCCCCGGGGCAATGCAACAGGCAAAGTAGTAGGGTTAACTACCGTAACTAATGCTCTGCCATTATGAAAGCGCACCAGGCTAGAAGCGATGGTAAGCCCACCAGAGATGTAGCGTCCACACGGTATTAGGAACACATCACCAGCACTGATCTTATCTGATGTCAGGGTCAGAATATGCTCATTACTTGGTGGACTTGAACAGTCATAAGCGGTGACGAAGCGCTGGCTATGAGCATCTTCATCGGACGAAAACGCAGTATCTGACATACGAATGACCCTCTGACGGCAAGATATCACTGCTGACGCTGAGGAGAGAAAGTCCCGCCCTAAAATGAGCCCATTAGTACACGATGACAGAACGAGGAACTGTACATGCCATCAATAAAAACTCCTGCTGTGCAATCACCAGAAGGCTGAACAAAAACCGCATTAGCACATTGAAGAGGGGCGTTGTTACTTCCTTTATTCAACCATCGCTGCAGAATAGCAGTCATCATCATTATTGAGCCTCCTCACTAGCCGACGCTTGGCCTCGTGGCAGCACCGGCTCACCCTTGTCTTTTTCTTTCTTCTTTAGTTTCATTAAAGCCTTTCATCTGACAAGACGTGTTTTTGCTTGATGTGAGCCGCGCCGAAGCAGAAAGCCTCAGAGGTCCAACACAAGGTGCCGAAACCCGGGACCTTTCACGACGCCAACATCATCGACGTTAGCAGCCGCGACACCTCGGAAGACGGCGCCTGCGATGTTGGCGAGATACATCGACTGCGGGCGGCAGAATGTAACGACATCTTAGACAACGCCACAGCCTGCGGTCGCAGCTGTATGTCCTGTTGTCCGAGGCGGAAGACCACTTGCGAGGAAATCAAGCCGTCACGGCAGCAGCAGTAAGTGTATTCCTCGACCGAATAAGCTCATTTTATGGTCAGATAGAGAAAGTGGATGAGGGCAATTTTGAGGAGACGCCAGACGACCTGTTGGACAGCGAGACGTTAGACGCTGGAGAATAGCGCGACAAGGTTGTTACTCTCACAGCGAATCTACGAGTCAAGCTGAATGAATGTCTGGCTCCTCCAGCCCCACTACTTACCAACGCTGACCCGTTATCATCTTGCAAAAGCAAGCCTCCCCAACTAGAACTCGTAAAATTTGATGGTAACCACAGACTATGGCCGAGATTTTGGACGTAGTTTACATCAGCAGTCTACAACAGTGAGTTAAGCACAGCTGACAAGCTCTACTACTTGAACACTTTGGTTACCGGAGCGGCCGCGTCGGCCGTATTGGGATTACAAGCTACCGAAGAGTGCTATAAAGACGCTATTGAAATTTCAAAGAAGCGTTTTGGAGATGAACAGATCATAGCGCATGACCGTTTGCAAGGTTTGCTGGATCTAAAGCTGGTGTCGCCGTCAGCAGACGTTCGTAAGCTGAGGCAACTTTACGACAAGGTACAGGTTCATATTCGAAGCCTCAAGGCACTTGGCACAAACTCGACAACTTATTGCTCCATGCTTCAGAAAATCCTGCTAAGAGTTCTACCGACGGACATGGTGCTGCGTTTTCACGAGATGCACAAGGCATCCTCGTCGGTTGCATCCTCTTCGAATACGCAAGGCAATTCAAACCGTGTAACGGTCCCAGAAGATAACGATCTTCGAATGCTTCTGGAATTCTTCGAACTTCAACTCACTTGCCGGAAAGCTGTTGCTGAACAAGACGTAAGAGAAAGTCGTCGAGCCCACAGATAAGGGAGGACTTAAACACAGTCATCCACGTGACGTTTCCACGACAGCTGCTCTACAAAGCTCGACAAAAAGTCCACAACAATGCCTGTTCTGCCGGTCTGAAAAGCATTCTGCCGAAGTCTGATATACGATGAATATCGACTTCTCAAACAAAAGGGAGATGCTCATCAAAGCTGGACGATGTTTTCGTTGCCTAAAGCAGGGCCACATGGCAAAAGATTGCAGAAGCCAGTTAAAATGCGGCAAGTGCGCAAGAAGGCACGCAACATCTGTTTGCGCATCCGACGACATCAAAAACGAAAAAAGGTCACATCTGCATCGGTCAATCTGGTGTCCAAGCAGGCAAAGCCAATCGTAATGCTCTAGAGTCTGACAGCCACCATACTGGGCACCAAATCATCCGGTCGCTACCGAGTCCTTTTTGATGGTGGAAGTCAGCGAAGCTTCATTACAACCAAAGCTTATGGAAGACTTCGATGCGAACTAATATAAGAGGAAACGTTAGCCATCGGTGTGTTCGGGGGTGATAACATACGAAAAACCATGAAGAAGGTACGTGTGTCGATTCTCCCTGCGAACCAAAAGCTGCAAATTTCAATAGAGGCGCTGCTGGTGGACACGGTATGCACTGAATGCATTCCAGTACCAGAAGAAAATGTTATAAGAGAAATGAACACGATGCACTTGGATACGCGAGCTCTCTCTTTACAAGGAGTAGAAGAAAACAGATTGCGGTCCTTATTGGATCAGACTATTATTGGAATATAGTAACGGGTACTGTGAAGCATGTTTACGAAAAGTTGAAAGCTGTCAAGATGAAACTGGGATGGACTGTACAAGGACCATTGTCTACCAGCCGGTGTTACACAGTGTGCCAGTATTGCAGCCCTACGATCCAAAGTGACCGAGCAAGATATTGCCACGTTCCATTTCCCAAGTTTTTGTTATCGTTCCGAAACACCACACGATTCTCGGTGCAAACCGCGCCTGCAGGTTTCGAGAAGGTTTCGGACTGTAGTAGATCATTTCGATAAGATCACGCCCACTGTGCGAACGGTACAGATTGTTCTGGAACCTACGCCACCGCCAGCGATAACGCTAGAACATTCGACGCCAAGAGTATAAATGCCGACGCGCTTCGCCGCTTGTCAGTTGTTGATCGAAGGCCGACGCTGCGTTCGCCGCTATCAGTCCGAGACTGCTATCTGTGCAAGACTGCTGCTGTAATTAGACTTTCCCTTTACCGGGCACAGGTTCGCCCAAATAAACAGTTAAATCCCAACACGAAGTTTCCTGTCTTTGGCCACGTCACGACACCGTGACATCTGGTGGAGGTGCTGCTTCGTTCATGTACCGGACGCCCCCGTCAAGCCGTGAACCCAGCCCCCGTCGCGGAGAAGACACCGACGCCAACCAAGAGCAGCGAACGAGCCGCCGACAGCAAGGTCTTCTACCGGAGTACGGCCTTCTACAAGACAAGGCACGGAAGACCAAGACCATGACCTCGACTGCAGCGACAATGACAACCGGAGCGTCCCAGCCTGCGATCGTCATTCATCAACCCAGGGAACCACCAACGTTCCATGGCTCATCGTTTGAAGACCCGGAAACCTGGCTAGAAACATACGACCGTGTGGCCGCCCTCAACCACTGGGACAACGAAGAAAAGCTCCGTCGTGTGTACTTCTACCTGGAAGACACCGCAAGGACCTGGCTAGAAAATCGGGAGACCACGCTCCGAACGTGGGATGTCTTCTGCGGCGCATTTCTGCAAACGTTCGCGAGTGTCGCTCGCAAAGAGAGGGCCGCTGCTCTACTCGAGACCCGGGTTCAGCTACCAAATGAAAAGGTTGGAATTTTCACAAAGGAGATGACCCGCCTATTCCGTCACGCTGACCCAGACATGCCCGAGGAAAAGAAAGTTCGTTTTCTCATGCGAGGGGTGAAACAGGTGCTCTTCGCGGGACTAATGAGGAATCCACCGAACACCGTCCAAGAATTTGTATCTGAGGTGACCACCATCGAAAAAACGCTGGACATGCGCACCAGACAGTATAATCGTCGCCTGACTCCAGAATGCGCTGCTGCTCAAGCCAGTGACTCCGACGACCTGCGTGAAACGATCCGAGCGATCGTGCGGGAAGAGCTGCGCAAACTGTTGCCTTCGGCGCAGCCTCAAGTGGATTCGATCGCCGACATTGTGCGAGAAGTCCGGCAATCACTTCGAATTCCCGAGACACCACCGCCCGAGCCAGAAACTATGAGCTACGCCGCTGCAGTGCGCCACAACGCTCCTCCCCGTCCACGCCAAAACGCCGCCCCGTCGCACTTCCGTCGCCAGACGCCACCGCCGCCACCACCCCCACCGACGTCCTACCGTTCCCCAGCGGGCCAGCGTAGTGCACCGAGGAAAACGGACGTTTGGCGTGCACCTGACAACCGCCCGCTCTGCTACCACTGCGGCGAGGCCGGGCACACATGCCGCCGTTGCCAGTACCGACAGATGGGACTGCGTGGCTTCGCCGTCAATGCACCGCGTCCGCAGCCAGGAGATCGGCCACGTGACATCGCCGACTACCTGGAAGGAACTCAATGGACACCACGAAGTCCTTCCCGTTCGCCATCGCTCAGCCGCTGCATGTCACCGCACCCCCCGCAGTACTCTGGCCCAACGCGGGGCCAGTTTCCTAGCCCGTATCCGGGAAACTAAGGGCAGCAACCGATAGAGGTGTGGTTGCTGTGCGACGAACTACCGAAGATCCTCCGAAGACGACGCCGACGCGACGGAGCTTTTTGAATACAACACCGACCAGGCAAAGCCCTGAAGGCAAAAGCTCACTTACCGAAGGTGGCCGGACGACGCAACAAGGAAGCAGCGGAACAAGCCGATGCAGCCGTGACCCGACGCCACGCCCTAACTGTAATGCGAGACGGCGAACTAGTGACCTCGACGTTCTTATCGACGGCCACAGTGTGACTGCTCTCGTCGATACTGGACCCGACTATTCTGTCATCAGTGGGTCGTTCGCCGCAAAGTTAAAGAAAGTTAGGACAGCTTGGAAAGGCCCTGAAATCCGCACAGCCGGAGGTCATCTCGTAACGCCTGCAGGAATCTGCACAGTGAGAGTCACCATTAACGGCCGTATTTATCCTACAAACTTCGTAGTCCTACAGCGTTGCTCGAGAGATGTCATCCTTGGCATGGACTTCTTATGCCTCCATGGTGCTGTCATCAACCTAAAAACAAGGTCGATAACGTTATCCACAGAAGAAGCACTACCGCAGCGCACGCCGTCAGGACACCATGCCTTGAATGTGCTGGAAGAACAAGTCACCATTCCGCCTCACTAAATCGTCATTATTTCAGTCGGCGCTCCTATATCACATGACTTGGGAGGCGTCGTTGAAGGCAGTCAGCATCTGTTGGTGACCCGAAATATTTGCGTCGCAAGAGGAATTGCAGAGCTGCGGGGAGGCAAAGCAACCGTTATGCTCACGAATTTCAGCAATGAGTACAAACATGTGAACAAAGGAACAACGGTCGCATACATCAAAGAAATTGTCGAAGCCACCAGTGCTTTCGCCCTCGCCGATTCTGCGGAACCTGCTCAGAGGAACCAAGCCCCTCCCATAGCTTTCGACGTCAGTCCCAGACTTCGGAACGATAAGCCAGAACAGCTCAAGGCCCTGCTCCTGCAATACGAAGATTGCTTTTCGTCGTCATCGAAAATTCGGCAGACCCCAATCACGAAACATTGAATCATTACCGAAGAAAATGCCAGACCACTCCGTCAGAGTCCGTACAGCGTTTCGACACGAGAACGTGAGGCAATGAAGAGACAAGTTGATGAAATGCTGCGAGATGACATTATCTAGCCGTCCAAGAGACAGTGGGCATCCCCCGTGGTGTTAGTGAAGAAAAAAGATGGGACCCTACGTTTCTGCGTCGATTATCGCCGCCTGAACAAAATCACAAGAAAGGACGTGTATCCTCTCCTACGAATAGACGACGCACTTTGATCGGCTCCATAACGCCAAGTACTTCTCGTCAATGGACCTCAAGACTGGCTATTGGCAAATCGAAGTCGACGAAAGAGACCGAGAGAAGACGGCGTTTATAACACCGGACGGTCTGTTCGAGTTTAAGGTGATGCCCTTCGGCCTTTGCTCAGCGCCTGCAACTTTTCAACGCGTTATGGATACAGTACTGGCAGGATTGAAGTGGCAGACTTGCCTTGTGTACTTGGACGGCGTCGTCGTGTTTTCCTCGAGTTTTGACGAGCATCTTCGGCGCCTTGAAGCTGTACTTCAAGCCATCAAAACGTCCGAACTCACACTGAAGCCAGAAAAGTGCAGATTTGCGTATAAGGAGCTCTTATTTCTGGGGCACGTTATCAGCAAGTCTGGAGTTCGTCCCAATCCACGGAAAACAGCCGCCATCGCCGACTTCCCGCCGCCCATTGACAAGAAGGCTGTGCGCCGATTTCTGGGCCTGTGCGCCTATTATAGGCGGTTCGTGAAAAACTTCGCCCGCATCGCCGATCCTCTCACTAACCTTACCAAGGCCGAGTCGGAGTTCAAGTGGGAAACGCCACAGGAACACGCTTTCCAGGAGCTTAAACATCGCCTCCAGAGGCCTCCGTTACTTGCCCATTTCGACGAATTCGCCGAGACAGAAATACATACTGACGCAAGCAGCGTAGGTCTTGGCGCCGTTCTTGTGCAGAGGGCTGACGGACTTGAAAGGGTTATTAGTTACGCCAGCCGATCGCTATCCAAAGCAGAAGCAAATTATTCCACAACAGAAAAGGAGTGCCTCACCTTCATCTGGGCTACGTTGAAATTTCGCCCCTACCTCTACGGCAGGCCCTTCAAAGTTGTGAGCGACCACCACGCCTTGTGTTGGCTAGCCACCTTGAAGGACCCTTCAGGTCGCCTCGCACGATGGAGCCTGAGACTTCAAGAATATGACATTACTGTAATTTGCAAGTCCGGCAAAAAACACTCCGACGCTGACTGTCTCTCTCGTGCGCCTGTTGACCAACCGCTACCCGGCGACTCGGATGACGACTACATCTTGGGAACGATAACTACCGACGACTTCGCTGAACGACAGCGGGCCGACCCGGAACTTAAGGCCCTAATAGAATATCTCGAAGGCAGGACCGCCGAAGTCCCAAAGATATTCAAGCGCGCACTTGCGTCGTTCTTTCTACGAAACGGTCTTCTACAAAAGAAAAACTTTTCACCGCTTCGAGCTAAGTACCTCCATGTGGTGCCTTCAGCTCTGCGACCAGAACTTCTGCAGGCCCTGCACGACGATCCGCCGGCAGGGCACCTCGGTGTTTCCCGCACGCTCGCGAGGATACAAGAAAGGTACTACTGGCCACGTCTTACCACTGACGTCACTCGTTATGTGAGGACATGCCGAGACTGTCAGCGACGCAAGACACCGCCGACAAGGCCAGCGGGACTTCTGCAGCCAATTGATCCACCTTGCCGACCTTTCCAGCAGATTGGTATGGACCTACTGGGGCCATTCCCGACGTCGGCTTTCGGGAACAAGTGGATCGTGGTAGCTACCGACTACCTCACCCGCTACGCCGAGACAAAAGCCCTGCCAAATGGCAGTGCATCCGAGGTAGCTAAGTTCTTCGTCGAAAATATTGTCCTACGTCACGGCGCCCCGGAAGTCCTTATCAGATGAACGACAGAGGAACGGCATTCACTGCCGACTTAACTCAAGCGATCTTGGCATACAGCCAAACAAACCACCGCCGGACGACAGCGTACCACCCACAGACCAACAGCCTCACCGAGCGGCTTAACAAGACGATCGTCGACACGCTGTCAATGTATGTCGATGTCGAACACAAGACGTGGGACGCCATTCTTCCGCATGTGACCTTCGCAAACAACACGGCGGTGCAGGAGACGACGCAGATATCTCCATACAAATTGGTCTACGGAAGGAGCCCGGCAACGACGCTCGATGCCATGTTACCCAACGTCACCGACGAAGAAAACCTCGATGTGAGCGAGTACCTTCAACGCGCCGAAGAAGCCCGGCAACTTGCGCGTCTCCGTATCAAGAATCAACAGACGACCGACAGCCACCGTTAAGACCTTCGACGATGCTTCGTGGAATACCAGCCCGGTGAACGTGTTTGGGTGTGGACGCCGATACGCCGACGTGGACTAAGTGAAAAGCTTCTGCGACGGTACTTCGGACCGTACAAGGTGGTTCGACGTCTCGGCCCACTTGATTACGAGGTTGTCCCCGACGGCATCACGAACTCTCAACGACGTCGATCGCGACCTGAAGTCGTCCTTGTCGCACGCCTCAAGCCGTTTCATGCACGTTAACAAACTGAAACAGTGTTTTTGCTTTATTGTTGTATTGTAATTCATTCATTGTACTTTCTTGCATTAATATTGTACCTTCGTCTTTAGTTAAAGCATCGGGACGATGCCTTTTTTCAGAGGGGGGCAATGCCACGTTCCATTTCCCAAGTTTTTGTTATCGTTCCGAAACACCACACGATTCTCGGCGCAAACCGCGCCTGCAGGTTTCGAGAAGGTTCCGGACTGTAGTAGATCATTTCGATAAGATCACGCCCACTGTGCGAACGGTACAGATTGTTCTGGAACCTACGCCACCGCCAGCGATAACGCTAGAACATTCGACGGCAAGGGTATAAATGCCGACGCGCTTCGCCGCTTGTCAGTTGTTGATCGAAGGCCGACGCTGCGTTCGCCGCTATCAGTCCGAGACTGCTATCTGTGCAAGACTGCTGCTGTAATTAGACTTTCCCTTTACCGGGCACAGGTTCGCCCAAATAAACAGTTAAATCCCAACACGAAGTTTTCTGTCTTTGGCCACGTCACGACCCCGTGACAATATCTCGAAACTTTTGAGTCGTTTCCGGGATATAGAAAGCACCGGTATCCAGGCCGAAAATGGAGAAACGACGGTCGCTGAATCGGTGCTGGCAAATTTTGAGAACAACATCAATAAGAAAAACAATCGATATGAAGTGGTGCTACCGTGGAAAGAAAAGGTTGATCTGGGTGAAAACTACGCAGTTGCACTCAAACGCCTGCACAGTTTGATGAAGAAGCTTAACAAAGATAGTGAGCTCTTAAAACAATACGAAGCAACTATTCGAATGTACCTCGAAGAGGGATATGCTTAAAAAGTACCTTCAAAAGAAGACCAACCAATTGGACCCCAGCATTATATGCCACACCGAGCCGTCATACGAGAGGACCGATCTACTACGAAGGTACGCATTGTGTTCGACGCTTCGTCTCGCGAATCCGTGATGAAGTCCTTAAACGACAATATAGAAGCAGGCCCAAATCTAAATCCTGACGTAGTGGCGCTACTGCTTCGTTTCCAACGCTACAAGATAGCAATGAAGGCTGATGTTGAGAAGGCGTTCCTTCATATTGGCCTGCAAGAACACGACAGAGATGCACTTCGCTTCTTGTGGTTCAAGACTTCACCTCAAGTGGACAGCGCACTGCCGGAAACAGAAGTTTAGAGAATGACGATAGTGCCCTTTGGAGCTACTACAAGTCCTTTTCTTTTGACTGAAACCTTAAAGCACTATTTCAGGTCCGAAAAAAATCGCTTTCCTTCGACAGCCCGGCTATTGCAAGACTCCATATATATGGATGATCTTTTTATTGGCGCTGACACCATTGAACAAGCTATTCAAATATATAAAGAGATAATTGAAATCTTCAAAGATGCTTCAATGAACATTCGTAAATGGGCTAGCAACGACCCCGTTGTATCTGCCGTCTTCGTACAAGGAATGACTTCTTCCGAAAAATCACTTTGCTCACCTTCTGAACCTCTGAAAATCCTGGGACTTTATTGGAACAAACAGACGGATACCTTTTCGTTTAGGCCCCAGGATATTCTATAGTTTATGGAGGAGCATAAAATTACCAAACGCGTTGTTATCCGAGCTGTTGTAATGATCTACGACCCTTTGGGGTTTCTGTCACCCTTTATAGTAATGGCGAAGATCTTCCTACAAGATCTCTGGAGGGAAAACCTCGGCTGGGATGACACCATGCCAATGAAGCTGTCAGCTGTCTGGAAAAAATGGAGCAAGGAGGTAGCCATGGTACATGAGATCAGTATTCCCAGGTTCCTCGCAGCGGGCAGCGAAGGCGCTTATCAAAAAGGCAGAACTGCACATGTTTCCCTACGCTAGTGAGTCAGCATACGGTGCTGTAGCCTACCTTCGTACCGTCGACTCAAGTGGTACCGTCCACACTATACTAATAATGGCAAAGACACGAGCGGCACCGTTAAAGACGGTTACCTTGGCGAGGCTGGAATTAATGTCAGCTTTGCTTGCAGCCCACTTATTTGCCTACATCATCAAGAACTACGACCTGGGCATTGGTGAAGTAACATTTTGGTCAGATTCCCAGATTACCCTTTGCTGGATTTACAAGGACCCCGTTTCTTGGAAGACATTCGTACGGAACAGGACGCAGGAGATCACAAATTTGACAGAATATTCTCTGTGGCGATTTTGTCCCGGAAAAGAAAACCCTGCAGATTTGCTCACTCGAGGTTTGACTGTACACAACTGAGTAAATCATAGTTGTGGTTGTATGGACCCGGATGGCTTGCCATGTCTCATACATTTTGGCCTGAATTCAGGGGAAACCTTAACCTCGAGAACGGAAACATCGAGACAGCTGAGACGGGCCAGAAATCAATATTCACGCTGTTAGCACGAGAACATCGATGCCAATGCTGATTGATAACAAACGATTCAGCAGCCTCACAGAACTTGTAAGAGTAACGGCATGGGTTTTCCATTATGTTAAATAGTTGAGGAAGGAAAGCGATAGGTTCGAGCAGCTGTTTGCTGAAGAAATTCAACAGGCGGAGTTCTACTTGATTCGCGTAGAACAGAGAGCTCACTTTAGTAACGAAGTCAACTGCGTCGCAAACGAGAATTCAATTCCTTCCCAAAGTCTAGTTGGACAATTAGGATTGTTCCTCGACAACAACGGGCTTGCTTCAGATACAAAGAAAAGTTCAGATTACGAACGACTCGTACGATTCTCGCCACCCAATCCTCCTACCGAAAGACTGTCACCTCGTTACTTTAATCATCAATCATGCTCGCAAAAAAGTCTTCCACGGAGGACTACGAGACAGACTGACTCAAATAAAGGAACAATACTGGATTCCACAATTACGACAGCTGGTGAAAAAACAATACGACGGTGTGTCATCTGCCAACGCCTACAGTCTAAACCAGTTGAACAAGTTTCACCTTGTATGCCCCAGGATCGTTGTAAACAAACGCCTCCATTTCTTGTAAGTGGAGTAGATTTTGCGGGTCCACTTTACATCAAAGGGCATCTTCACCAGTGCTCTTACATCGCTCTTTTTACCTGTGCTGTAACAAGAGCTGTTCACTTGGAACTTGTTGAAGATTTGACGACGGCGGCTTTTGTGCACTTCGGAGATTCGTATCACGTCGAGGCTTCTGTCACACAATGTATAGCAACAATGCCTGAACATTCGTCAAAACGCCCAAAGATCTAGAGAAGCTCTGGCGAACAATTCGTCATCCCGATGTACTTGCATATTGCTCTTCCTCGAAGATTCAGTGGAGATTCATTTGCCCGAGTGTTTCTTGGTGGGGCGGATTTCACGAGAGACTCGTACGTTCTGTGAAGACCTGCTTGAAGAAAATTATTGGTCGACGTTTGGGTGAATCAGACAGAGTTGGTCACTTTACTAACGGAAGTGGAAGCAGAAATAAATTCTCGGCCTTTACCATATGTGTAAAATCATGGAGATGAGCCGTGCCCCCTATCTCCAGCAGATTTTCTCGTTGGAAGAAGACTGACAATGCTACCACCTTATGACCTCAAAATCAAAACCGAGTCGACCAACGATCAACTGAAGAAACTTTGGAGCAAGAGAGAAGAGGATCTGCAAACTTTTTGGTCTCATTGGTTAAAGTAGTACCTCAATAAACTCGGGAATTACACATTTAACCAAGCAAAAAGAAATCACATATTGAAAGAAGGCAATGTAGTTCTACTCGGAGAAAAACATTGTCCCAGGCAACTGTGGACCTTGGTTCGCATAGATAACGAGAAAGGACAACCAACTGACGGCTGGTTATCTTTTCACCCACTTTTGCTTCTTCTTATTTACATTCCATTGGTTCTAATAACTTCCCTGTACATTCCTTGGCATTACTGTCTGTTAGATATAATTAATATATATATATATATATATATATATATATATATACGCACACAATACGTCCTTTTCGTAATGTCCCGGGAACGTCTGCTGGAGAAAGCCAAACGCCTGTGAAAATTTATTCGGACATTTGTATCCTTCGGATGTCCCAAGGACATCTGCTAAGGACGTGGACGTTCGGACTTTACCCCGATGTCCGAGGGAGTTTCAATGCCAAGTGGGTCAAATCATGCAAAAATTTTGCCTTACTCTAAATTGAACTATCTCCTGCAGATGCTTCTAAAGCAGATAAGTGTAATAAAATATCAAAGATACGGATGCCTCACACTCTGAAACAAAAAAGTCTGTCATCGGTATTTTTTCGAGGCTTCAATTGTTCGTTCTCAATATTACTTCCTAATTTCTTTCCAGTTTCTTTGGCAGAATGGCATTAAGAAAGCTCAGCCCATAAACCCCAAGTGTGCCATAGTTACAGATACTTTATCAGTGTTCGGCACTGGCTAAAAATAGCGGTTCTCAATTATGACGTGGCTCTGGCGCTTAAAACCCTAAATAACGTTATTATTCATATTACCATATTTATCGCGAACTTTTTATTTTCTGTTCCCTACTCACGTAACTCTAATCAGATTATTCTGGGTATAGGGCCACAACAGGACAAAGATGAACGAAAATCAAGAAATAGCGGACACTCCGGTGGAAGGCGCTCTCAGTGGTCTGATATTCTGAATTATTGGGACAACAGCCCTCATGATTCGTGACAAATTGGGAAGGCGAGCAATAACTTTACCCTGTGAAGTCATTTATTACTAACCTGAGCGAGTATTGACACCTCTTGTTCCCTTGGCATAGCAATTTCTGTTCAGCACGAAAAGTAGTACAGTTCCTTTTATAAAAGTATGCTCTCGCGTTGCGAAGTCAAACTATAGTATATACGCACGGAGATGGTCTGGCTCCTTCTATTCTTTGGTAGACTTGTAACAAGAATAAAATAACTGAAAAGTATTTTTTATCGTGCATTCGCTTCAGTTTACTGAGGGGAAACATTCTCAAAACGGTGTTTAATCGAATCAAATTAGATTTTGTCATTTCAAATATTCTATTTTTAGATGCCCTTCATCGTCTTTGTCACTGAGACCTTCGTTCTATGATGAAAATCTATAGTAGCATAATCAATTTAGGTTAACTAATATATAAATCATTAGTGATGCCATTGCTATGCGAACACTTCTTATAAATATATCGTTTCTTAGCCAGTCCCGAAGAGCGGCGTGAGCCATACATATAGGTAATCATCATTGTCATCATGATCATCCTCACCATCATCATCAAAAGTGGAGCAGCTCCACGTGAGAAAAAAATAATAAGCAGATGTGATGACAAGAAAGATCAATAGCAAAAATAAAAGTGGCTCCGTCACATGTGCTTTAGTGCACCTCCGAAAGAGGAGACAAAAAAAATGTAAGAACCGCTCGGGGCAGGCAGCACCAGGATTTTCGGTCCTTTTTGCGATTGTTATAAATTCTGCATAAGATTACACGCAGAACACGAGTAGTAAATATTGTTCTCGAACTTACATGAGTACAAGAGTACCCGAAAGTTTGATCACTGATGTACGATGTGGGGATTTAGGGAAGCCAACAATGCATTTTGGCACCGGTTCAATCAAAACGCGCATGTGCTCTCTGTGCTTTATTAGCCAATACGTAGACGTGTTTGATTGATTGATTGATTGATTGATATGTGGGGTTGAACGTCCCGAAACCACCAAATGATTATGAGAGACGCCGTAGTGGAGGGCTCCGGAAATTTTGACCACCTGGGCTTCTTTACGTGCACCCAAATCTGAGCACACGGGCCTACAACATTTCCGCCTCCATCGGAAATGCAGCCGCCACAGCCGGGATTCAATCCCGCGACCTGGGGGTTAGCAGCCGAGTACCTTAGCCACTAGACCACCGCGGTGGGGCTAGACGCGTTTCCACCACCGGGCATATCTACGAATTATTTAGGGTGACCGTATTGTAAGTGGGATTCACTTCACAACATAAGCACAGACGGCACGGATTCTTTTAATTCGCAAGTTGAAAGCGGCTTCTCGCAGTATTTATAGAACATATGCGTGGTTTCTTGTCTAGCAGTCATATTTGTTTGTGTTCTTGCTACTCGAAATGCAGCGTTGTGTCCACCACGCGCCTATAACTTGTTTTCGATGCACATAGAGTCTGAGTGCGGTGCGCACCTCCGTATAGTTTGCATCTTTCTCAAGCAATGAAAAAAACTTTACATGAACACCACACGTCTCCAATCAGTGAAGTATCCTTCCGCGCCATATAAGCATGTCAGAACACTTTTTTCCAGTCTATAAAGCTTAGCAATTCACAAAAAATGCCCAATAATCAATGTAACAATGACTCTTGAAAAAAATCTTCTATTCGAAATTTGTAGCGCCTAAACAGAAATAGTAAAATATTCATTCTGTGGTAAGAAAACTACGCTGCTTAATTTTTGCCAGCCTCCTTTTAAAGTTCGCGAAATTGAGATATTATTACATCACTGCCGCCTAACGTGCCGCGCTTTTAGTGAGGTCAAGTATAGTTTCAACGAGTTATCAAATGCTGTTCATGAAGGCAGGTCGCTTGAACAGGCTATCGGTAACAAAGATGGACAATAAGCGATGGCAGAATGGTACCGATATAAAAAAAAGAAAACATCGACGAAAAACCGGCCGCCGCGCGCGAATGTGATACGAGACCACTGGCAGAGTTCAACGCAGCATCGGCATTTGTTTTTTCGTTCCAGCGTTTAGCGAGCAACGGAACCTTGGTTCCAAACTTCAGGCAAACAAGCAATGCGTGTTTCATCTCTTCTTTAGTTGATGAACCATTATTCGGCTTGGCTGAAGAACACTGTGCGGAGGGCAGTCCAGTGTGCTTCGAACACTTGTTTCATTGAATCTATAGGCAGAACATTATTGTGAAAAGCGCTTGTTAGCGTTGAACTTTCTTTTTAGTTGTTTTTATTCACTTTGTTATATACTGCTCACTTGGGTACCTGTTCCAAGTAAGTCAGAAGTAAAGACGACATGCTTGTGGTCACGCCTGAGCTTAGGGATCACTTTTTGAATGGCGTAAAGTGGTGTTGCGGCAATGAAACTAGTGTGTCATTGGTTACTATTCCCGATTAAAGTATGCTGATCTGGAGTCATTGGAGAAGCGGTTATGGAGCTAGGCTTCCGACCAAGAGGTTGCGCGTTTGTTCGCATTTCGTTGGAGGCGAAATGGTAGCAGGTCGTGAACTGTCCGGCGTCAGTGCATGTTAATGCATGAACACCAGATGGTCCAAACTTCTGAAGCCCTCCACTATGGCGTGTTTCATATTCATAGATCTCATTGATTTGGAACGTTAAACCCGAGGTGATATTACGCTGATCAAGAAAGCAGAGTATACTAAAAAAAGAACGTGTTCAAAGAGTGTTGTTTCGCTCACAAAAATAGCCCTGAAGTCTTGCATGCCTCTCGATTCTATTATCGACGAGCTTCCCACACTTTCACCAAACACCAAAAATTGGCAAGCATGTTATCAACGGGAGATAACATTTTTTGTTGTTTGATAGAAAAGGTATGAGCGCCGAGAATTTAAGGAAAAGAACGCAGGCCAGCAGCAAAGAATGCATTAAAAGATATCGCTGTCGTCACTGTGGAAACGAAGTGCAGCCATGACTTGTGTTTCCGCGTCTGCTTGCCTACCATTTCACCGTCTGTTCCGCGCACATCCATCCGCACCGCCGTCGCGGCTGACCTTCGCCAGTCAGCGGGCGAAAAGAGGAGAGTATTTGTGCATATCTTATCTATGCTCGTACTTTTATTTATTTATTTAGTCAATACTGCCGACTTCAAGGCGAAGTCGTAGGCAGGAGTGGGTACATATGTATACATTTCACATTACATTTTACAATGGTAGAAAACAATAGGAATGACTTATAATAAAAACAATACGTCGAGAAAAAAGTCTAGAAGAGTTCTAACTTAAAAACATTGAAAAGATTTGTATATGTGCGTGTCTACGCATACAAAGCTTCGAAATTTCAAAAGCAGTCCAAAATTTTCTCGTCCGCCTTCGCCTATGTTAGCTAGTGAGGAGTACATCACAGCAACGAGCCATATTTGACGCCTCGAAGCAGCAAATCTGCGCGTATGTACACCGTTACTGCCACCGTTTTTTATGAGTCGAAGTCACGGTTCGTCGTTCGTTTTTGCCAATAATGTTATCATGTGTTTTCTGTCCTATGTTTGCATACGCCATTGCCTTTTTCGGTACCCTCGCTGAGTACAGGAAACGTGAAAGCGAAGTAAGCCTGTTCACCAAGGCAGCCGGTACCCAGTGAACCTAAACACTCCCGCTTCACATCCATTATTCTAACGAATTGTCTGTAACTAGGCTCTACTTTGTAGAAATGTTGCTTTTATACCTGCAAGTACTCTTTTCAATTCCATCATGGGAGTGGATACAGAGAAATAAATGTATAGGTGTAAGTTCTTCCAGAGTGACCGCAAGGGCGTGGAATTTTTGGCAATTCATCAGTGGCGCCTGCTTTTCATCTCGCTTCTGCCGTGGTGTGATTGGATATGTTGATCCTGTCGGGACACCATACCCAATCACACAATGGAGGAGCGTGGCATAGGCATTTATGAATATAAAATGTGAACTTTATTTTAATGGTGCGCATTGCGTCTAGGATACCGAAGACAACAGCGTTCTTCCTCGATGTGTCCTTTGTTATGGTTAGGGTTCCGTGCCTACGGATAAATAAAAATAATAAACTCACGCCGTTCCACTGTTCTCTTTTATTGATGAACTTCTGTTTTGACGCAACAGCGTTAAAGAGTTCGTTTCGCCGAAAATCCGTCATTTCACCGAGCTTCCCCGTCATTGGATGTGAGCGAAAGGTCATCATATGCGTCACCAAAATATTGATGACGATGCAAATAGAATAAATAACAAAAACTCCTAGGTCAGAGTGGGCATCGAACACGGGTCACTTGGGCTTAAATAAGAATCGAATCCGCGCCGTTTCAGTATGAAGTAGGTGTTCTACCCCACGGTCAAGCGTCTGCTTGTGAATACGTTGAAAATAACTTACTCTGCTTGGAATTGCACTGAAAGTCTCCTATGCTTTACAAACAGTAGTATCCTGCATACATACTTCACAATGTAACATAAACTATGTCGATAATAATGCGTGATACAAGCTCTCATGGAAATCAGGCGTAAAAACCAGTGATTATCACATTGACTTCGTGGTTTAAAGCTGGTAACCCACTACAAAACGCACACGCGCTACTGCACCTGTCTCTTTAAGGCTATGTAAAGGGTGCATAGCTGGTTCAAAAAGGTGTCATGCAATAAGTGTTTGAAGAACGCACAAGGAAGAGAAGTTTGCTATCATGTTGAACTTTTGTAGGTGAACCTTCAGGGTCTCCTAACTTTTAACGACCATTATAACCTTGCTCCGCTTTTATCAAGTGAGCATGATCTAAGCCATGTTTGACACGTCAGCCGCAAATCGTGTGCAGATTTTTTTTGGGAGGGGTGAAGCAGGCACCTTTTTGATATGGGCCTTTTCCGTTGAGTATGCCATAGCGAGAAAAAATTTGGGAAAGGAGGGGGGGAGGGGCATGGATCTGGCGTGTTTCCATGACATGGCTACGCCATGAGTAGACCTGTTTGGCTAATATAAACTGCACCTTAGCTTTTCTGCGGTTATACGAAATTTGGCTGATGGATCTCTTGTACTATTTTAAATGAAGTGTTCAGTGGAACGCATGATGCGAATTGTACTGAATAATTATATCACAAATATGAAAGAAAGCGTACAAAAGGCCAGATAGAATTTTGCTGTGAACAATCTATAAACAGGGATTGTGTCTTCCTCAAGGCTACAGCTAAACTGATTTTTTTAGCGCTAGCGTGTCTACGCTTCGTACCCCGTCCTCAATACATAAATAACTATATGAAGATAATGCGAAAGGCATCACGTGGAGAGACCCTTCTAAAAACACGCCATTTTCATCACCATCAACGTGTCACCGGAGCTTCGCAGATGACAGACAGTCACAATTTTTGCAACCTTGTGTGACGAGGAGCTCTCTAGGCGTACGACCACTATCATATACTAACTAGTGGTTCAACAGAACAGCAAAATATCACTTGGTAAGTTGATACACCCCCTTCTACAGAGTCCGATAATTACCACTCGAAAAGAGGGCGCTTCCATCATTGAAAACCCCGCAAAATATTCTTGCGTTGATTACAAGTACACATTTGCGTATATTACCACAAGCTTTAGGATTGTTATACGGACGAAGTCATGTATTCAAGTCATCAACATCATCATCCCCAGCCTGACTACGCCCACTTCAGGACAAAGGCCTCGCCCATGTTCCGCCAGTTAACTCGGTCCTGTACTTGCTGCTGCCAATTTATACCCGCAAACTTCCTAATCTCATTTGCCTACTGTCTCCCCCGTAACCCTCTTGCCTTCTCTGGGAATCTGCTTAGTTACTCTTAATGACCAGCGATTGTCCTGTCTACGCGCTACATGCCCGGCCCATGTCCAATTCCTCTTCTTGATTTCAATAATTATATCCTTAATTCCCATATTTTTCCTAATCCACTCTGCCCTCTTCTTACCTTTCAAGATTACACCTACCATTTTTCTTTCATTGCTCGCTGCGTCGTCCTCAAATTAAGCTGAACCCTCTTTGTGTGTCTCCATATTTCTGCTCTGTAGCAAAGTACCGGCAAGATACAGCTGTTATATACCTTTCTCTTGAGGAATAGTGGTAATCTACCTGTCCTAATTTGAGAGTGCTTGCCAAATGTGCTTCACCACATTCTTATTCTTATATTTACTTGAACCTCATGGTTCGGCACCGCGATTATTACCTGTCCTAAGTAGACATAGTCTTTTACAACTTCAAGTGCTCTGACATGCATTGGCCACAAAATAACTTGTAATAATAATGTGTAATAACATGTATTAGTAATAATGTTGTTTTGCGGCTAAAGCATGTCAGTAAGCAAGTACCAACTAGGCCAGCAATCAGTATTTAAGTGCTCTACTACCGATTTCAAAGCGCTGCCCTCTTATGAGGTTGTTGTACATTACTTTCATTTTCTGCAGATTAATTTTAAGACCCACCTTTCTGTTTTCCTTGTCTAACTCCGTAATCATGAGTTGCATTTCGTACCCTGAGTTACGCAGCAATGCAATGTCTTCGGCGAAGCGCAGGTTACTAAGGTACACTCCGTTAACTCTTATCCCTGACTGTTCCCATTTTAAGCCTCTGAAAACCTCCTGTAAGCACGCGTTAATAGCATTAGGGTGATTGTATCCCCCTGTCTTACACCCTTCTTAATTGGTATTCTGTTGCTATCTTTATGAAGCAATATGGTAGCAGTTGATCCCCTGTAGATTTCTGCCAGAATGTTTATATATGCTCCATCGACACACTGATTCCGCAGTGTCTGCATGACTGCTGATATTTCTACTGAATCAAACGCCTTCTCGTAATTTGTGAAGGCGAGGTATAGTGCTTGGTTATATTCTGAGCATTTCACTATTACCTGATTGATAGTATAAATGTGGTCGATTGTTGAGTAGCCTGTTCAAAGTACTGCTTGTTCCTTTGGTTTATTGAATTATAATGTTTTCTTCACTCTGTTAGCAATTACTTTTGTGAATAGCTTGTATATTACGGGGAGCAAGCTGATCGGCCTATAATTCTTCAATTTCTTGTCATCTTATTTCTTATGGACTAAGATGAGGTTAGCATTCTTTCAAGACTCTGGTACTCTTCCCGTCAGGAGACACCCCGTAAACAGGGTGGCTAGTTTTCTAACACAATCTGTCCACCATCTTTCAGCAGGTCTAATGTTACCTGACCCTCACCTGCAGCTTTGCCTCCTTGCATGCCCTCCAAGGCTTTTCTGACTTCTATGATCACTGGTGGGTTGTCATCTGGGTTACTGCTAGTTCTTATAGTATTAAAGTCGTGGTCGTGCCGGCTTCTGTACAGATCTCTGTAAAACTCCTGCGCTATTTTTAACTATCCTATTCATATTGGTAGTTACATTGCCTTCTTTGTCCTTTAGTGCATACATCCAACTTTTTTCCTATCCCAAGTTTCCTCTTCTCTGCTTTGACGCTTCCTCCGTTTTTCAGAGCGTGTTTAATTCTCTTCATGGTAAACCTTCTTACATCGAATACCTTACGCTTATCAATCAAAATAGAAAGCTCTGCCAGTTCTATTTTATCTGTTGTACTTGAGACTTTGAAGTATTGCGACCTCATTGCACTTGTGTTTGCGCGCGCCTTTCTGACACTTAAATTATACTCTATGTGATGTGATGTTCTCGTCTTTACATACAATTGAATCTGATCTTGGAACAATCTTGGGAGAGTGAGAAAGCAGACGCCAATTTTCATGGAATTGGGGATTAGTAATATATAACCTGCGATAAATTCCTTATTTTCTTCGCAAAGGTAGTAATAAACTCCGCAAAACGCCAGAGAAAATTTAAGAAATAGGTACCTCATAAAGAACATATATAACGAAAAAATGCACCCCGAAGAGCCACATTTTGGTAGCCCTCATGAAAGCTTGTCTCGTTCATGAAAAGCAACATTGATAAGAAGCTGTTAGTACATTCAGGGGTGCCTCGATGCCGGTAGATCGGAGTTGGAGCCACTCTGATCAGTTTACCCTCACCCAGATGTAGTATCGCATTTTTTCTGCGAAAGACGTTGACTAGGTTATTTGTTGAGTTCACTGCAAAGACATAGTCGCTGTTCTTTGTACTGTCAGCAGTCACAAAAGATATGAGGAATGGTTTCTTTGTTGTCACAGTGGTCACAGGCTGCGGTATCAGCCACTTCAATGCGGAAAGCGCAGGACAACTGGCAATATTTTCGAGCATAGATATATGTATATGCGCTTTTCCACTATAAAATACAGACGGAATGGAGCAAATGAAACATACCAAAAATATAGAAGAATCATACACAAGTCTACGAAATTTTAAAATGTGATCAAAGTGCATGAGCGCAGGTTCCCTTGGATCATGAAAAGGACTAATCGTGATCGTAAAATATGTTCTATCGATGACAATTAGTTGTTTCCTTTGAGAGCGCTAGTCCCTAGCACTTTCTGAAAGCTTTGATCTACATACGCCTAACCACACAGACCTATTTGATGTAACGCACAGAGCTCTATGATGGTCACAAACGAGTGCGAGCTGGTCATTTTTTGTTCACGCCGCACTTTGGATATGACAACCTATGAAAAAATATCCCAGTTTCACCGCAAGGGTGATGTAATGAGCGCGGCAGCGACAAATTAGGTAAGGCTAAATTTTTACATCCAGTGTTCCGCAGCTTTCTCTACAACACGCTGCTACAACTTAACACAGCCCCTCATGCCGGAAAAGGTAAATTCGAACGATCGCTTCTTCGAAGGTTCCTCCCCCTTCCCCACCTTCACCTATGCGTCTTTTCATGCGCCTTCAAAGCAAATAGGGTGTTTACGCTTTCCTTCAGCAGCATTTTATGGCACCCTTCAAACGCGGATTATTCTTATCGCATGCGCTCTCTGATAGACGCAGACGGGTTGATACGTTTGATCAGCCGTCTTCGTCCCCGCCGTTCACGCGCTTTTACCCATGCGTAGATCATACGGTACAGAGGGGAATGGCGTTGATGGGGGCTTTTTACGAAACATGACGGTGGTGCTGACGTCGACGGCGAAAACCTATCGATTGTGTCTATGCAGTTGATGTCGCAATAACACACGGCTGAGATGAAACACGAAATTATATGTTTTGTGGACTACTATATTTTTGGCCTCTCAAAAGAAGTCCTAGAGAATGACACACGTTTGGATCCCATAGACAGGAGGGCAGTTTGGTCATTTTAAGGGGCAGATCCCATGTAACATGGGGATGAATGTAATTCGAAGCATGCGCAAGGAGTGTGACCTTGTACTTTTTAATTAGGTCAAACATTACGAAATCATGATAATTACACGTACACATCTCATCGCTCAGACATATGTTAAATAGTCGCGTATACTTTACGTAACCACATGTTTACAGTTGTGCAATGTTGCTAACCGCTACAAGGTTATTACCCACACAGAAGAGGAAAGCGGATATGCAGCGCTTGTGCTTGTGAAAATGGTGACTCTAGTTATTAGTGCATAGACCAATTTCAGCGGATGTCAATTAAGCGTATAACTGACGCTAAGACAACGTGATTCCTGTGTCATAGGAGATTATATGGGATGTTTATAAAATAAAATAACCATCCACGCAACAACAACTGCCGTTTTACCAGCAATACGGTGTTTTTCCGAACGTTGCGATTTATGCTGGTACCCTAACATTTAATTTTTAAATTCTTCGGGTCACAGCTGCCGGTTTAGTTTTTCTTGGCGCTGTTGCACTTAAATTACAAATGTGTGTTCCCAACACTCCAGGGTTAACAAATTGTCAATCACCCATGTCATATACCCGCATACCGCCACACGGGGTATGTGGGTATATGCCACATATATGGGGAGAAAAAGGTTTGACGACGTACGTAAGCAACGGGATTTACAAGTTAATCATTTCATGACTCGTTAAACTTATTATACAAGCTTTCTTACCCCTAAATACTAATTCTGTTTTACCCCAAGATAACGAGGCGATATAAGCAGTATAAATTGCAGTATACGGTATACGGCGATATATACTCCGTATATCGCCTCTGTACCTAGTAGACAAAAATTAGTATGAGATATACGGCGATATATACACACTTGGGTGGACAGATAGATAGATAGATAGATAGATAGATAGATAGATAGATAGATAGATAGATAGATAGATAGATAGATAGATAGATAGATAGATAGATAGATAGATACGCTAAAGGTAGCCGAAGTTCGCTAAGAAATGCTTCGCACTTAAAAAACGTTGTGTTTCTCTCATGTTCTTTGAGTACCACACCTTTTGACGCAACAAACCCTGTAGGCAGCCGTGCAACTCTCGTTGGCTGACTGTCATGGCTGTAGGTGGCTTGCGAAGAAGGCATCGTAATAGCGGACTTGGTAGCAGACGACGCGGTTGCCTCATATATAATAAATGTTTACTACTACTACTCCAGCCTCCAAAACGGCGGATGGGGGTGCGCGCATCGAACAACCCTACAGTCGGCCAGAGCTGCACTGTCGTCGGAGATAGCGGGGGCCGCGGCGTGTGTGCCAATACTCCCCGAAAATGGCTGAATACACAGCTAAATAGACGGCGGCTATCTTGAGTCTCATTACAATTCTCACGTAGCCGGCAAAATGGACTGCTCCGAGAAGACCACATGGTAGACAAATGCGATGCAAGCCACTTTGCTTTCTTAACAAGATGGCTGCTCAGCGGATTGCTCAGGTAGATCGAATCTCTCCGGAATGGTCGTCTGCAGACAAGCACTGCAGACACTTTCCCAGATGCTCAATGTCATACTTTCTTCCCCGATGTCATTGAAGATTGGAATGGGTTTCCGCGTAACATAGTCAATACGGGTGATGTTAATAAATTTGTGCATTTACTTGATTTACATTTATGTGATTTATTGTAAATTTTATAGCGATTCTTATTCGCTGCATTGCAAATCAGGGTGTGCGTTTTTTGCTTTTCGTTTGGAATGCAGAGCTTTCACGTATTTGTATATATTTATAACTGGTTTATCAATGAGAGATGTATAGTTATGTCCCCAATTTGTTTGTACAGTGTGTCGTACCTTTCCTGTAACGACCCTCAATAAAGGGTTAACAGTGTTTCTAAATAAAAAAAATACGTACCCTTAATGCAAATATCGTAATACTACTAGCGGACGGAGTCCGTGTGTCCGTCATCCCACATCTACCCCTCGGTTTCGATCTAAAAAGCCTCATGTTCATTCCTGCCAGACCGCGGTTATGTCTGTGCTGCCAAAGTAGGACACATTCCTTGACACTGCTAGACACCACGCTGTGAGGATTGTCGACGGTTTGGACACGCGGCTGAACATTTTGTGTCAATGCATTCCAACAAACCACGCCATTGCATACCACCACCTGATGACGCTTTGCAAGAGCACAATTTGGATGCTACAGAAGTCCTTAAAGTATCTGGCGACATTCCACGTGCCGTAGTTGCTAAACCCTGTGCTGCCGACAAAGACGAGGCTAATGACTGTGCTGTAGCAGAAACATCCAATCAAGCATCCAAATAAAATGACGCTGAAGACATCTGTGAAAAACTGGCGGTCCTTGCATCTGCATCGGAAGACGCTCGTAAAGAAAGCCTTGGGACAGGGCTGAAAACGAAGCCCTAGGCAAGGCGATGACTACTAACGATGTGGGAGGATACACCGACGCTTCCATAACTAAACGCTGAGCATCACCAAACTCCACGACAAGCGAGGAAGGCAACCCGAGTGCCTGCCCTCGTCAGTCACGTCGTCGCAATCATTACAGCCTACAGGATTGTGCAGACACTCGAGATCAAGGTAATTGTGACAGGGCGAATTCACAGGCCCCTCCTCCACGAGACCGGCGAACGCAACTCTATAAATGATTCAGACATCATGGCGCTAACCGAGAAAGTCACTTTTGCAATGGTCAACGTATGTGGATTACGATCCAAGCAAAAGCAGGTGCATCTCCACCGGCTGCTCTTCAGGCGACATCTTGATTTCCTGACCGTTCAAGAAACGAAGATCGAGAGTGAAGTGGACACAGAGAAGGCCTTGCAATCATATCTCACTGTATTTGATCTATTTGTGTCGCATGCTGTGGGCCTTTTGTCGGGCTGTCTTCTGTTTCTTAGGAAAATTTTACCGTATTCTTCTGCAGTATATATTGTTTAAGAAAAAAAGTTACCAATAAAATGTGATTTTATGTTGTACGGTTTGCCGTGGCGCCTAATTTACGTGTATGCCTTTAGCGGTTCACTACGGTGCACTAGTTTTTTCTTTATGTTTGGCTACCTTGTTAGATCATGATCATAACAACGTGCTCATGGGCGATTTTAACTGTGTCTGTTCATCCGATCGTACCTGGCTTAGTCGCAATGATAGGAGTGCTGACGTGCCCTCGCTTATAGTTAAAATGCGGAACTAGTTGGTATAGGATAACTCAACAACCTGCTCTCGTATACTGATACACAAGGCAGTCACATACGCGCCTTGATCGCACTCACGTTTCAGAACCTCTTATTTCCCCTGGCCTGTCATGCAAAGTGGAGCATATGTCGTTTTCATATCACTGCATTGTTGAGGGGCAGATAGGTAGCAACATTGGATCTCACCTTAGACCACAGTGGGCACTTTGTAAACTCAACTCTTCAATTGTGAGCAACCAGAAGTTTACTACACGCGTCCGCATAGCACTCAGGAACTGTTTGTCGGCTTACATGCCTTTGTTCGCCTCCTGGAAATTATTCAACGAGAAGTTCAGTTGATTGATTAATTTGTGAAATTTAACGTCCCAAAATCACTATATGATTATGAGGGACGCCGTAGTGGAGGGCTCCGGAAATTTCGACCACCAGGGGTTCTTTAACGTGCACCGAAATCTGAGCACACGGGCCTACAACATTTCCGCCTCTATCGGAAACGCAGACGCCGCAGCAAGGATTCGACCCCGCGAACTGCGGGTCAGCAGCCGATTACTTTAGCCACTAGACCACCGTGGCGAACAACGAGAAGTTCAGGCTATAGCTATAAAAATTGGACATGTCAGAGGCTTTTCTAGAAAATAAAAAAATATGTTTTATGCAAAATATTTAAATTATATGAATTTGAGCCCGAGGCTCTTGGTCGTTATACAGCCAAAATTACTAATGACAAAAATGCACTTCAGAGGTATGACGGTGTGCGTTACAAGGGTGCCCGCGTTGGATCCTGCAATACTTGTATTTTATATTCAAAGGAGCCCACATGTCAAGCCTTACTCGATGAATATAGCTGTGCTAAAATCAAATTTGTAGCACATCATTAGTCGCGAGGATTACTGGTCATTTTTCCAGTAAATTTACGTCAGAATTTGAAACTTAATTGTGAGAATTCTTCAGCACTTCTGAAAACAAAAGTGAACAGATGGTGACGCAGTTTTTGTTTTTTGTGATTCCTCTAACTGACGAAGATTTTCAATCTATTAGGACACCTTTCACTAAAGAAGAAATAGAACTTGTTTGTATCGTACTGTTACAGTTGTCAAAAATGCAAAGACTTGATGGAATTTCCGCCGAGTTTTACAAAACATTTAAATCATTACTGTGCCCTGTACTTCTCGACATTTTCACGCTGAGTTTTTATCTAGAGATGCCTCCTCGAGATTTTATTAAAAGCCACACTGTTCTAATCCCAAAACACACAGATAGAGAAAACCTTAGTCATGTTCACTGCTACAGATTGATTACATCTTGCAACGTTTACTAAACAATTTTGCAAAGGCACACTCAAACAGCCTTCAATTTGCAATGTTGATACTTATCGGTGCCCATCAGACCTGTGGTCTAAAAAGTCGACAGCCTAGCATACATATTGCTCACACAGTATTGGAACATTCACACTCATATTGTCACGTGGTCGTGACGTGGCCGAAGACAGGAAACTTTGTGTTGGTATTTAACTGTTTATTTGGGCGAACCTGTGCCCGGTAAAGAGAAAGTCTAATTACAGCAGCAGTCTTGCACAGATAGCAGTCTCGGACTGATAGCGGCGAACGCAGCGTCGGCCTTCGATCAACAACTGACAAGCGGCGAAGCGCATCGGCATTTATACTCTTGCCGTCGAATGTTCTAGCGTTATCGCTGGCGGTGGCGTAGGTTCCAGAACAATCTGTACCGTCCGCACAGGGGGCGTGATTTTATCGAAATGATCTACTACAGTCCGGAACTTTCTAGAAAACTGCAGGCGCGGTTTGCGCTGAGAATCGTGTGGTGTTTTGGGACGATAACAAAAACTTGGGAAATGGAACGTGGCATTTCCCCCCTCTGAAAAAAGGCATCGTCCCGATGCTTTAACTAAAGATGAAAGTACAATAATAATGCAAGAAAGTACAATGAATAAATTCCGATACAACAATAATACAAAAAAAAACACTGGTGCAGTTTGTTAACGCGCATGAAACGGCTTGAGGCGCGCGACATGGACGACTTCAGGTCGCGATCGGCGTCGTTGAGAGTTCGTGATGCTGTCGGGGACAACCTCGTAATCAAGTGGGCCGAGACGTCGAACCACCTTGTACGGTCCGAAGTACCGTCGCAGAAGCTTTTCACTTAGTCCACGTCGGCGTATTGGCGTCCACACCCAAACACGTTCACCGGGCTGGTATTCCACGAAGCGTCGTCGAAGGTTGTAACGGCGGCTGTCGGTCGTCTGTTGATTCTTGATACGGAGACGCGCAAGTTGTCGGGTTTCTTCGGCGCGTTGAAGGTACTCGATCACATCGAGGTTTTTCTTCGTCGGCGACGTTGGGTACCATGGCATCGAGCGTCGTTGCCGGGCTCCTTCCGTAGACCAATTTGTATGGAGATATCTGCGTCGTCTCCTGCACCGCCGTGTTGTATGCGACATACAACACGGCATATGTTGTATGCACCGCCGTGTTGTATACGGAAGAATGGCGTCCCACGTCATGTGTTCGACATCGACGTACATTGACAGCATGTCGGCGATCGTCTTGTTAAGCCGCTCGGTGAGGCCGTTGGTCGGTGGGTGGTACGCTGTCGTCCGGCGGTGGTTTGTTTGGCTGTATGCCAAGATCGCTTGAGTTAAGTCGGCAGTGAATGCCGTTCCTCTGTCGGTGATAAGGACCTCCGGGGCACCGTGACGTAGGACGATATTTTCGACGAAGAACTTAGCTACCTCGGATGCACTACCTTTTGGCAAGGCTTTTGACTCAGCGTAGCGGGTGAGGTAGTCGGTAGCTACCACGATCCACTTGTTTCCGAAAGCCGACGTCGGGAACGGCCCCAGTAGGTCCATACCAATCTGCTGGAAAGGTCGGCAAGGTGGATCAATTGGCTGCAGAAGTCCCGCTGGCCTTGTCGTCGGTGTCTTGCGTCGGCGACAGTCCCGGCATGTTCTCACATAACGAGTGATGTCACGGGGTCGTGACGTGGCCGAAGACAGGAAACTTCGTGTTGGTATTTAACTGTTTATTTGGGCGAACCTGTGCCCGGTAAAGAGAAAGTCTAATTACAAGCAGTCTTGCACAGATAGCAGTCTCGGACTGATAGCGGCGAACGCAGCGTCGGCCTTCGATCAACAACTGACAAGCGGCGAAGCGCGTCGGCATTTATACTCTTGCCGTCGAATGTTCTAGCGTTATCGTTGGCGGTGGCGTAGGTTCCAGAACAATCTGTACCGTCCGTACAGGGGGCGTGATCTTATCGAAATGATCTACTACAGTCCGGAACTTTCTAGAAAACTGCAGGCGCGGTTTGCGCTGAGAATCGTGTGGTGTTTTGGGACGATAACAAAAACTTGGGAAATGGAACGTGGCAATATGAACAACTGGCATAACAACAAGTCAATGAATGCCTTTATACGGGTTCTTCATTCTTTTTTTTGTTTTTTTCTTCTTGAACACGCCCACGGCGGCTTTACTTCATTGAAAGGTGCGAAACTATGCTACAAATATTGTTCATCACGTTTAATTGTTAACGGCTATCTTTCAAAGCCCGTGTTTTTTTATTCGTCTGTAAAAAAAGGCTCTCCGTGGTCACTATTGCTTTTTGCTCTTTACTTAGAGCCACTGTGCTTAAGTGTCATTCAATCTAGTAACGTTAGCGGCTTCAGTGCTTATTGGTATGAGTTAAAGATGTTGGCGTATGCGGACGGCCTATTGTTCTTTTACAGAACTCTTTCTATCATAGAAATGGTGAGAGTTCAGAAAATTTTCACGGTAACGAATGAACTTTGCTAAAAGCTTGGGACTGTTGTTTGGCCAAAGGACTTATAGCCAACCAATTTTCAGCGTAAAGAATGTTCTTGTGTTCCGCTAAAATACCTAGGCAATCCATCAGATGCATATAGATCAGTGCACATAACTGGAAAGAGCGTGTACCTACCCTAAATTGCTATATTCAAACGTTTCTGCCAACAAAAATATTTTACGTACTGCAAATAATTTGTTGTTCGAGGGTTTAAATACGAAAATTTTATCGCATGTTTGCTATCTTTATTCGGTCATCAATCTATGAACCAATAGGTGTTACAATATTATATATCTGTCTGCCCAGGTGGTCTTTGGTAGGAACACCTCAATCTTAGACAACTGGTGTGACGATTTTTCTATTTTCATGACTGTGCTAATCCAATGCTTCGAACATTCTTCAAGAGAATTCCATGGATGGTATACCCAATTTTGTGGTATCTATACTCATTTGGTGTCGTCTTTCTATCTGCAAGGTTTCATGCGTGACGTATACGAATCAGTGCGTTTTCCGACAGCCAGATTCGAAAATGAATACTTGTTATCTAATTAGAGAAAATTTATATGATGCTGTATTGAATGTGCTGTTTTCGGCTCCACTTTACTGCTCATTATATATTGTCACGGGTAATGGGTATGAGCCATCAACTGTAGGTGGAATCTTTTGGAAGTGAAGAAATAAGAGGGCTTTTTGCGTCCTGGTCTGAGGGCAAGCAAGACGTCGTTTCGTCGCTGTCAGTAATTACGTTCGTGGCACTGGTGGAGGTGCTGGGTAAATGCGCCTCGGCTGCAGATTTTCAGCCGACACACCGAGCTACTTGGAGACAGCTACAGCTCCCACGGCAAGAAGCAGTCGCCGCCTGCGAGGACTATCTCCCGAGTACGGTCCTCTCTCTCAAGACGAGATGGCAACTTCAACTAACAACCAGGCGAGTCAAACCAACGATGCCTATTATTTTCTCCCGCATGTTTTTCATGCGCCACAAACACCACGCTCATTCCATGGAGACATTTATGAAGATGTTGACGACTGGCTTGACCACTTCAATCGAGTTGCCAACATCAACGAATGGGATGAAGCTCGCAAGCTGCGGAGAGTTTACTTTGCGTTAGAAGACTCTGCCAAAACGTGGTACGAGAATCACGAGGGTTCCTTTGCGACGTGGCATGAGTTCAGCCGACAGTTTCGTGATGCGTACCGCAGCACTGAAAGGAAAGCGAGAGCGGAGCAGGCAATCGCGTCTCGGAACCAACGACCCAACGAGAGAGTCTCGATGTTTGTCGAGGACATGCTTCGACTCTTCAAGCGTGCTGACCCTGCAATGTCCGAGGAAAAGAAGGTGCGGCATTTAATGCGTGGGGTAAAAGAGCAGCTCTTCGCCGGGCTCGTGCGCAATCCACCGACGACTGTGGCAGAGTTCATAAATGAGGCAACCACAATGGAACGTACTCTCCAGTATAGGTAATCACAGTATGAACGCCACGACGTGACCCCTGCTGCATGCTTTATCGGGGCTGACAGCGAGAGGCATGCTCTCGCTGAGTTCATAAGAAGCGTCGTGCGGGACGAGCTGCGCCAACTCCAAGCAGCGGGACCCCAACCACCCGTAAGTGATCTCACAGACTTAATCCGAAATGAGATCCGACAGGTGGTCACCCCACTCGCGCCAACAAGGCCTGAGGCCCCTGTGCTGACGTATGCGGCAGCTCTGCGATCTCCTGCACCACATGGCCCTGATCCTACCATGGGGAGAATGGATCAGGCTAGCCATCGATTCCAGGGCATCTCTTCGACTCCGCCACCCGCCTCAAGGTTTCCGAGTGCACCAACTTATCGTCGGTCTGGATCGCGGCAGAACACCAGAAAGGCCAGCGTGTGGCGTACGTCCGATAACCGTCCACTCTGCTACCACTGTGGCGAAGCGGGTCACGTCTACCGTAACTGCCAGTACCGCCAACTTGGTCTCCGTGGCTTTCACCCTGATGCTCGGTGCCCGCGTTACGGTGAGCGTCCTCGCGACATCGAAGCGTACCTTACGGGCCAACAAGCTCCTCGCCTTGGTCAACGCCCCCAATCACGATCACCATCACCTCGCCGCCCCACGTCACCTAGCATTCCCTCGTCCTCTTACGCTCCTTTCAGAGGCCGGTCACCGAGTCCCCACAGGGGAAACTAGAAACCGCGGCTCCTGGGGGTGAAGCCGCGTCCCAACGAACTGTGAAAGAGCCTCCTTCGACGCAAAGACCCGACGAACACCGTTCTGACTTTCCAGTCGTTTCCGAAAGTCAGAAGACTGTTTCCGCTGACATCACCGTACACGTCGATAATCACGCCGTCACTGCCCTCGTCGACACCGGCGCCGATTATTCGGTTATGAGCAGCGCCCTAGCATCCCAACTGAGGAAGGTAACTACCCCTTGGCAAGGACCGCCGTTGCGCACGGCAGGGGGCCACCTCGTCACGCCGACTGGAATGTGCACAGCCCGTGTTCAAGTCCGTGCTTCGACGTTCATAGGGTCTTTCCTCGTGTTACCTGTGTGCTCCCGTCCACTCATTCTGGGGCTGGACTTTCTTCGCGAACACGGTGCAATTATTGACCTACGAGACTTGCAGGTGTCGTTCGCGGACCCGTTTCATCCTGAACCGGAAAACGCCGGCTCATCGAAGGCTGCCCTACGTGTATTCTCCGAATCTGTTACTCTGCCTCCCCGCAGCAGCCTTTTTATCAACGTTGAATGTGACCAAGACGTCGCCGATGCTGTAATTGCAGAAGGGAATTTGTCCCTACTTTTTGCACAACAAATCTGCGTTGCCCGAGGTATTGTACAGCCCAGTAGAAAGCAGGCTTGCCTATTAGTCACGAATTTCAGCGAGGAGTATCGCCATCTTACCAAACACACTGCGATCGCATACCTTGAGGATATTGCCGACGTCCCTGGTCCCTCAACATTATCTGCTGTTTCGTCGTGCGACGATTCTGCCATGACATTTGCAAGCACTCTCGACATAAACCAGGGTCTACCATCTGCACAACGGGAACGTCTTTTGAAGCTACTCGGCTCATTTCGGGACTGCTTCGCTACTACTTCGAAAGTTCACCAAACACCGCTTGCCAAGCATCGTATCATCACCGAGCCTACCGAGAGACCCATTCGACAGCATGCCTACAGAGTCTCGCAAAAAGAACAAGACGTTATACGCCAACAGGTCCAGCAGATGCTCAAGGACGATGTCATCCAGCCATCGACCAGTCCCTGGGCGTCCCCTGTTGTATTAGTAAAGAAAAAAGATGGTACTCTGCGATTTTGCGTCGACTACCGAAAGTTGAATAAGATCACGAAGAAAGACGTGTATCCTTTACCACGAATAGACGACTCGCTGGACCGCATTCGCAATGCTCGTTACTTTTCTTCCATGGATCTACGCAGCGGCTATTGGCAAATATCTGTTGATGAGCGCGACCGCGAAAAGACCGCCTTCATTAGTCCTGACGGACTCTACGAGTTCAAGGTCCTCCCCTTCGGCTTATGCTCGGCACCAGCTACTTTTCAAAGAATAATGGACACGGTTCTTTCTGGGCTAAAATGGCAATCGTGTCTTGTCTACCTTGACGTTGTGGTCGTCTTCTCAAACACGTTTGAGCAGCACGTCCAGCGCTTACAGGCAGTTCTTCAGGCGATTAGAACAGCTGGGCTTTCTCTCAAACCTGAGAAATGCCACTTTGCGTTCGAGGAACTAAAATTTCTTGGTCACGTCGTCAGCCACGCCGGTATACATCCAGACCCTGAGAAAACGAAAGCTGTTGCCGAATTTCCTGTCCCAACGAACAAGCGTGACCTCCGCCGATTTCTGGGACTCTGCGCATATTACAGACGCTTCGTCAAAGGCTTTTCTAAAATCGCTGAACCGCTTAATGAACTTACGAAAGACGGCGTACCGTTTGTTTGGGGTCATGATAAGCATCACGCCTTTGACACGCTACGAAACCATCTCCAAGCCCCACCTGTACTCGGTCACTTTGACGATAACGCTGCCACAGAGCTACACACGGATGCCAGCAACGTCGGACTTGGAGCTGTACTGGTTCAATGGCAAAATGGCGTAGAGCGCGTGATTGCCTATGCAAGTCGAACACTATCATCTGCAGAGAAAAACTACTCTGCAACAGAAAAGGAATGCTTAGCCGTTGTTTGGGCTATAACAAAGTTTCGCCCTTATTTATACGGTCGACCATTCAGGGTAGTTAGCGGCCACCATTCTTTATGCTGGCTCGCCAACCTCAAAGACCCTTCCGGTCGTGTAGCACGCTGGAGCCTTCGGCTGCAAGAATTTGACGTTACAGTCATTCACAAGTCATGACGCAAACACACTGATGCTGACTGTCTCTCACGTGCACCAGTCGGAAGTACGAACGCGGACGTTGAAGAGGACGATACAATCCTTTCCTCTGTGTTAGCAACCGACTTGGCTCAACAACAACGCGACGACATGGAGCTAAGCCCGCTGATTGACTACCTCGAAGGCCGAAAACGCAGCCTTCCTCGAAACTTCGCACGTTCGCTGGCCTCGTTCTGCATCAGGGATGGAGTCCTCTATAAGAAAAATTTCGACCATACCCAGGCTACTTACCTACTGGTTGCGCCGACCTCGCTTCGGGACGATATTTTACATGCTTGTCACGACGAACCATCATCCGGACACCTTGGCTACACGCGCACATTGGAAAGAATTCGCCGCTCATACTACTGGCCCCGCCTCGCGAAGTCAGTCAAGCAGTACGTCCGCACATGCCGCGACTGTCAACGCCGTAAGACTCCACCTCTCCGACCAGCAGGACTACTACAGCCTATCGCCACGCCGAAGACACCATTCCATCAAATTGGCATTGACTTGCTCGGCTCATTTCCCACCTCTTCGTCTGGAAAGCGGTGGATTGTGGTTGCCACCGATTATTTAACGCGTTACAGTGAAACAAAGGCCCTGCCCAGAGCTACCGCAGCCGAAATCGCACAGTTTTTGTCACCAGCATTGTACTTCGTCACGGAGCGCCAGCTGTAATAATTACTGATCGTGGTAGAGCTTTCACCGCAGAGATGCTTCAAGAAGTGCTGAGACTAAGTGGTACAGAACATCGGAAAACCACGGGTTATCACCCCCAAACTAATGGACTCACTGAACGGTTGAACAAGACCATTGCAGATATGCTATTTATGTATGTGGCCGTTGATCACAAGAACTGGGATGATATACTCCCTTACGTAACTTTTGCTTACAATACAGCAGTCCAAGAGAGTACAGGTTTCACCCCATTTCGCTTAGTTCATGGTCGAGAGGTCACTACAATGCTCGACGCAATGCTCCTTCCCAACAACTTGAGCATGTTCAACACGGACGCTGCATTGTTCGCTCAACGCGCCGAGGAGGCCCGTCAACTCGCCCGATGCCGTATTCAGGCTCGCCAAACTGCTGACGCACACCGCTACAACCTTACACACCGAGAGGTTACCTTCAAACCTGGCGATGAAGTTTGGGTGTGGACTCCTATCCGACAGCGTGGTCACTCTGAGAAGTTACTTCGGCGGTACTTCGGCCCTTACAAAGTTCTGCGCCGACTCAGTGACGTTACGTATGAAGTTCTCCCTGAGGGCGCCTCAAGACGTTCTCGTCGGTTTCCACAAAGTGATGTGGTGCACGTGTCAAGACTCAAGCCATATTTCTCGCGTCATACATCGAACGTGGACTGACTTACCATGCAATGACTATTTTTTGTCACTTTGGTTTTTTTCTATTGTCTTGTGTACTTACTCCTTTCTTTATTGAGTACTTCTATGCCGCCAGCCCATTTCTTTCCCTTACGACGGAGTTGTTGGGTTCCATGGTAGCATCTTTTCTTTCTAATTTTTTTTCTCAACGCTCATTACCAGCATCGAGGCGATGCTTTTCGAGGAGAGGGAGTAATGTCACGGGTAATGGGTATGAGCCATCAACTGTAGGTGGAATCTTTTGGAAGTGAAGAAAGAAGAGGGCTTTTTGCGTCCTGGTCTGAGGGCAAGCAAGACGTCGTTTCGTCGCTGTCAGTAATTACGTTCGTGGCAATATAAAATTTTCTGGCCATAACGTGTTTTTACGTGTAATCAAAATGCTTATTTCACCAATAACCAAGACATTTTTCACATAGGGCATACAGAAACACTACCTGTAAAAGCCTGCTTAAACACTGCAGAAACATTGGTATCGTCAATTACCTACCGGCTCTGTGAAGTTCCAAAAACATTTGAACATCGTTTTATTAGTTGTAATGGTGCCATCCTTTACTGGGACGTCCTGCGTTGGGCTTTTATATGACTGGGTATAATTTCTAATACTGTCTGTTATAATGTACCACCCAAATGCAATAATACGCCAGTAGGCATGCTATTGTTAATGGGCATGCATAGTTTATTGAAAACTCGCATGTTGAACTGGCATGCCAAACTAATGGTGTCTTCACGACGCTTCTTTATATAAATGACTGTGCAGCAAAAGTACTTTTATGACCAAATGCAATTTCAACCAGACTGGTATACTGAGTTCATGAAGTGTGCTGCTCAAATACCCCTCTACACATTGTGTTGTATAGAATTTTCTTTGTAACGTTCATTATACATTTGTCGAATCGGCGTTATGTGTGTTGCACGCTATGTATATTGCCACGCGCGCTTCTTATTTACACTTATGTTTCATTCAGTTCTCGACCATAAAGCTTCTCTGAAATGCTTAGCACAAACTGCATCTCATTGTTATAGAAGATCACAATTAAAGTACGTGGTTATTTTAAGATAACGCCCGATATTGCAGATTATGCGAGAACCTACGCGGCCGCTAGTGATGACGCTAGAATGTTCGACGCAACGTGTATAAATGCCGGCACGCTTCCCCGCTTGTCAGTTGATCGCCGGCCAACGCTTTCTTCACCCCTATCAGTGCATGTGTGCCGCTGTAATCTCACTTTTATATTTTTGGCCACAAGTTCGGCTGAATAAAAAGTTTCATCTGAACAAGGAGTGTACTCCCTTCGTCCATGTCACGACCACGTGACGTCTGGTGAAGGTGCTGCTTCTTTCTTGTTCCGGGCTCCCCCATCAAGCCGCGAACCCAGCCCAAGTAGAAAGAAGACACCGAAGCCAACCCCAAACAGCGAACATGCCGCAGACAGAGAAGACTGCAACCAGAGTACGGGCCTCTTCGTGAAACAACCAGGCAGCCCCAAAATCCGACAGCAACGACAGAAACGATGGCCTCCCCTAGGCAGCATGCCCCAATCGTTCTCCAACTGTCCGAGGAGCCTCCAAAGTTTCGTGGATCGTCAGTCAAGAACCCGGAAAGCTGGATTGAGACATACGACCCAGTCTCCGCCTTAAACAGCTGACACACCGAAGAAAACCACGCTGCACCTACTTTTACATTGAAGACACCGCGAAGACCTGGTGAGAGAAGCAGAAGTGCGCGCTGGAATATCTTTCGGACGACGTTCCTCAGCACGTTTACGAGCGTCATCCGCAAGAAACGAGCGCCACTATCTTGGAGATGCGTGTGCAACCCTCTAACGAGAACGTGACAATCTTCGCCGAAGAGAAGACCTGCTATTCCTTCACGCTGAACCCACCATGACTGAAGAGAAGAAGCTCCAATTCTTGGTGCAAGGTGCCAAAGAAGAGGTGTTTGTGGTGCTCGTGTGCAATCCGCCCAAGATGATCAAATTATTCCTACCCAAGGCTACGACAATCGAGAAGGCGCTTGAGATGCGAACAAGGCAGTGCGACCGCCACTCTTCAGCAGTAAGCTACTCCAAAGCACATGCCTTCAGCACCGACGACCTGCAGGAGATAATCCGAGTGATCGTGCGGGAGAAGCTGCGCAAGCAATTACCTTCGCCACAGCTTCAAGTTAATTCTATCCCCTGAATTGTCCGCAAGGAAGTTCGGCAATCGCTTGGGATCCCCGAAGCACTGCAGTTTAAACCGGAAACTATGAGCTACGCCGCTGCAATGCGCCGCAACGCTCCTCCACGCCCGCGTCAAGATACTGCCCTGCCACCGTTCTACCGCTAAACACCGCCGCCACCCCCCCCCCCCTGACGTCACATTGCCCACCTGCCGGCCAGCCCCTGTGCCAGCGATTCTTTTACCCACTCTGACGCCTTGGAACCGGCCTCGACCTGATTTCGAGTTCCCAACCTGATTTCCACGTCAGTCTAAGCCTTTCGAAATATCAGCAAGAACAGCTCAAGGCCCTGCTCCTGAAATACAAGGACTGCTTTTCGTCGTCGTCAAAATATCGCCACAATCCAGCCGTGACACATAGCATCATACCAGAGGACAGCGCCAGACCACTACGGTAGAGCTTCTACAGTGTTTCAAGGCGGGAACGCTGGGCCGCAAAGAGCCAAGTCGACGAAATGCTACGTGACGACATAATCTAGACATCAAAGAGTCCCTAGGCGTCTTCCGTGGTGTTGGTGAATAAGGATGGAACCCTACACTCTTAAAAAGAGTTAGTAAAAAGGTAGCAACTGAAAGCAAATAGGTAGTAACTACAGCGATTACTACCTTTCTTACACCATTACTGCCCTTCTGCTACCTGTTTACTTCCTACGTTAGTAAACAGTTACTAGCTGCTACTATTACAAACTTTTTGCGACCTGTTTACTACCTACGTTAGTAAGTGTTAGTAACTGGAATGAAATAGGTAGTAACTGCACCCGTTACTACCTTTATTGCCCTGTTACTAGAATTTTGCTACCCGGCTGTTGACTATCTAATCCAAAATAGTGTGTGATTCCTATTCTGATAGTTTATGCGAAGAATTGTCCCGACGTATAATATTAAACAGAAAAATGACGCAGAAGAGATCATAAATAAAATAATTATGCAACCGAAATATGTAAACATCATTCTGATATAGTCGAAATAGAGAAGTACAAGTTAACGAACCGTAAGCAAGCGCTACACGCGTTGTAATAGACAATTGCAACAAAATTAGTGATTTGCAGCAAATATTAACAAGCTAGGTGTATCAAAACACCCAGACGGTCACAATTAGCCCCGATGACAGTCGCAATTAATCCACTGCAGCGTCCCCAAATATCACTGTTTTGCCCCGCCAAACCCCAAAAGCAACTACCCCTTTTAAACGCTGATATATTAGCCGTGCGAAGTGTTCAAATGCACTGAGAATAAGTTCGGTACCTTGTTTCAGCCACGGTACATAATGTCTTTTTGTGGCCATTTTATAATATATAAATATGACATATATTCTTTTATAGTAGGGCTGATTAAACGTCTTGTGCTACGTCACCTAACACACGTAATCACGTCGTATATCTAGTGCTATAGGTTCAAATTTCTTGTAATTCATCCTGAAACACAAATGCTCCCTTGTGCCAGACATGGCCCTGCAAAGTAGGGGCTATATATACCCCTCGCTTACTTCATACTACATGTAAGCGTAAAAAATAGTGAGCATGTTGGGGGTGTCTATGCTTCGCGTTCATGGCACGCCACGATTCAATATTCAGACTTGTCAAGTATTGAGACGTTCATTGATTAACATTAGCAGTGAAGAAATAATTTGTAAGAATGAATAAACAAGGTAGTATCGGTTACTACTTTTTTCTTGCAACCTTTAAAGTTACTACCCATGGGCGGTAACGGCTACGGTAGTAACAGTTACTAAATGCTGGTAGTAATAGCAAAGGTAGTAACTGTTATCACCCTTGCTGTTACTAACTGAGCTTACTACCAGGGTTGTAACATATGTGACAAACCGTTACTACCCGAAAGTTAGCAAGTACTACCACCTTTTTTCTAAGAGTGTATACATTTCTGCGTCATCTATCGTCCGCTAAACGAAGTGACGAAAAACAACGTGAATCCCTTACTACGGATAGACGACACCCTGGATGGACTCCAATATGCTAAGTATAGTTTTCATCGATAGACTTCAAGACTGGTTATTGGAAAACCAAAGTAGACGAGAGAGACCGAGGGAAATCTGCCTTTATAATACCAGATGACCTGTTGGAAATCAAGGTCATGTTCTTTGGTCTTTGCTTGGCACCTGCAAGTTTTCTACGCCTTATGGAACAGTGCTAGAAGGATTGAAGTGGCAGACTTGTCTGGTTTACTTGATTTCATTTCATTTCATTTATTTATACTGTTAGCCCAGAAGTGGGCCGTTACAGGGTGGAGGTACAAACAATTATTTGCGAAAAAGAAGTACCGTACAGGTCTCGAGACAATTTCTCGGTATTATTGTGAGCAGCAACTCGAAGTTATACATAACAAGAAATGGAACACACATGTAATGCAATACATACGCGCAGAACACCACATGACGCATTTGAGGCGGCACTTTTGCACCGCGCTGAAGATTTGAAAGACAACTACTACAGTCTCATGCAACCAAAAAGTACACACGCACACCACTGTTATTCAGAAAATAAACGTTTTAGATTCTGTTCAAATGATGTAAGCGAGGAACAACCAATTATAGACTCTGGCAGCATATTCCAATCTTCAATAGCACGTGGAAAGTAACTAAACTTAAAGCAATCGTTACGTGGTACTAGGGGTGGTATGTACATAATATGGCGATGTCTGGAGTGTTCTTGTGTGTTGACCTGGAAGCAATCTGAATAGTTTAGTTTAAAATGATTATGAATTAACTGGAAGAGGAATTTCAGACGCTCAATCCTCGTCCTAAGTTCAAGACTATCCAGTCCAGCTTTTTTACAAAGTTCAGTAGGTGAATGGTGTCGGCGATATTTCTTAAAAATAAATCTCGCACCAAGTCGCTGTATTTTTGCTATTTTATTGCAGTTTGTCTTTGTGTAAGGGTCCCAGACAATTTTAGAATATTCGATAATAGGTCTGACAAGGGTTTTGTAAGCAAGACACTTTATATCAGATGGGGCGGTATAAAGATTACGTCTAAGGCTATACAGTGTCTTGGTAGCCCTGGAGCATACATTATCAATATGAGTGTTCCACCGGAGGTCGGGCGTGAACCATAACCCAAGATATTTATAGTTTTGTACACGCTTAAGGAAAGCATTGCCAATCTGGTAGTCGTAATCTAGAGGTGCTTTCTTTCTAGTTATAGTCATAAAGACTGTTTTTTCTGTGTTCAAACTCATTTGCCATTCTTCGCACCAATCCTTTACTTTTTGAAGATTGTTGTTTAGATTAACTTGGTCATGTTCAGTCTCGATTCTGCTATAAACAACACAGTCGTCGGCAAACAACATTATCGGGACCATAACCCGGTTTGGTAGGTCATTTATATATAACAAAAATAAAAGCGGACCCAGCACGCTCCCCTGAGGAACTCCGGAAATAACTGCAACTGTTCTAGACTGATTATTTTTTATTTGAAGAAACTGCTGACGGCAGCTGAGATAAGGATGAAAACCATTTTGTCAAGTTGTTATTTTGAAACGTTTTGTCAATTTTAAACAGGAGCTTTGAGTGCAACACTTTATCAAATGCCTTTGCGAAATCCAAATATACCACATCAGTTTGACCACGCAAATTGATAGTTTTTGAAAGATCATGAACAAATTCGATTAACTGTGTAGTTGTAGATAAGCCTCGGCGGAAGCCATGCTGCTTTGAAAATAATAGATTGTGCGTATCAAGATAGGACATCAGGTGTTTGTTAATAATGTGCTCGAGTATCTTTGAACATGTACTGATAAGCGAAATAGGACGGTAGTTGCGCTCGTCCCGTGAGGAGCCACTTTTGTGAACAGGGGTAATTTTAGCCCGCTTCCACGCTAGTGGAAAAGAACCACTGCGCAGGGACGACTGAAATATTTTTGTAAGAAAGCGAGCCGCCCATTCAGCGTATCTGTGCAGAAATTCGTTAGGTATACCATCAGGGCCGGGGATTTTTCTTGTATTTATATTAAGTAAAAGATTTAGGACACCCTCTTCGCATCATCGATCGGCCACTGCAATGATGACGTAGGAAACTCGGGCAAAATACCATTATCATGAGTAAACACAGAGGCAAAAAAAGAATTGAAATCATCAACACGTTGTTGAGTAATTTCAGGTGGCCTCGGGGTGCTTGCTGGGGTAGTTATAAAGCGCCAAAACCTTGAGGGGGTTTCCTTCAAGTATTTCGTCAATGTCACATTGAAAAACCGATCCCTGGATTGTTTGATCAGACGTTTCAGTTGTTGTCTCATTGAAGAAATGCAAGCTGTTCCTTCAGGGGTACAATTTTTTGCACAAGATTTTTGTTTCCGTTTTAGTTTTCTTTTTGTGTGAATGATTTCTCTGGTAATCCAGGGATTGGTTTTACAAATGCGTTTTCTAATCCTGGGTACATAGCTGTCTATGCACTTCCCTACAACAATTGAAAAGAAATGCCATAGCCTATCAGTGCTGCAGTCAGTGTTGTAAAGGACCTGAAATTCATCAAAGGACCTTTCAAGATAGTCCAAAATAGACACATCATCAGCCGCCATAAAATTCAATACAGTACAAAGTGTGGGTTTACCCAAGGTGTTTGGGCACAAAGCTAGGTGCGTTACTACCATTCTGTGGTCGGATAGGCCTTCTACAACTTCACAACGGCTGAGTGACGGCAACAGCTTTGGGGACACGAAAACCAAATCAAGGATAGATGACCTTGTAGTCCCTATCCGAGAAAATTCAGTGACACTTTGCGTTAGCGCGTAGCAGAATGCCAACTCCAGTAGTTGCTCAGCATTTGCAACCTGTTCCGATCCAGGAGACTGAGATAGCCATTTAATATCCGGAAGATTAAAGTCCCCTAATAATAATACGTTATCTTGGAGGCTAAAATTAGAATCCATAAAATTTCTTAGCTTTGCGATTATATCCAGGGAGGAATTCGGCGCTCTATAAATCCCTCCAATATACACAGTTCGCTCGCAGAACCCACACCAACTCCACAACATTTCTATGTCACAGTTATCATACAACACTGAAAACCTAATGTTGTCTTTAATAGGAAACGCAACACCACCACCTCTTCCTTGCCGGTCTTTTCTAACAATTATGTAACCAGTAGGGGTTACTTCGAAATCTGCTACACCCGTATGTTACCAAGTCTCTGTTACGACCATTATATCCGGTTCATGCTCCAGGATTGCGGCTTCAACTGCATCAGCTTTATTCAGCAAACTTCTGGCGTTTAAATTATTAACCTTAACAGATGCTGTTGGTCTCGATTTGCGTCAGTCAGAGCTGGTGAGACCTGGGCTAGCATACCTGAATTGCTCTTTGGTAGCCTCATTCCAGCGATAGAGAACATTGTTTACTTTCAGTTTATCGATGATTAGTTTAACCTTTGCTCCCTTTCTCTTTCATCCGCTGATGAAATCCATAGTTGTTTTCTGATTTCAACTACTCGTTTCGAGTAATCTTCGCTGATACTGAATTGTGTCCCCTTGAAATTGCGGCAGTTTTTCAGTATTTTGGTTTTGTCCCTGGAGCCTCCTACTTTCAAGATGACCGAACGGCTTCTTTCAGGTATTTTCTTTCCTAGACAGTGAATTCTCTCAATGGAGCTACACTTTGAGCCAAGTAATTTGTCAAAGATATTGTCATTCACCTTACTTAAGAGTACTGCCTCATCCTCAGATTATTCTTCTTCCACTCCGCGTACAATAAGGTTGTTGCGTCTAGAACGATTATCTAAGTCATCGATCTGCCTGGCAAGAGCCGTCAATTCACTGTCATGGCGACCAACACTTGATTATATCATAATAAGCCGACGTTTTCGTGCTTTCCTCGAGCTTCGACGAACATCTTCCGCATCTTGAAGCTGTACTTCAAGCCGTGAAGACGTCTGAACTCACCCTGAAGCCTGAAATTTCCAGATTTGCGTATGTGAAGCTCTTTTTCCTCGAACACATGATTAGATAGTATGTAGTTCATCCCGATCCACAGAAAACAGCCGCCACCGCCACCTTCCTGCGCCCACCGACAATAAGCCTGTGCGCCGATTTCTAGGCCTTTGCGCGTAATACAGGTGGTTTGTCAAAAACTTCGCCCTTACTGTCGAGCTGCTCATTAACCTTACCAGGACCAATGTGGAGTTTAAGCGGGAAACCTCACAGGTGGAAATATTTCCGGAACTAAAGCGAAGCCTTCAGGCACCTCGTTTACTCGCGCATTTTGACGAGTCCATGGACTCGTCAAAGCACACAGGAATAGACACCCACGCAAGCACTGTAGGACTCGGGACTGCTCTTAAGTAGAAACCTGACCGACAGAAAAGAGTGATTAGTTATGCTAGCCAGTCGCTCTCAAAGGCAGAGGTCAACTATTGTAAAACAAAAAAGAAGTACCTTACTATCATATGGGCTACATCAAATTTCGGCCCCTACCTCTACGGCAGGCCCTTCAAAGTTGTGTGCGACCACCACGCCTTGTGTTGGCTAGCTAACTTTGAGAACCCTTCGGGTCACCTCGCACGGTAGAGCCCGAGGCTTCAGGAATTTAACCTTACCGCCGCTAATAAGTGTTAAAAAAACACTCTGATGCTGGCTACCTGTCTCGTGCCTCCGTCGAACCACCTCCAACAGACGACCTGAATGATGACTAATTCTTGGGAAACATAAGTGCCGACGAGTTCGCCGAGCGACTACGAGCGGACCCGGAACTCAAGAGACCTGTGCAATTTTTCGGGGAACGCTAGGTGGACCAAGCGCTCGCTGGTGAGTGAATCGATCCGCGTGTGGAAGATTATTGCTGTGGAGCGATGCTGGTTTAATACGTGCAATATACAGATGTACATAGATGTCAAGAAATTGATACACTGTGACTATGCTGTGACGAAATCGATTTCCTAATTTATATGCAGTTCATTTGCTAACAGTGCTTTTCGGAAATAAAGGCACCGAAAGCAGCTATCGTTCGATTGCGGAAAGCGGTTGCATTTTGGCGCGACAATACTAAAGATCACGTTTTGTTGAAATTCTGGCGTCGGCGGTGTCGGTGACGGAATGTTTAGTTTAGAACAAAATGCAGCATTGTCCGTGAGAGAAAATTTGAGGTGTTCGTAATAAGGAAAGCACCCCGAAGGCAAAGGTGTGCTAGCAATTAGGAAGGCAATAGTCTGCGTTTGTGTGTGTGTGTGTGCATGTGTGGTGTGTGTGAGAGAGAGAGAGAGCAAAAGAGAGCGAGAGAGCAGATATCACTATCCCGTTTTGTTTCTCAGCAAAATGCACACAGTCTTTGACAGAAAACTTTCAACTAACGTATCAGGAAACTTACACGCATTATATTGAAAGCCTAAATTGACACGCTGCCTTTGGGAGTCTTGCTGATAGCTTCATGCAGATTTCGGCCTCTGACAGTGTACGCAGCATGATATGGCGGAAAAAAGTTCGTTGGGTCCCGAAAGTCAACACTGGTTTAATGCATACCGCACCCATGTCGGGACTGTTAGGCCAGTGCCATCAGTCATACTTTGCGCTATTTTATTAGGCCGTGCAGAGTTCAACTTTATGAGGTGCTTATGAGACAGGAGAAGTGAGCGCACTATCTAAAGCAGTATATCTCTTGCAGCTCGATCCTCACGCCACCGATACTGGACGGTGGCAATCATAATTCACGTTTGATGAGGCATCTGAGGATATTAATTCTTTCGCCTTAATATTCTAAAGATATTGTGTCATAAATAACGCGGTCAGAAGTGCACCTGCAATGTTGCAAGACGGTGACGAAGAAATGCTAGAGACACAAAAACGCCAGACCTGTGGAGAAGGCGCAGGACAGTAAGAGCGAAAGCTAGAAAAGCAGCCTTTCAGATAGTTTTCACAACACTGATTGAGTAACTACTGCAAGAACAATGGCTTGATACCCACAAGGGCATTACTATAAACTTTTAGGTAGTAGGCCGGCATTCGCTATGAAATGTCTTGTCATTCTTCTGAAAAGCTTGGTATCCGACAACACTTGCAAGGAATTTTGTGCCAATTGATGGTGGAGTTTCTGACGATTATGAGGAATTTTGTCTGAAGTGGGTTGACGCCACAGTTATTAGGCGAACAAAAACAAGCTTTTGTAAAGGTTTGGAGGATTAGACGACTCGCTCGTTACTCTATTCGCAATCTGCGACGACTGGTTGTTCTTTCGCTGTCTTATAACGCTATACAAGTCGCTTTAACACGATCGCTTTCCGGACATCAAGCCAGCCTAAGCCAAGTTTGCCAACAAGTCACAAGCACCAGCGTAGCTTAGTGGTAGAATACTAGGCTGGCACCCAGTGAACTGAGACTCGAGCCCCACTGTGTCTTTCGTGCTAGGTTTACAGACAAGTCACAAGCATCGCCATAGCTCAGTGGTAGAATACGGGGCTGGCACCCAGCAGACCCAGGTTTCGAGCATCACTGTGTCTTGGTGCAAAGTTGTTTTCCTAATGTCACGCGATGTAATTACGGACACCGGCGGCGGCAGCAGGCTGCTGCACGTGACCGGAGTTTTGATCTCATAAAAACTGTCGCTGTAAAAAAACGAGAAAATCTGGCTTGACCACATCAAGCTTCAAGCATGGAAAACTAAGTATATTCATGGTGGCTGCATCACAAAATTAGTATGTACAATGATTTCAGTTCACTACTACCTAAACATTTATTTTGCTTGGTCCATAAAAGTGTTTATGAGGCAGCTCGAAAACGTGCCTGATAAGTTTAAAACAGTAAACTACTTTTCCCGCGTGATGAAAAACCGAGTCGGTAAAGCGTAGGCCCACGCTGTGTCCGAGTCGTGTTGAGAAACATCCTCGTCTTTACGTGGAGGAGACTTCCTGCTGCTGCTGCTGCTGCTGCGACAGTCAAAGCGCCCCCTTTTGCATGCATGCCTGCTGATTCATTCTCACCATGCCATCGAAAACTCTCTCAACGCGCAATACACTTGGTGTTATTTCAACGGTCGTGTTACACACTTCAGATGCAGTTGAACCTTTTGGCAACCATCGCTTCCAAGAAGTCGGCAGTAGAACCAGCCATTTTGGCTAAGCTTTGCATTTCTTTTTTTTGCACCGAAATTTGTTATGACATCAAAACTCGGGTCACTCATGGCGCCGTAGCTGCCCGCCGTTGTTGTCCGCAACCCATTAACCTCCGAATTAACCACCTAACCACAAACTAATGAAAAAACTTACACCTTAGGGCACAGTGGTGCTCGAACCCGGGTCCGCTGCATGCGAGTCCAGTATTCTACCACTGAGCTACGCCAGTGCTTGGGACATGTTCACAACCTTGCCTTAGGCAGGCTTACGTGCAGGCCTGGTGTTTTTAGAACAGTGCGAAAGCAACCAGTCGTCCCACATTGCGAATAGTACAACAAGTGAGTTATCCAATGTTGGAGCCCAATACAAAAGCTTATTCTTCATCCCCTATTAAATTTGACGCACAACCACTTCAGACATAATTTCTCACCGTCATCAGCCACTGCATGGACAATTGGCAGAAAATTCCATGCAAGTTTTTAGTAGATACTACGCTTCTCAGAAGAATGACGAAGGATAACATAGCGATCGCCAGCCTACAACCCAGATATTATTATTATTAATAATGCCTTAATGTGTATCAAGCAAGTGTACTTGCAGTATTTAAGAAATGAGCGTCTTGAAAAGGCTCTGAAAGGCAGCTTTTCTAGCGCTGGCTGTGACTGTGTTGCATCTTCCACGCAAGTCAAGCGTTTTTTTTTTATCCAAAGCGAAGTATTTTAGACAGCCGGTTTAATGGCAGCCTCAGCATCTGAAGTGAGTGGAGGTTTATTTTTCGATGCAGGCAACAGGACGTTTATCTTGTGTTTTGCCCGATGTGAGGCAGAGATCACTTCTTCCAGGAAATGCTTCGCATCCTTATGGTCAATATAGGCTGCAAGGCTCCGTCAGCTTTCGGAGTTGCCCACCGCTACTTATCTAATTGCACTCTGGTTCACGCGCAGCCTTGAAAAGTGACACACGCTCTGTACAAATACGGTACACCCACGTGCGATTCGGGATACAACACCACTTGCCCTGTTTTAAGGGACCGCCAGTGAAAAGGCCGCTGATGCGTACTCGCGGTCATATGCAGCGCCGAGGTATACGTGCACTGAATCACAAACGTCGAATCAGTTGAAAAAATGCGCTGCCAGACCTTACAGACAGAGGTAGACGCGTTTCTAAATCACAAAATCTTATGCACTGAAATGTTTGAGAAACATGCTCTTTAGCACACGTACTTCAGAATGAGCGCAAACACCTGACACGCCATACAGTTGCGCCATCTCAACTAGTGTGACAGCAACCAATCGTAATTCAAAGTCATCGGCGAACACAATCCATCCTCGCCATCTCCTTACATGAATCGCGAGTGTCAGCACTGTCAGCACCTAGCTTATTGTTATACCCTGGCCCTACACTACGACCTGACGGCTGGACACCTCGATGTTTCCCATAGGCTTGCAAGAATACAGGAAATACTGGCTATGACTTGCCGCCGATGTCACTCGTTACGACAAGACATGCCGAGACTGTCAACGACAAAAAATACCGCCGACAAGACCAGCAGGCTTCCTTCAGCCGATCGAGCCACCTCGCCAAGCGTTTGAGCAAATTGGTATGATCCTACTGTGACTATTTTCTACGTCGACTAGCGAGAATAAATTGATTGTTATCGCCACTGACGATCTTGCCCGCTACGCCGAAACGAGGGCCCTACCTAGAGGCAGTGCCACCCAGGTAGCGAAGGGTTGTTGAAGACATCGCCCTGCATCATGCAACACCAGAGGTCCTCATCCGTGGCAGAGGTACGGCATTCTCTGCTGAGTTAACCCAGTTGATCTTGGAATACAGCCAGCAAGCCACCGCCGAAGGACAGCGTACCACCCACACACCCACGGCCTCACCCAGTGGCTCAACAAGACAATCGCCGGCATGTTGGCCATGCACGACGATGTCGCACACAAGACATGGGGCGCCATATTATCGTACGCAACCTTCGCATACAACATAGTGGTGCAAGAGACGACGCTGATGTAGCCATTGATGAAAGGAACCCAGCCACGACACTCGGCGCTATGCTACCAAATGTCGCTGACGAAGAATACCTAGACGTAACTGTCTACCTTAAACCCGCCGAAAAAGTCGGACAGCTCGCCCGCCTCTGCATCAAGAACTAACTGAACAAGCGACCGCCCCCGTTACAATATTCGACGATGCTTCATGGACTACCAGCCCAGTGACCGCGCTCGGGTATGGACACCGATACGTCGGCATGGCCTCAGTGAAAAGCTTCTCCGATTGATTCATTATTATGTGGGTTTAGTGTCCCAAAACCACCATATGAATATGAGAGACGCCGTAGTGTAGGGCTCCGGAAATTTCGACCACCTGGGGCTCTCTAACGTGCACTCATATCTGAGCACACGAGCCTACAACATTTCCGCCTCAATCGGAAACGCAGCTGCTGCAGCCGGGATTTGATCCCGCTACCTGCGAGTCATCAGCCGAGTATCTTAGCCACTAGACTGCCGCGGTGGGGCTAATATAAGCGCTCAGAGGTCTGAATAGGCGATTCACACGGGGACGGTACGGAACAGCTCACTGCGACATTTATTAGGTGCTGTCATCCAGGCAAAGTTTCCGTAGAATAAAAGACGTCCAAAAATGCTACTGATAAGAAAATCCGGTAGACCTTAAAGCTTGGAAAATCTTCAATCAATATCTTTCACATCGTGCGTAAAACAATAGAGCATGCGGTGCTTAACCGTATGAGGTCTTACTTTCAGAACGACGAAGTATGTGCACCCAACGTCATTGGCTTTCATTGGTGGCTGGTAACACATGCCTCTATGAAGTTCGTCAAGAGCACAACAAGAAGAGTTAAGGCCATCCTAGGCCTAAAAATAGAAAGGTCTTTTGATAACGTACGACACTCCTTCATTTTCAATATTTCTCCACACTCAGGCTTGTACAACGTCTTCACGGCAACTTTCGAAACTTTCCGACTGGAAGGGATGCGTTTGCTACGGGTCAGCTCGCTGCAGTCGCAGCCAGCGGAACTGAGCGACAGGGTCACCCAACAGAGCTCGGTATTATATCTTACCCTCTTCAACCTGACCACGCTAAGACTGTCCAGGCAAATGAGTAAAACTGAGAACGCCAGAAACTTACCATCTCTGCAGTTGACGTTATCATGTGGGTGGCAAAGGAGAGTTAAAGACAAATCGAGTGCATTTTACAAAATGTGATCCGAAGCACTGAGGACTACTTCAAACCGACAAGCCTGTGCTGCTCACCAAACAAGTATGAGCTGCTGTTATACAGGTCCAAGAGACGAAGGCCCGAAACAGAAGGGATGGGACACAGGCGCTGACCCTTGCGTTCACCTGTATAACATTGAAGGCAACATGATGTCTGTGGTCGGTCGCAACAAGATGTGGACCATCACAATAGAGGTGAATGCCTCGAACGCCATTGCAGTCGTTAAGCTCACCAGAGAACGCCACGCGCCTACTGAGACGACTGGCCAACCACCATCACGGGCTCAACGCGAACAACTTGCTTGGACTGGCACAAGATTTTGTGATAACTTGCATTGTGTACATCGCGGCCATGAACAATCGAACTGAAGTGAAAAAAAGACAAGCTACAAACGTTTCCGCGCAAGGTTCCTAAAGCGAGCCATGGGTCTACCTGTGTACACGAGCGCAGAAGTTATCAACGCATTAGGGATGTACAACACGCTGAGCGAGATTGCGGAGGAGCAGGAATGGGCCTGTGTGGCACACCTGCGGGCAGATGTATTCTAGAAAAAATCGGCGTCTCGCCTCACATCGCTGAGTGGGCTTACACCAGAGCAGTGAAAAAAGATTCGGGCCGCCCAGCAACATGAACCCAGAGCACAACATCGACTGGAGACTCACTCAGACCAAATTACTCCTACGTGTTGCGACCGGGGTTTGCGGCACCGGAGATCCGGGATAAAGATGTCGAAGCAGGTGGAGGCTGAACTTCATAGAGAGAGTTTATTTACGTAATTTATATGGCATGGTGTGTCTGGCCCGAAGCTCTACATCGAAAGCTCTACATTCAAAAAGGCTGTCTATTGAACTAGCACCACGAACCACACTAAGCAGACCGCGAGGGCTGAATAAATACAGTCTCATCCCCCCAGATCCCTAGATCGGGGAATAGGTCCATACGGCATGGTCCAATAACATATCCCGCGGCACACACGAGTGTCAATATGCCGGCACCATCCCCAACAAACACACATACACAAACCAAGCACGTGTATGATCCCGGCGATGCTGCCTCCTCGTGTCTTTCGCGTCCTTGTCTCTGTGTCGTCGTGTTGTTCTCGCGCTATAACTATCGTCCTCCTCCATCAAATGTTGCTTCCAGTGAGCGAAACTTGTTTGTCATCTCTCCACTCACGCCAACCACCCATGCTTTGTCGAACGATGGCCACGATCTAGGCGTCTCCGAAGGGCCATACCTGAACATGTGGTGCTGTTTTGAGCATCGGCGGCTCATCAGTCATAGATGCACAGCGTGGTGGTCCGACGTCCGTAATCGGTAGAAGCTCGGCTATGTGGCTTTTATTGGGCCACGAAGACGCCACGTGTCACATCTCTGCGTGAACCCGAAACACAGCGGTGCTGCATAGAGTAATTTTAGCCACGCAGCGCCCAGTACATGGAAACAGCAGGGCGTCTTGGTGCTGCTCTTTATTTCCACAAAATGAGGTGGCTGCCTTTCTTCCGTTCTGGTGGCCGCAGCAAAAGGGTGGCCCGCCAAACGCAACAGCTTGTCCGCTGGCGGGAAACTCGTGACCTGAGGGTGACCAGCCGTACAGGTTGCCCGAAGCGCCGTTCTTTGGTGGCGTCATCCAGGTCACTGCTGATGGCGCAATACGGCAATCTTCAATCATCCATGGGCCTTTCCTCCCTGGGATTACATAGACATACACACAACCACAGACTTGAGAGAGCACCCTGCCCGCACTTTAGACACATCGAGTCTGAAAATATTCTAAAAACAAACTTCTTTAGGTTTTATGATCAAACACAAAGCATCAATCGAAGTGTTTCTCTGAGCTTTTCCTCATGCGCCCAATTTCAACACTAAATCATCTTCCCCAATACTGCTTTTAAGAAATAAACACCCATTTGATGTGCTCTCAGTGGCATACTTGTGTGCCAGCGTAAGTAATCCGCTGTAACCTAGCAGGCCTCATACTCCTAAAATAAAGACTTTTGCTTCACACTGTCTTTTAGTCCCCAAAGTTTTGTGCCGTCAAATCTAGTCGCCAATTTCCTTTGAGCCGACAGAAAAAGAACTGTTGTGCTGCACCTGCATCAGGAACATCTACATTACACTTCCGCAACCACGCGTCATAGTGCTGCTGCGTGGATTAACTAAAAATTCTGCCTGGCGGTTTCCGTCTTCGAGAAAGCTGCACAATAACTTTCGAACCAACAAACTCATTTTCTTCCCTTCCACGCCAGACCCATGCGAATAAAACAAAAAAATAACAACAACCACTTTCGCATGCTTCCTCAAAAAACTCACAAGGAATATTCTTGCGCCTCTTCGCTCCCTCAAAATTTGTTTCTAACATTGCTCTTACTCTACAAACGCTCCTAGGCGTATCGTTAGGCAACCGCAGAGCGCTTACCTTTAAAAGCAAAATATACACTGCTTGAGAAACAAACTGAATTCAGACCTTGTTACCTGAACGCTAGCTCGTAGCTGAAATATTTACAAAACACTTTCCAAAATCAAAACCTGCTTAAACAGTCAAACTTCCAAAAGAAAATGCAAACAAATTTGCTAACGAGCCTTTCTAAACGCTTATGACTTTTACTCAATTTTGTGACGAACAGGTGGTGGTCGAGCGCTGTAGGGCTTTTTCGGCGAACGGGAACGAGAACAATTTCAAAGCCCATTTGCTTTGCCATTGAGCCCCACTAACCTCTTCGCTGGCGACCTGCATTGTTTTCCTCGCTCAGCTGCTTCTTGCCATCCAGCGACCTTCCGCCCCCGTGTCCCATCAAATGTGCCGTGGATAGAACTATGGAAGGTTGGCTGCTCCCTTCATTCTGTCTGCATTTCGGCCCAACGCGCCCTTCTTTTCCTCGTCGTCCGGCAGCTCAGATGCATGCAAACCAACTGCGGTACAGATGAGAGAGACCTCATTCTCCTTATTATGCGCCTGCCTTTTGTTTGCATGATCGCCCAGCGCAGTTTTTTCCTCCTTGTCGTCCGGTGGCTTGGACACATGCGAAGCAACTCCGGCGCTGACACCTCATTCGCCTTATACCGTTGAACGTCTACTGCCTTTCTTCAAGCGCGTGTTCTTTATCTCTTTCCTGCTTTTACGACGCTGCTTCCGCCTATGCTTCTTCTTGGGGACCATTTATGGCCCTTTCACTCGTTTCTTCTGCTCGCCAGAACTCTGACTGTTTTCGTTAGCTGTCTTGCCCACGCAGTCCAAATGATTTGTGCACAATCATTTTCTCCAAAACTCTCGAGACTGGCGGACAGCTTGACACGTCTCGTAACACTGCAGCTGTTTTTTTTTTCTGAAGAAGCTAGCTCACGATCCAGGGGGCTGCCCACAACTGCATTGTCCTCACCCATCTCTATTATAGCTTCATTTCCTGAATTTGCCCCGGTGTCTCTGAGAAGCAGGTCGAAATCTTTTTGGACACCATATGCAGGACCCACTGTTGCAATAATCTTACGTGGATCAGGCTCACCTACCTGGGAGCTGTTCACTAGTCTACCCTTTGCTACTTCCGACCACTCTGCTCGCCCGATGGTGGTATTCATGACCAGCGCGTCGAAAGTTCCTTGGACTCCACGGGAGAGATTCCACATCAGGACACCCTCACTTTGTGTCTGTGCCACGTGGTCTACAACTATCTTAGCTGTTTTACTAGATTTCCCCTGGCACAGCACTTTGCCGCATTTACTCTTGCCTTCGGCGATTTCTCCTCTAAGCGCCGCTTCTTTTGCAGCTGTCACCCTTTGGTCATTCGTGAACCTAATGCTACCCTCATAGGTGTTAGCTTTTTCTGTGGCTCCAATTAGCACCACACTCAACTTTTCCTCGCACGTTTGTTGTGCTACCTGTACCGATTGACCACACCTCTGTTTCGCATCTAACCCGCAATCTAGTCTATAACACTCGCGTTTGAACATTTCCTCCTCCTCAAAAAATTTTCGCATAGCCTTCCTGTATTCTTCTTCTCTTATCCTCTGTTTGGCTATCCATTCCTGTTCCATGAAATTAGTATTCCTGAAGTGCTCCATATCAGCTTTGCTACTTTTGCTTTCGGGATTACTTCGCAGAGTTTATATGCAGGCATATCATCCTTTAAATCTAGGTCGAGATCCCAACACAAGCTCGACAGGTGATCTCTTGTTAATCTCATCAGGTCCATGGCGGCTACTTTGCTTTGGCTCAGCTGTGAAAAAAACACAAACGCATCAGTGTTTCAATACTGGGTCTGGAGAAATTGAAGCCTGATAAATCCCGCAGTGGAGTAGCACTACGTGGCAAACCTCCCTCTCTACACTTTTTCAATTTTTTTGCACTCCTCTGCTCTCTTCAACTTCCCGAATATTTCCCGCAACATACCTTCACAACTTGTGTAATACAAACAAGTTGCTGCTGAATTATCACAACTTTCTTTCTACCTACTTGCTTAGATAAACATCAAGTGCTGCTCTATGCGCTACCAACAACTGCAGGGGCTAGGTAGTTGTCCGCTATATCTGTCTTATAATGGGTCTAAGCTGAAAAATTCGATGCATCTCTAGCACAAAGCCTGGCAATGACCCGATTACGTGCAGTCGTGGTATGCTGCTTTCATCACACCTAATTCTAGGGCTAGGGCTTTCGGCTGACCTCGAATTCATGTCGCTCTCCATCGCTGAGTCTCATCCCACCCCCGCCACCAGTTGTTGCGACCGAGGGTTGCGGCACCGGAGATGCGGGTTCAATATGTCGAGGCAGGAGGAGGTTGAACTTAGTAGAGAGGGTTCATTTACATTATTTACATGACACGGGCTCTCTGAACCGAAGCTGTCCATTGAAATCTCTACATAGAAAGAGGCTGTCTATTGAACAAGCTCCATGAACCACAATCTGCAGCCCGCCAGGGCTGAGTAAATACAGTCTCATTTTTCTACATCCCTAGATAAAGGAATAGGTCTATACTGCACTGTCCATTAACATGTCCCGCAGCACACACGAGTGTCATTATGCCAACACCACTCCTAACAAACACACATACACCAATCAAACACGTGAAGGGTCCCGCCGATGTTGCCTCCTTCGGCTAATCTTGCTTTCAGCGGGCAGGGTGAAACGTGTTGGTCATCTCGCCACACATGCCGACCAACCAAGCTTTCTCGAACGGCGATCGTGGTTTAGGCGCCTCCAAGGGGCCATACGTGGACATCTGGTACTGATTTGAGCCTCCGCGGCTCATCAGTCAGAAACGCACAGCGTGGTGGCCCGACGTCCATAATCGGCGGAAGCTCGGCGTTGGGGCTTTTACCGGGGCACGAAGACGCCACGTGTCGCCTCTCTGCGCGGACTCAAAGGACAGCGGTGCGCCATAGAGAAATTTCAGCCTACAGCACCAAATACAATGAAACAGCAGGGCGTCTTGGCGCTGCTTCTTATCACCACAAAGTGATGCGGCTGCTTTTTTTCTGTTCTGGCGGCCGCGTTAAAATTATTGATATGTGGGGTTCAACGTCCTAAAACCGCAATTTGATTATGAGAGACGCTGTAAAGGAGGACTTCGGAAATTTTGACCACCTGGGGTTCTTTAACGTGCACCGAAATCTGAGCACACGGCTCTAAACATTTCCGCCTCCATCGAAAATGCAGCCGCCGCGACGTGCAAGTCAGCAGCCGAGTGCCTTAGTCACTAGACCACCGCGGCGGGGCGGCCGCGTCAAAAGGGTGGCTCACCAAATGCAATATAGGACAGGGAGCGGCTTCCGGGAACTTTACATACGCAGCCAAATATGCCAGCAGATCAGCTTACGCAGCAGCGGTGGTCAAAAAAAGGGAGGGGGGCAGATCCCACGTACAGCGGGAATCGATTTTATGCGAAGCATGGATAAGGCTGGTTCATATGTCCTATTTAAACAAGCAGAACGTTACGAGGCTGACATCAATTATACCGTACATGACTTGCATGTCTTAACTATTATGTCTGCGCCTTGCATTTGGTTTCTTGTCCATTCACATGCCGTAATACCTAACTACGTATATGTGATTCTAGCGAAACGGCTGCGAGCGCACTATGAGCGTACCATGTATTCATTTTTCATGTAATACCCCGCCGCGGTGGTCTAGTGGCTAAGGTACTCAGCTGCTGACCCTCAGGTCGCGGGATCGAATCCCGGCTGGGGCGGCTGCATTTCCGATGGACGCAGAAATGTTGTAGGCCCGTGTGCTCAGGTTTGGGTGCACGTTAAATGAACCCAGGTGGTCTAAATTTCCGGTGACCTCCACTACCACGTCTCCCATAATCATATGGCGGTTTCGAGACGTCAAATCACTTATATTAATCAATAAATGATTACGTTTTACGTAACATGCATGTCATGAATATCATAGTTGCAACAGTAATATACCTTAGTCATTCATTCACGTCACGTTATAACAAATTTGGTGTATGTGAAGCTAGCGAAATGAAAGCGAGCGCATCATGAGCGGGGCATGTAGTTTTGTTCCTACATAACACGTGTGTTACGATTATGATGTTTGCACTTGTTATCTATACCTTCATCATCCATTCACGTCACGTAATACCCGATTTCGTTATATGTGAAACTATCGAACTGACCGCGAGCGCACCATGAGCGTTGCATGAAGTCATTAGTTACACAAGACAGTAGTGATTTACAAATTTGGGGCCTGTCACATATGTTTGTCATGTCACACAATACCAGTTTTGCAATACGCCATGTGAACGAAACCACCACAGCAGCACCAAGATCATTACATGTACCTTATCACATTCCTGCCATACTTCTCGTGATTTTGATGATATGACTACTCACTTATGCTTGTCATGCGGTTTATTTAAGCCGTACTCATTTTGGTATCAATCCCAATAGCCAAACCACCAGGAGAGCTATAAGTCGTAGGTAGCTACCTAGATAGATAGATAGATAGATAGATAGATAGATAGATAGATAGATAGATAGATAGATAGATAGATAGATAGATAGATAGATAGATAGATAGATAGATAGATAGATAGATAGATAGATAGATAGATAGATAGATAGATAGATAATGGTCAGAGTCACCAATCTTTGCTGAGAAATGGTTCGCATTTAAGAGATTGCATGGTTTTCAACACGTGCACGGTTAACGCATATCCTCCTGAGGTGGCCAAACAGGCGGCCATCAGCTTTGTGATCCTGGAAGACAAGACATTCTTGTTATGGGGCGCGAGGACACTCTGTGACGCCACCATGCGAAGTAATTCCTGTGACGTACTTGCTTGGATTGCTCCGTCAGCCTCTCGCACGCAGCCTGGAGCCACTTTCACGTCTCTTTCTATATATTTTACTCCTGTGCTTCACTCAACGAAATCAGTAAAATACTACTGCAGCTTCTTCCCAGCTTTTATGAAATGCTAAATATTTTACCTGGAAAAGTGTTACGCTTCTCACAGTGCCTTACTGCCAGCGTTGTCTGCTATGGCCACATAAATGAAAAAAAAAAGTCACGATGGCCGAGTGCACCGCACCTTTGAGCGGTGACGACTCATTCCGTATTAATTTTAAACGGCCAATGGGTATTAACGGCAAAGAAACTATATTTGCTACAAGAAATGCACGCATCCACACTACTTCATTCATTGTAGGTTAGCATCTAAAGACGAACCGCGGTTCACATGAGAAGCATGCGCAAATTACAATTGTGTTTAGCACACATAACCCTACAAAGCACAGCGTCAGGCGATTCTCCACTTTGTGGGAAGCAACGCGGCATTCTCACAGCCGCAACCTTTTTGTTATGATTGCGAGCAAACGTGAGAATCACGCATGCACGTGCCTCATTCAGAGCTGTTACTTTTCACTGTGGCATGCTAGCGCTCTTTATATTTATTGCGCAGAATTTCTACGGGGGTCACACGTTACACATTCTGTCACCAATCAGCCGCACATGGGCAAAAATTACGAATGATCGGTTCAGTTCCAAAGCTGCTACACAGGGGTAAATCGTCATTTAAAAATGCGATCAGCTATCCGTATCATTTTAGGTTCTTGAGCATACTGAGCGGTCTTACGTACCGTCATATAAACGGCAGTTTTATGTTTCAGTAAAATTGCCTGCGTCCGGGGTCTCATTTTCCTGCAATTTCATTCATAAGCTGTGTGAATGTCACGGAAACTCTTCGAAGACGAATCAGTTTTTGAAGCTGACCAAGGTTTCACTTGTAGATCAAAACAACATTAGGAGGAAGTGACAGGGGATATGAACCCAATCTACAGACGTAATCGTTAAGCAAGGAATCCTGTGAGATCAAGTCGGGAATGGCAGGTGCGTTGGCAGAATTTTTTTTCGGACAGGGCACCTGTTTGATTAAAACTGGGGACCCGGCAGACAGGTGTACACTTTAAAGCGAAATGGCGTTAAGAGAGTGTGTGGCTCGTCCTGTTGGGGACTAATAAGGCTGCCACAACCATTAATCTCTTTAGGGACTAATGGCATCGGGTCTAACAGTTAGTCCCCACAGACGAGCTCAAAGGACTAACATTTTGTTCTCACATTTACACCTTAGGGAATAACCATTAGTCCCACTATTCACCTAAAAAAAGCAACATATAGTCCTCATATTTGCAACTTATAGGGCAACTGTTTATCTCACATTTACACCTTACCGGGCAACCGTTAGTCCTCACAATTGCACCTCGCCGGACGAGCAGTTGATTTACTCAAATACTCCAATCGAATGAACTTTTTATCCCCAGTTCAAACATTGTTTTTTGTTTATTTTCCGCCAAGTCTAATACTTTTGTCACCTGTTTTTCTGTGCAGTGAGCAACAAATAGCGTAGAAAAGAACAAGTGAAAAAGTAGTTTGCCAATTATGTGTAACTGCTTTCACAGTCACGGTAACAACGAAAGACAAAAGTGAGACATCGAAATCTTTTATTTTTCTACCTACACATGAAGTTGCTCCATCCTATTAAGTGAATTCAGGGTGAAGTGTACAAGTCTAGTCTCGTTGTCACATCTTGCTCACTCCTTGAGGAGCTCCTACAACGGAAGCAATAGATGACAGGCATTGCAGACGCCAGCGCATGCAGCCTCTGCCTGTTGTTTTCTCATGACTGTACAGTTAGACAAACGTGACAGAAGACGAATATGCACGCATATGACAAGTACGTGAATGTTAATATAAAAACATTCGTGTAAACTAGGACACACAAATAATTTTACCTTAATATCTCACACAGTCCTTCTCAAGCTGCTCTGACGAAAGAGATTCAGATAGCCATCGCAGACGCCAGCGCTCACAGCCTTCAGCACTGTGTGTGCCCACGGCTGCAAAATAAGTACGTAAAATAGTGAGTAACACGTGACAGAGGATGAACAACGAATGCATATGAAAATACTTGCAAGGTGAAATAGAAACATACGTGAGATATGACATGCTAATAATTTCACCGTGATGTCACACATCGACAAAAACTCATTTTGATCCCCGCATAGCGCAACAGCTGTGGAGCGGCGGCTGCAGCCACAATTCTGCAAACCACCGTGCCGCCAACAAGTCGGTGACTCCTAAGCGAGCGACGTCGTTCCGCTCGAGCAAGCGAAAGCGAGAACAAACACGGTGCTGCACGCGGATGGTCTGCCCCCAGTGAACTTCGAACAGCAAAGTGAGCGTACGCTTGGCCGCCGCCACGAACAGCGCCGAGCTAGTTTGGAGCTAGCGCTGAAGAAATCGACGGTAGTGCGGCCCTTTTCCACAAACCCAAGGGAGTGCAGCGCGCAAATGCGAGTCCACCTAAGCGGCCAACGGACGGCGCCAAGCTGCTTGCGACAGACTGACGGCAAAGCCAACTGTAATGGCGACCAATTTTCACTGAGTTCCGACGCTAGTAATAGCCCTGCCAGCCTCTACTGATGCACTTACAGCGTGCCACATACTACAACCAAGCCCATTACGAGAACCCGCAACGTGTTTTCGACGACTCCCAACACAGCGACGAGGTTTCAGCCCAATATCGTCATCCCGGAGTTCTTCGCGGCGGCGACGACAGGCGATCGCTCGATGAGTGAGCGCACGGGAGGCCGATGGCAAGGGTGGCCAATTTTCAAGCGGTCGCAAAGCCCAGGTGAACTGCAGACGCCCAAGCTGACCGCGGTGCACTTCATGCGTGCAACGTACAACACGACCGAGCCCATTGCCGGCAAGCGCGATCCGTATCGCACATGCGACAAGTAGAGTAAAATAAAGAATTCTCACGTACTTCTGAAATAATCCAGCGCTGATTTTTGCCCTGAGTCGGACGGAAGTAATGTATCCGATAGGCCTGCGGTCTTCGCGGCCGCCATGTTGGCCTTACCGACTGTTGCTGTCGTGCGTTGGTCGTTACTATCTTGAAGGATGGATACATGGATGGATAGATATGGCTCTACCCTTTAAATCGGGCAGTGGCTAGCGTCACCAAGCCGTAATACTTCATGAACAAAAAACTAGAATTATTTCTTTTTTCCTTTTAATAGTGAGTTTGAGGATTCGTACTTTGCAGTGAAGGGTTTAATTTTCACTCGTGTCTTGACATTAGCCACCAATTAGATAACCTCCTTCTAGTTAATTCTACCCGCTTAAAGTCTAATTTGCCCTCCCTGTCTCTTAACACCAGTGCTTTGAAAAATTCTGCGCCATCATCCTGAACTATAGGGTGAAGCCCTTTACAGAACATTATCAAGTGTTCGGCAGTTTCTTCTTCCTCTGCAAACGCCTTGCATACCGTTTCTACCCCTTCGTATTTGGCCCGATATGTCTTGGTTCGCAATACTCCCGCCCTGGCTTCAAACAGTAGAGAACTACCCCGAGTATTATCATAGATCGCTTCCTTGGCAATTTCCTGCTTAAAAGTTCCATAAACCTCTAGTGCGGACTTCTTAATCATGCCGATTCTCCACATATCGGTCTCAGCTTCATTCACTTTCTTCTTGACCGATGATTCTTCTTGGTTTGGGCCCCTGCTGTTTTCTAATTATTTACCGGTCAATTTTCTGGTTCGCTTCCTCCATTTTTTATCGACATTGTTCATGTACAAGTAGCTGAATACCTTCCTAGCCTAACGCTCCTCCCCCGTTTCTCTCAATCACTTCTCAAATTGTATCTTGCTGCTAGCTTCCTCGCCTTCAAATGATGTTCATCCCATATCACGTTGTACTCCCTGATTTGGTTTATTCCCGTGAGCTCCTAAGGCAAGCCTTCCTATTCCACGTTGCCTAATTTCTAATCTTGCTTGAACTTCTGATCTCATGCACAAGACCGCATTGCTGAACGTCAGACCAGCAACCATGACCCCTTCCATATTCCTCTGACAACATCATACCTATTGTAATTCCACAGTGCCCTAATTTTCATTACCGCTGCATTCCTGTTACCTTTAGTCGTCACGAATATTTTCTGTTCCCTTAGGTATTCGGCCCCATTGCTTATCCATACGCCCAGATATTTGTATTTATTTGGTATCTCTAGCGTGACCTCCTGTATTCTAGGCTCACTACCTTCATTTTCATTAAAAATCATGACTCCTGCATTTTCCTTACTCAATGTGAAATCTACCCTATCTCCCTCATTACCACACATGTCCTTCCATCTCTGCAAATCTTCCTTGTTGTCGGCCATTAGCACTATATCATCTGCGTACATCAATGCTTGTAGTGCTTTTTCAAGGAGTTTTCCTTGTTTGACGAAAGGAAGGTTGAAGCCTAGTCCCCTTCCCTTTAATTTGGCTTCTAATCCTTATAGGTCATCATCATCAACATCAGCCTGACTACGTCCACTGCAGGACAAAGGCCTCTCCCATGTTCCGCCAGTTAACCCGGTCCCGTGCTTGCTGCTGCCAATTTATACCCGCAAAATTCTTAATCTCATCTGCCCACCTAATCTTCTGTCTCCCCCTAGCCCGCTTCCCTTGTCTTGGAATCCAGTCAGTTACCCTCAATGACCAGCGGTTATCCTGTCTACGCGCTACATGCCCTGCCCGTGTCCATTTCTTCTTCTTGATTTCAGCTATGATATCCTTAACCCCCGTTTGTTCCCTAATCCACTCTGCTCTCTTCTTGTCTCTTAAGGTTACACCTACCATTTTTCTTTCCATTGCTTGCTGCGTCGTCCTCAATTTAAGCTGAACCCTCTTTGTAAGTCTCCAGGCTTCTGCTCCGTAGCTAAGTACCGGCAAGATACAGCTGTTATATACCTTCCTCTTGAGGGATAGTGGCAATCTACCTGTCATACTTTGAGAGTGCTTGCCGAATGTGCTCCACCCCATTCTTATTCTTCTAGTTACTTCAATCTCGTGGTTCGGCTCTGCGGTTATTACCTGCCCTAAGTAGACATAGTCTTTTACAACTTCAAGTGCCCTATTACCTATCTCGAAGCGCTGCTCCTTGCCGAAGTTGTTGTACATTTCTTTCGTTTTCTGCAGATTAATTTTGAGACCCACCTTTCTGCTCTCCTTGTCTAACTCCGTAATCATGAGTTGCAATTCGTCCCCCGAGTTAATCAGCAATGCAATGTCATCGGCGAAGCGCAGGTTACTAAGGTATTCTCCATTGACTCTTATCCCTAACTGTTCCCATTCTAGGCTTCTGAAAACCTCCTGTAAGCACGCGGTAAATAGCATTGGGGAAATTGTGTCCCCCTGCCTTACACCCTTCTGGATTGGTATTCTGTTGCTTTCTTTATGAAGCACTATTGTAGCAGTTGATCCCCTGTAGATTTCTTCCAGAATGTTTATATATACTTCATCTACGCCCTGATTCCGCAGTGTTTGCACGACGGCTGATATTTCTACTGAATCAAACGCCTTCTCGTAATCTATGAAAGCTATGTATAGTGGTTGGTTATACTCTGAGCATTTCTCTATTACCTGATTGATAGTATGAATGTGGTCAATTGTTGAGTAGCCTGTTCGAAATCCTGCTTGTTCCTTTGGTTGATTGAACTCTAATGTTTTCTTTACTCTGTTAGCAATTACTTTTGTAAATAGCTTGTATACTACAAAGAGCAAGCTGATCGGCCTGTAATTCTTCAAGTCCTTGTCATCTCCCTTCTTATGTGTTAAGATAATGTTAGCGTTCTTCCAAGACTCTGGTACTCTTCCCGTCAGGAGACACCTCGTAAACAGGGTGGCTAGTTTTTCTAACACAATCTGTCCTCCATCTTTCAGCAGATCTGATGTTACCTGAGCAGCTTTGTCTATCATTACTGGTTGGGTGTAATCTGGGTTACTGCTAGTTCTTATAGTATTAAGGTCGTGGTTGTCTCGGCTACTGTACAGACCTCTGTAAAACTCCTCCGCTATTTTAACTATCCTAGCCATATTGGTAGTTATTTTGCCTTCTTTGTCCCTTAATGCATACATCCGACTTTTGCCTATCCCAAGTTTCCTCTTCAATGCTTTGACACTTCCTCCGTTTTTCAGAGCGTGTTCAATTCTCTCCATGTTATACCTTCTTACATCGCATACCTTACGTCTATTAATCAACTTATATAATTCTTATAGGTACATCATGAATAATAAGGGTGACAGGGGACACCACTGTCTAAGCCCTTGTTTTACCTCTGCTGGCTTGCATACCTGTGTTTTTCTACTTTATAACTACCTTGCTACCTTTATAGATATTCTTTAGAAGATTAGTGACTAAATCTTCCATGCCTAGTGTGTCCAGTATTCGCCATAATTCTTTTTTTTTTTTATTTCCTTTCACACAAAGGGGGAAGCCGGGGCTAAAGGCTGGAGTGCCTGACAGAGGCCTCGGCTCCCTTGTACAGTCTGACATAAATAAACGAAAACACATAATTGCAGTGTTAGCTGCATTTGCCAGTGTAACACAATGCTGCCAAGCATGCAGCGTAGACAAAATACAAAGCATTATAAAATATAAACTTAATACAAGCTTATACAAAGCACAAATCAGATTCGAGTAAATATTTCTTTGTTTGTTTTTTGAATAATTTCAATGCAACATCAAAATCAACATTCGTCAACATTTTATTAATAGCCACAGTGACCTGATAATTTAATTTTTGTTTGCCATAGTTTGTGCGCGTTTTAGGGACCCGGTGGATTTGTTTTCGAAAATGATATGCATCGTTAGACAAAGTAATGTCTTGAGTGTGCAGTTGATTACTCTTAATATACTGCAACAGTCGAAAGAGGTAGACTTGGTTCGCTTTAAGCAGATCGTAAGTACGGAACAATGGCAACGTGGAAAAGTCTTTGGGTCTGCCACGGTACCCATGAATGCACCGCAAGGCTCTCTTTTGGAGTACTAGTAGTTTTTGATAGTTAGTAGGCGTAGTTGTTCCCCATACGAGAATACAATAGGTTAACTTAGAATACACAAGCGCATAATACATCTGCAGTCTCAACCACACGGGTACCAGACAAGCTACTTTGTAGAGACAGCCAACACTTTACTTATTTCAGATGCTAATTTTGACACATGTGTGTTCCATGAAAGGTTCTGGTGGAACCAGACACCAAGAAATTTAATGCAGTCAACCTCATGTATTCTTACCCGACCAAATTGAATATTGGCCTTATATGAATCAGCAGTATTAATTGGCCTAAAAATAATGTAGCTAGTTTTGGATAAATTTAAGGAAAACATGTTGCGTTGTAGCCATGACTGCAAGTTTCCTAAGTACCAGTTTACCGTAGCTTCCGCTTGTACAAGAGATTTGGCTGTAAAAAATATGTTCGTATCATCCGCATACATAATCATGTCATGAGAGCCTGGTAGTTTAGTAATATCATTAATATATATTAAAAACAATAGAGGTCCTAATATAGAGCCCTGAGGGACTCCACTCCTCTTAAACTATGCTATCGCACGCTCCCTTGATAACCAAAAATGCTAGCCACAGGGGCCTGTGTTCTTTCTGTGCTGTTTCGATGCACTGCGTCAGTGAGAACGGAAAGTCTTCCAACCTCCAGTGTTTCTGAAACCCATTCTGCAGTTCCCCCATGCAGCAACCCCTCATTCTCTTTCCATGCCTGCAGTCATTCCTTTATAATCTGCATCGCCAGCCTGTAGGCCACTGATGTCACTGTTATAGGACGGTAGTTGTTTTTGGTCAGCTTTCTCCCCCTTTTTTTATAGATAATGCTCATCCTGCTAAGTTTCATCCAGAGATATACAGCGCGGCGTGGTGACATGTCGAGAATTACTCCAGACTTCATGGGTGCAGCGAAACGTAAAAGCAGCAGCCCACGCTCATCCAAGCGTTCACACAAGCACCACGTCGTTATTCCTAGATTGTCGAATCCAGGCGGCCGTGGTCGAGCACTCCGAGCGCGACGCAACGCGCACCATCGTCAGCAAAATACGGGTAAAGACTGAGCTGGGAGAGAAGGAGGATGGCTAGTGGCCTTGGCAACGCTTTTTGCGCTGCCTGCATTCCCCGGGTGGTTCATCCCTTTGGAGCGTGTTCGGAGACTAAGAGACCTCTCCCTGCTTGGAAACAGTGTGACGTCACTGTGGGCACCCCGTTCACCATTCCCTCTCTCGGAGCAGGTGCTGGTTGGCAAGAAAGTTCCGCCGGGGACATCTTGCTGCAAAGCAGAGCAGCGTGTCTGAATTCCTTCGACAGGAATTTCCACATTGCTATGTTCTAAAGTGATAGCTTCTGAAAGAGAGAGGTCGTGGAAGGGTCACTGCCCATGGTGTGAAAATTTGCTCATCGTAGGTGGATGGAGAAACTTTATTTAGAGTACGGAGAGACGTGACTAGCACGCAATGGGCTTCACCTACGTAGATGGTAGCCATAAAAAAATCTGATCTTTTTTGACAACAAACGTTTTCAATGCACACGGTGACTGGCACTCTGAGAAATATTTGCATGGTATTGATGTAAACTTATTCGATTTCCATCGTGGGATGTGCAATGCAGTTTTAAACGAGGTTTAGCAGTGGCGGCAGCATGCTTTTGAGCTGCTGTGTGCGACGTCACGGATAAGATTCTCATTCATTAGGCAAAAATTTGATCGGAGAAAATTTAAATAAAGAATTACTTCTTGACGTACGATAAGCTGAGGTTAACATATCCTAATGAAGTATAAAATGAAATTCTTCCACCGCGTTTCTCAATAACCCAGTGAAAATTCATATGATCCAAAACCCGACAATGTAACTATATATATAATATTTTCTGGCACAGTTACCTTGCTGCATTTGACACCTATAACGTGTTTTCGTACCTATATTGCTTCTTTAGTCCTGATAGACAAACTTCTAATGCGCATTGTCACTTCATGATAATCGAGCATTAAAAGTAAAAAGTGAATAAGAAAGGAAAATCTCCTCTGTTTCGATTAACGCGTATCATGTATCCGATAATACGATTTGAATCCGTGGTGAAGCGTATATGCAGATTCGGCAACGCTACAACATGCTTAGAGCTCATGCGTATTCGTACATATCACCCGGAGATCGTGCACTTTTATTTTTCGGCTCCCCGCGTGTACGCTGAGACGTGCCCAGTCCCTGATGATCACGTAAAATGCATTTTTACCTTGATTAAAATATCAGTTCGTGAAGTTCCATCGACAACCGGTTACTGAACTGGCCCACAACGATTACCATTGTTTTCGCAAACAGGACTCATCGCGTTATTCGCACTGCACACACCACGCATAATATTCCCAGTTTCGCCGTCCGTGAAGGTGAATCAATATTTTCAATACCTTTCAACACACACTACACGCCACAGTCAACACTGCACATTTTCGAAGACGATGCCGCTGTTCATCGAAGAGGCCGCCACGTGTGTTCACTTCTCCAAGATAAACAGCCAGTCAGCGTGGCAAATGATTCATCAGGCACTTTACCATACAACTAGATGTTCTCTGACAAATATCACAGCTAATGTTGCCACTGTAAGATAAACATTAGGCTTTCAAAAAGATACAAAAATTTCCCCAAGCACCGAGCGACTGCACCTCACTCAGCTACCGGCAGGAGTGTTTTGCCAACCATTGCCTTGCACGTGCACCAGTGACGTCACACTGTGACGTACCACGGTGGAGGTCTAGTGGTTTGCACGTGGCACGCTTCCCACTGTGGTTGCTCCTCAACGGTCTATCCGTACATCGCGAGTGCCTTTTGGGCTCCGTTACTCCTTTTCCGGGTAATTTTTTCCTTAGAGTGTAGGTGACCGTTATTTTATGCCCCGTATACCATGGCGAAATTTGGGCGGGGGCGGGGACATGGGCTTGGTGTACCACCCTCTGGCTACGTCACTGGCGGATGGAAACCCGCGTGGTCGGGTACACACATGGGGTGGACGCTCGGGTATGATGGTGATAGTTGTGAAGATTGCGGTGAAAGTTATCGTGGCTAGAAAAATAAGCTTTAGCCAAGATTAGAGCGGTACATTTATGGTGTAGGAAGAAGGTTTCGTCGAACGCGCTGGTTGAACACGCAGAAGAAACTGGCCACGACATAGACTAAAATTTGGTAAAATTAACGAAAACAAAGGAAAAAACTAAGCTTCCGGGCTTTATCCTGACTCTCTGACAATTGAACCTCCCATTTTAAAATATGCACACTCGAACTGTTTGCATATTCATTATGAACGAGGCTCCCATGCAGAAACTGAAACGTTCTGCTTTTATCTGAACATTCATGGTATGAATGTAAACATTTGACAGAAGTCTGTCTGGTTGGGTATGAAACTGGGAGATGATATAGGCTCCAACCAAAAGTTTTTAAGAGACCCGACGTTACGGAACCGACTTGGTTCCTTCTTCAGGGGTGACTGCGTAGGCTACGTAGCAGCAGCGTCTTCAAAGCACTCGAAGGGTGGGTAATGACCCCTCTCTCTGTCTCTCTCTCTCTTTCTCGTTTTGCCGTGGAGCGCAGTCCGTGTGTGTACACTGGGGGAAGGGTTCCGAGAGAGCGGTTGATGTTGTGGGCTCTTCCCTGAATGTGCCACGACTCGAGTAACAACTTTCTCTTCCAGTTCGGCTCGCTTTCGAGGATGGTCATCGCTTCGAAATTTATCTTGTGGTCCAATGTCTCCACAAGTTCGGCGACTGCGCTGCGCTCTTTGTTGAACTTCCGCTCATCGTTTGCGTGTTGCTTCAGTCGTTCCGGTAGGTTTTTCGTCTCACCAATATACGACGCGGGGCACTCAGCGCACGGAATTTTGTAAACGACGCCGGGCTCCTGTCCATTGTTGGCCGGTCTTTCGGGCGGGAGAGGAGGTCGCCCAGCGTACACGAAGGCACGTGCGCGATGCGAACCCCCTCCCTTTTGAAGAACCGCGCCAGCGTCTCGCTGGTTCCGTGAACGTGTGGGACAGGTACGCGTTTCGGGAGGCTGTCAATTAAGGTTGCATGGGGTTTCCTAATCCTATGTTGCTCTGGGCGGCGGATGGCGGCTCGAATGAAGTTTTTTAGATATCCGTTTTTTTGAGGTCAGCAATTACGTGGGCCTCTTCTTTCCTTCGCCCTGTGTCCTTAGAGCATAGATTCCTGGCTCTCTCGTGTAGCGTGGTCACAACCGAGGCCTTGTGGCAGGTGGGGTGGAAATAATCGCATTGAAGGTAGCAGCCAGTGTGCGTTGGCTTCCTATGAACGGAGAACTCCAGGCCGTTGCGCCTTTTTGCCACCTGGATGTTAAGAAAGGGCAGGCAGTGGTCGCTCTCACACTCGGTCGTGAATTGTATGGCTGGGTGCGCGGAATTCACATGTTGTCTGAAGTTTTAACAATCGTCCATATAACGCAGAAAATGCTTGGGTCGCGGCGAGAAGGAGCTGAGTGCTTTTTTGTTCTATGTACTCCATGGTCCGGTTTGCCATCGTGACGGAGATGGAAGCTCCCATCACTGTTTCGCTGTTATGCCTGAAAATAGTTCCTTTGTAGGAGAAGTACGTGCTAGAGAGGCAGAACTCCAGTAGACGACAGAGCTCATCAACCGCCAACGGGGTCCTTTCACTCAGGCTTGCGTCCTCCTCAAGCGCAGAACGGGCAGCGGAGACAGCTAAGGGAACTGGCACGTTGGTAAACAATGACACGACGTCAAATGAGACCGTCCTCTCGTCATCACCGGTGCTCACATCTGACGCTAGCTGCACGAAGTTTCTGGCGTCATGGACATGAGTTGGTGTCTTCCAGGTTAGTGAAGCGAACATTTGGTGTAGGAAATTCGAAAGGACTCGGCATGGACAGGAAGTGAAGTCTACAATCGTTCGCAGGGGGACGTTAGGCTTGTGAAATTTTGGTAGTCCATAAAAACTCGGTGCGGATTCGTTACGGCATATTAGTCGCAAGTAAAGTGTTCTGAGGTCCGGGTATTGCTTGAAAATTTCCGCGAGTAGCTTGTTTAGCTGTTTCTAGGTTTGCTTTGCTGGGTCCTTTACTAGCTGCGTGTATGCGTCCCCTTCCAAAAGAGCTGAAACATTCCGATCGTAGTCCCCGCTGTCCAACACCACCTTCGAATTTCCCTTGTCGGCGGGTAAGATCGATAACAATGTTCCGGTCCCGTTGGAGTTCCCGAAGTGCCTGGTTCTGCTCCGTGATCAGATTACTTTTTCTTTGTAACTGTAATTTCGAAAGGATCCCAATTGATTTCAGCCTAATTCCTTCCCTAGCGCACGGCCTCACGCTTTGGAAGGCTTCCTCTACAGCTGCGACAAGTTTTGGTAGACTGGGCGTGCGCTGATATGTTATAGCCATGTCTCTTTGCCAGCACAGAGGTTTCCCGATCAGTCAGTGGCCGAGATGAAAGATTGGTGACAAACCTGAAATTTTCAATGCTTGTGGTGGCACTCTGGCCCAACAGGTAGGAGAGTTTCTTATCCTGAGTGGTCCGGTGTTTTTTGCCGTCGATGCCGCAACGGAGTCCGCGAACGCGTCGACCGCAGACATCACTCCGGGATGCGGTGCTCAAGTTGACGCTTGGCAAAGAACAGGTCTGTTATAACCGGCCCCCGCGGCTGGGCCGCGCCCCGAGATGCACGAACAGAGTGGCCAGGGCAAAAAGCGAGCGTTTATTGTCCGGCTTGGGTTTTATAAGAACGAAAGGTAAGGGAAGGGGAAGAGGGAGATAAGATAGAAGGCGCGTGCAGCGTAGACTGGCAGCGCTTGTTTAGCGGTGGCGAACAGTTCGTGGCATTCCTTCTTCCTTAGAATCCATAATGCTCCACTGGCTTCTTGATACGTGTGGAACGTTTTAGCTCTGGGAGCGGGTGGCCCGGAAGACCGGGGCCAGTAGCCGTTGGAGCTTCGCAGTCTTGTACTGGAGGGTCCGGGCTTATCTGGGGACTAGTGAGAGCCTCTGGACTCGACGGTTCTTCGATGCTTCTCCGCCTGAGCTGGTCCATGTGCCGGTGAACAAGCCCGTTCTCCGTGTCGACAGACACGATGCGTGCACCAGAGGTTGACCGGACCTTCCCAGGTGTCCACTTGTCACCACGGCCGTAATTGCGAAGGTACACAGGATCTCCCGGTGCGAAGTTCCACTCGGCGCTGTCAGCAGAGTGGACATCCCCTGTTGCTCGGCTCCTGGGAGGAAAACACATGTCTAAACGGGTGCGGAGCTGGTAACCCAACAACATTTCTGATGGTGAGCGCCCGGACGGAAGCGGCGTGTTTCTATAGCGGCACAATGTTCTAGCCAGCGCCCTTGACAAGTCTGCGTCCCCACACTTCTTTAGTCCGTCTTTGATGGTTCGCACCACACGTTCGGCGAGTCCATTATTCTGTGGATGGTGTAGCAAGGCTCAATAAGCGCCACGTCACTGTTTGTATCTTTAGTGCGCATGCCTGGCGGCGGCGCTAGTTGTGTATATATACTCATTCTTGTTCCGGCAATAAAGTTGTTCATTGCCTGAAGCCGACTCGCACACATGGTGGCAGCGGATTCCCGTCACTATGTCGGGTCCGTCAACCCTGCTTCCCCCACACAAGCCACTGGATCCGTCGACAGACGCATGGCTTGCATGGAAGACATGGAAAAATGAGTTCACTTTGTTCTCCATCGCTACCCAGTTGAGAAAGCAGCCTAAAGAAGTACAAGCAGCAACGTTACTTGTAACAGTCGGCGAAGAAGGTAGGAAGGCTTACAACACCTTCAAATTCAAAGATGATGCAGACAAAAACAACGTCGAGACGTTGCTCGAAAAGTTTGAGGAATTCTACAAGCCAGTGACTAACCTGACGTTTAATGAATTCCGCTTCGGATCAAGGAACCAAAGGCCAGGGGAGTGTTTCAATGACTGGCTAACCGATCTCCAGCTTTTAGCGAAGAACTGCGAGTTCGGAGACCTAGAAGACCGTTTGCTTCGCAGCCGGATTATTCTGGGATTGAGAGATAAACGCTTGCAAGAAAAGCTTATCGCCGAGAATCCGTCGTGCAGCAGGACCGTCGAAATGTGTCGCGCCCAAGAAATTGGGAAGGAGCAGTTTAAAGAAATTAATGAAGGCACAGAAGCAGCAAGCGCCGCAGTTATTCAGGCAGTCAGCACCCAAAAGCATCGCTGTAGTCGGCGCGGTTATAGCGCGCATGGTAACGCAAGGTGCCCGGCTACAGAAAAAACCGCAAAAATTGCGGGGGGCGTAATCATTTCGTTAAGCATGTAGATCGTCGGTGCGGCGACAAAACAGAGGCGTGAAAAAAGAGCTGCACGAACTACAAGTGGATGAAGAAAATTTTTTCTTGGAAGCTTTGACCGTATGCGCAGTCGCAGCGGGAGATAACTGGACTGCAGCAGTTGACATCGAAGGCTGCCAATTCACGTGCAAGCTAGACACGGGTGCTAACTGCTGCGTAATTTCGAGCAAAGACTCAAAAAAGCTTAGCAATGGGCCCCTGCAAACCTGCCACGCGACCCTGACCGCCTTCTTCGGCCATAAGACCCCAGCGACAGGAAAAATTCGGCTGCGCCTACGTGCTAACAGCAAAGAACACGAAGAAACTTTTTTGTGGTCGAACAAAATGTGCCTGTGACTCTAAGTGGATTAGTGGCCGAACGCCTAGGATTTATTTGCCGCGTGCAAAATGTTCACGTCCAACAGTTATACCCAGCGGCTCAACCTTTCGCAGAAGTCTTCAGTGGACTGGGACAGCTGAAAGGCGAAGAGTACGCAATGAAGTTAAAGCCCGGAGCCATTGGAATCGTCGTGCCAGCCAGGCGAGTTCCCGTGGCCCTTCAGGAAAGAGTCAAGGAAAAGCTCTAGCGTATGGAAGAACAAGGCGTGAAAACTAAGGTAACGGGTCCAACGGAATGGTCAAGTCACATGGTCACCGTCATTAAGAAAGATAAAGTACGCATCTGCCTAGATCCCATCGAGCTCAACAAAGCACTTTTGCGGGAGAACTATCCTATGCCTACACTGGAAGACGTTGTGCCAAAGCTTGCTGGAGCCAAATTTTTTTCGACATTAGACGCAGCTTCAGGGTTTTGGCAGATAAAGCTGAATGACTATAGCTCCAAACTTTGCACAATGAGTACACCGTACGGACGTTACCGCTTTTTCCGCATGCCCTTCGGTATTGCCTCAGCACCAGAAATATTCCAAGCAGCGATGCATCGTGTCCTAGAAGGTCTCTCAAATGTAGCGGTAGTAATGGATGACATTCTTGTCTGGGGCAATACAAAGCAAGAACATGACTACAATTTGCAGCTCCTCCTAGCACGCTGCCGCGAACAGAATCTTCGACTAATCCTAAAGAAGTGTTTCTTTTTGCAGACAGAGGTTCGCTACCTTGGGCACGGGCTCACTGCCGAAGGCTTGCGTGTGGGCCCACATCATGTACAGGACATTTTGGAAATGCCGACACCAAAGAACTGTAAGGAGATACAAGTCTTTTTGGGCACAATGAACTTTGTACAGCGTTTTATTCCAAACATGTCTAAGGTCACAGCACCACTTCGTACTTTGCTGCGGAAAGACACTGCATGAGTCTGGACGGAGGTGCAGCAAGAAAGTTTTCTTAGACTGCGTGAGGCTCTGATACAAGCGCCAGTACTCCGGTATTTTGATTGCAGTAAACCGGTGACCTTATCGGTGGATGCGAGCCAGCTGGGGGTGGGCGCTGTCCTAATGCAGGATGCGCAGCCCGTCGCATTTTCGTCACGGACACTTACGGAAGCGCAGACAAGATACGCACAGATAGAGAAGGAAACACTTGCTATTGTACATGGGTGCACTAAATTTCATGACTACATATTCGGACAGCATGCAGTGACTGTGGAAAGTGACCACCGTCCCTTAGTAGCGATATTCAGTAAGCCGTTGTATCAGTGCCCACTACGGTTACAACGCATGTGCCTTACCCTACAACGTTACCCCATCCATGTGACTTACAAACCGGGCAAACAACTATTCCTAGCTGATGCTTTGTCAAGGTTTCCGAGCAAAGCATGCATGCCAGAAGACGAGCAGTTTCAGGTCAATGTTCTTCAATGTATTTCAGCCTCTGCACGCGCGCTGCAAGACTTGCTTCAAGCCACCAAAGAGGACTCAACCCTGGGCAAGCTCCGCGAATACGCAAGTACAGCATGGCCGCTTCACAAGCAAGACGTCCCCGAGCCACTTCGGACGTACTGAAAGTACCGGGACGAGATACACGAACAGGACGGCCTCGTATTCCGGAGTAACAAGGTAATCGTGCCACAATCAAAGACATCATAAATGATGAGTACTCTTCACTCAGCACATGTGGGAGTCGAAAAATTGAAGGCTAGGGCAAGGAACGTGATGTTTTGGCCGAATATGGTGGGCAACATCGAGCAGTTCTGCAAAGCTTGCATAGTATGTCAAAAGCATAAACCTCAGAACCCTAAGATGCCACTTTTGAGTCACGAGGTACCCTCGCTACCATGGCAAGTTGTCGGCATAGATTTGTTCTGTTTCGAAGGCCGAGAGTTCGCCGTCATTGTCGACTTCTACTCGTTCTTCTTTGAACTACGAGAGTTTCGGACGACAACGACGAGCTCGCTTAAAATATGGTGTTCAGAAATTTTTTCCGTCCATGGCTTGCCACTAAAGTTGTGCAGTGATAATGGCCCGCCTTTTAGCAGTCATGAGTTCAAGGAGTTTCTGGACACTTTGGGCATTGCTCACGTAACCTCAAGCCCCTACCACCCGCGGTCAAATGGAATGACGGAAAGAGCGGTCCAGGAGGCAAAAAAGCTTTTAAAAAGTGCTCATTGAAAATGCCCGTGTTTCAAATGGCTTTGCTCGAGTGGCGCAATACTCCACGTGATGATGTGCTCCAGTCCTCTGTGCAGAGGCTGATGCGACGCCAGACTAGAACTCTGCTACCGGTGCCTACCAGCCATTTGGAACCGAGGACCATCCCACCGAAAGTGGTACAGGGCCGCCTTCAAGAAATACGGCAACGACAGAGGACCTACTACAACCGCGGTAGCAGAACACTACCGCCTATGAAGCCAGGCCAGCAGGTCACCGTATATGATACAAACCAGCGGACCTAGGCGCCTGCAGTCTTCATCAGACCGTTCGAGGAAACGTGCTCGGCCATCGTTAAAACAGAAGACGGCCGGGAACTTTGGCGCACAAGAGAGCATCTCCGCTTGCTAGAACCGCAACCAGAATCAAACCAGCCAGAAGCGAGCCTTGTCCCTCCAAACGGGGCGTCCTCAACGGCCCCTACAGAACTACGGCGAAGCACAAGGCAACGATGCGAGCCCTGTCGGTACCCTCTACCTGAGAGGCGCTAACCAGATGTTAACTGCCCCGTAAAAAGGGAAGATGTAGCAAGGCTCAATAAGCGCCACGTCACTGTTTGTATCTTTAGTGCGCATGCCTGGCGGCGGCGCTAGTTGTGTATATATACTGATTCTTGTTCCGGCAATAAAGTTGTTCATTGCCTGAAGCCGACTCGCACACAGATGGTAGGGGGGTGCCCGCACGTGAACTACCCCGTTCTGTTGCAAGAACTCCTTGAACTCCCATCCGGTGAATGGCGTGCCAATATCAGACACTACTGTGTGTGGCAGACCGAATCTACTGAACAGCGTTCGCAGGGCATCGACTGTGTTGCGCGAGGTCGCGTGAGCCAGGGGAATGGCCTCAATCCATTTACTGTGAGGGTCCACGACGACAAGAAGCATCTTGTTTTGGATCGGACCCGCGAAGTCGACATGCAATCGCGACCATCTTTCCTGCGTCTCTGGCCAGCGAATCGGTGCTTGCGCGGGTGGCATGGGCAACGCCTGTACGCAGTGCTGACACACAGCGGCTAAGCGCTCAATATCGTGGTCCAAGCCAGGCCACCAAAATTTTGACCGTGCAACTGCCTTCATTGCAGAAACTCCTTGATGAGCTCCATGTAATAACTTCAGTAGCTTCTTCCTGGCTTCCGCCGGAACCACAACACGATGACCCCAGTGAAGCAAGTTATGCTGCACGGACAGCTCGTTCCGCCCTTTGTGATACTCCCGCATCTTTGTGCCTTCCTCCGCAGTGCGTTGTGGCCAACCTTGGATGACGTATCTGCACACACTTTACAGTACGCCGTCTGACTGCGTGAGGGCTTGAAGCTCTTTCACGGGCACCGCCGGCTCGTCCCACTGGTCCACGACGAGGACGTACTCGGCCGCATTCTCGTCGTCCTGCAGCTCCTGCTTCGGAGATTGGGGTAACCGGCTTAATGCATCCGCGTTGAGCATAAATTTTCCCGGCTTGTACTGCAGTTTATACTTGTATGCACCAAGTAGTAGCGCCCATCTTTGTATTCTGGCTGCCGCCATGACGGGCGTCTGACGGTCGTGCCTTAACAGGCCCAGCAACACCTGGTGATCCGTAACCAGAGTGAACTCTCGCCCCAACAGGTAGTCCCTAAACCTAGTAACACCAAATATCAAGGCTAACGCCTCGCGCTCGATCTGAGAGTACTTTCTTTCGGCAGTTGTCAGCGTTCTCGATCGAAAGCCTACGGGTCGCTTCTCGCCTTCGGTGTGATGAAAAAGTGCAGCACCAACTCGGTATGGGGACGCATCACACTCTAAGAAGAGCTCACGGTTCGGATCAAAGTGAGTGAGTATGGGTCCCGCGGACAACGCATCTTTCACCTGGACAAAGGCTTTCTTATCGTTGGTGCTCCACGTCCACTTAGCGCCCTTTTTCAGCAGTTTGTACAACGGTGCTAGAATGGTAGACAAGTCGGGCATAAACTTGTTATAAAAGGTTACCATGCCCAGAAATGAGCGTAGCTCGCAGACGTTCTGTGGAGAGGGGGCTAGCCTGATAGCATCCACGTTCTTTTCCATGGGATGCAGTCCATTCGCGTCAATACGGTGACCTAGATATGTGACAGAAGGCTCGCTAACGCGGCACTTATCAGCACGAAGCTTAATGGCATGTTCACGGAAGCGCTCGAGCACAGCCATCAGATTGCGGTTTTCGCTGTCACCCTCTTCCGCTATCAACACGTCATCTAGGTACGCTTGCACCCCAGGCAAGCCCTGTAGGATTGATTCAATCCGCCTTTGAAATATCGCCGGTGCCGAAGCAATCCCAAACGGGAGGCGGTTGAAGCAAAAGAGGCCCTTGTGGGTGTTTATTACGGCCAATTTGCGAGACTCTTCGTCTAGCGGGATCTGGTTATAAGCGTCGCGCAAATCCAAAATGCTGAACCGCTCCCCCCCACCTAATTGCGCAAAAATATCCTCGATAAGAGGCAGCGGGTATTGTTCCAGCTCGCATACTAAGTTCAAAGTAACCTTGAAGTCACCGCAATTGCGAACTGTGCCGTCTTTCTTTAAGACTGGAACAATGGGCGTAGCCCATTCCGAGTGCGTCACTGGTGATATAATGCCAGCTGCCACGAGTCGATCTAATGCCTCTGAAACTTTAACCAACAGAGCGTAGGGTACCTTTCTTGCCTTGAAGAACTTTGGCGTCACTCCAGGCTTGATGTGAAGGCGCACCGGTGGGCCTTTCATGAGTCCTACGCCCTCCGTGCACAGGTCGGAGTAGCGGTCCAACACAGCAGGCGCGGGCGGAGACTCCGGGCTCGCCCCGAGTGGTGGCGCAGCTACGTGGAGTACTGCTGCGCCCTGCTCTTGTAGTTTCTGCAGCAAATCACGACCACACAGGAGAGGACCTTCGCAGTCAAAGACGATTAGGTTGCAATCAACCTCCGCCGATTTGTGGCATACACGCATTGACAGTACTCCGAGTACGGGTAGCTTCCCCAAATAGCAAGCCAGCTTTATCTTCGGCTCCTGCAACTTCGGCCATTGATTACGGTGGGCTTTGTAGGTTGCTTTGGAATAACGCATACGGGCGAGCCGGTATCCACGTCCATCTTCAGCTTTACGCCGTTCCACGTGAACGTTTCCTGAATCGGTGGCACCAATAAATTCTTCGATGTTACGGACCAAAGTTGCGACGCGCTGCTATCACTGTCGGTGGCTTGGGCTGTTACATTCAATGCATTGTCGATCCTTTGGCACATGCGTGCCAAGTGCCCTTGTTTTCCACATTTGTAACAGTGCCTCCCACGCATTGAACAGGTCGCGCGCCTATGATTACGCTTTCCGTAGCACTCGCATGGCTTTCCGTCTTCGTTTTTCTCCTGGCCTCGCGGCACACAGCGTTGCTCCTTCATTGCCGACACTGTAACCGGGGGCGTTTCTCGATTTATGTTCTCCGCATCTAACTCTGCCCTTTCTGCCGCCAACGCAAGTGCCTCTGCTTCTTGTAATGTCAACTCAGGTTTCGCGAGCAGCTGCTTTTTCAAATTTCTTGAACGTACCCCGCACACGATACGGTCCCTTAACATCCTATCTTGCACGGACGAGAAGTTGCAGTTATGCGCTAGGCGCCGTATTTCCGCAATGAATGCGCGAACAGACTCTCCTTCCTGCTGGTTTCGGTGGAAAAACTTGAAGCTTTCTGATATTTCGTTTCGTCGTGGGTCATAATACTCGCTTAGAACTTTCACTACCGCATCGTAGCCGAGTGCGTTTGGCTTCTGCGGTGCCACTCTACCGCATAGCACATCAATCGTTCGCGACCCAAGTGCGGCTACCAACAGGGCTCTTTTACTGGCATCATCAGTGGCTTCGTTTGCTTCAAAATAAGCCTCAACCTTCACGAGGTACGCTTGCCACTTATCTGTGTCGTCGTTGAATTCCGGGAGGCGGTGACTCATGGCTGTCGATGTGGTGGCTGCTTGCCCACCTTCAGGAAGCAGCTGGCTCTCGTTCTTTGTTGAAATACTCGTCGCCACTGTTATAACCGGCCCCCGCGGCTGGGCCGCGCCCCGAGATACACGAACAGAGTGGCCAGGGCAAAAAGCGAGCGTTTATTGTCCGGCTTGGGTTTTTATAAGAACGAAAGGTAAGGGAAGGGGAAGAGGGAGATAAGATAGAAGGCGCGCGCAGCGTAGACTGGTAGCGCTTGTTTAGCGGTGGCGAACAGTTCGTGGCAAGGTTGAAATGTTTTTTTTCCGTAGAGAGGCGTTAATTTAATGAAGGCGGGCGTTGATCAGGCGTTGTTTGGCTCTCGTGACGACCTTCAAGCCCTCAGGGGTCGGGACAGGTCGTTTTAGGCGCAGGCTTTGAGGAACGACTTTTCTTTCCTTGCAGGTGTGGCTGAAGTCGAGATGAGTCTTGAAGACTGAGATGCCTTCCTTAATGCGCTTGTAGCGCTTGACGAGCTGCATTGTAACGTGTCGGAAGTCTTGACTGTGGTTTAAGTGGTTTAAATAGGTGGTTTAAAGCCTGCGCCTAAAATGACCTGTCCCGACCCCTGAAGGGTCAGCATGCCTAATAAACTCATTTATTGACAGATATTGCTCGTCTTTGATTTAGAAGGAAGGATGCGAATCTTCGCTAACTGTGTATCACCGACAAAATATCTCTGTTTTAGAGATACATGGCCAATTTGTGTTGGCACAACTTAACAATGTTTGTTCATGAAGTAATAGGGTCCAAAGTGGGAATTTAGGAGGTAACGTTAGTCTTTTATTTAACTCGATATGGGGGCTTCAATAGAGCACAGCGGAAGTTTTCGGCTTCTTTCGAGAGCCTGAAAAACGCCCTTTCATACGTGGTCGAAAACAAAAGTATTTCAGGTACGAAATTGGAGTTTAGTATTTATTTCCATTATTCATCGCAGGGCGATATGAAACAAATGTACATTTACACATTCACACACAAAGATAACGTTTGCATACAAGTACGCACAACACAGGAATCAAAATAGTGACCACACACACTGAAAGCAAACAGGATAGCCATTACAACATGGCACCACCACTAGCTTGCCTGGTTTATCAGGGGGGGTTATGTGTAGTAAGCGGCTACTAACCCATCGGTGACATTTCGAACTTTTGTTCTCGTTGCAGAAGCTTGTGTCAGCGCTTGTGCAAGGCCACTGCCTAAACTGAAAGGTGCCATGCAGGCCATGGTAAACACCTTCGGCTTCGAACTATTCAGTTTGTCGTTTCGTGCCGCTAGAAAAATGAGAAACGTGTCCTCGCTTGAGCACTTCTTTATACATCGACAGTTCTGCACTCACGCGAAATTTGTGAATACCTGCGTGACGAAAGTTATCTTCAGATGGCCGAGCTTATGTGCATTTCATGGGCATATGCTGCGGAGCTCATTTTTGTATATGTGCCTCGACCTGCACGCGTTCAGTCGTAGCGGTGTGTTCTGAATTTTTCGAGACCGCCTGCGTTTCCATTGTAGATATATGTCTGGGACAGCCACCACAGAAAATCTTCAGACACGAGAACGAAACACTGAGCAACATCTCTATCATTTCAAGACTCTGACGCGACTGACTATGAGCAGCCGCTGAGCGCGAGCGTGCCCTCGTTTATTGTTCTCGACTGCCACCGGCGCGTTCACCAACGCCGCCGTTTCCCAAAGCATATAAAAAAAGGAAAGTTACATAAGGAGATGCTCATTAGCGTGCACAGGATTCCCATTCAGCGAAAGAGGTGAGGGGCAAAGGTATGTCACAGCGCCCACCATCCCTACTAAGTCAATGTTTGTCGCAGCCCCCACACTCCCTACTAAGTCAATGTACCCAGCGGATTTCGCACTCCCTCCTTAGGCGATCGCGTGGTATGGTGCCCCCCCCCCCCCGCTTTTGTGTGCACGCCTATGCAGGTGCCAAAGGTACAGGGACACTGTGACGCGCCTACACTAAGTGCCTTTACTGCACGCGTAGAGCACTCCACGCGGCAGGGGGGCAAAATTTCTCTGTCTCGACTTGAGATCGGCTCGCTGCGCGCTAAACGCACCACTGAAAGCCCATAACAAAATATAATAGTATAGAAAGATGGGCGAGTTTCGTTTAGCTATTTGTTTATACGAATACCCTAAGGGCTTTAAAAGTGCATTACATAGGGCGGGGGGTGTGGGTGGCGGGAATGCAAGTGTGGGTACAAAAACGAGGTATGTACATACAATGGTAAAAATGAACACAGCAACCAGGAAATAAATTAAGTGAAATATTCTTCCAGTTGAAAAATACGTGCTGTCGTCATTCTCGCTAAGCAATAAATAAAGCTACAAAGAGAAAAAAAGGTTGAAGCACAATTGAAAGGAGACAACAAAAAAGTCTGAAACAAAGATAAACAAAGTGAAGTGCAACTCTAAAGACAATGCAGCTTGATACAATGCCGCTTTATATAAAGATATTTTTTCTACAAGACATGCGAATATTTTTAGGCTATGAAGAGTTTCCTTCCAAAAAGACTTTTAGGGCAGCTTGAAATAGACTTTATTCTGTAAGTGACAAGATAGATGAGGGAAAAGAGTTCCATTCCGTAATCGATAATGCTAAGGGCGAATATTGAGAAAAGTTTGACTGGGCAATTATTGGTTTCAGTTTATGAACATAGTCTCGCCTATTAAATACATATTGGGAGCAGGCAGAAGGTTAGCTCGAGCAAATGTGGTGCTACCTTGATAAAGATTATGAAAAAGCACCAACCGCGGAATTTTCTGCGCGATTTAAGGCTGACACGATTTAGTGTTTTATTCAATGCAGATATATTTAGGTAACGTAAACCAGGCTGCTTATTTTGGACTGATTCGAGTAGGTTAGGCAAGTAGGCGTGATGTGGGTGCCGAATTATGGAGGCATATTCCAAAGAAGCATTGACGAAGGAATTATACGCACGAAGCCTTGTATCAGTGTTTGCGAGCTGTGAGTGGCGTTCAAGGTATCCTAAATTCTTGCATGCTTTGGAGGTGGCGTGTTGAATGTGTGCATTCCAGCATAAGCTTGGCGTAAAAAAGCATACTAAGGTATTTACTTGTGGATACTGGTTAGATGTTAGCTCCGCGTATTTTATATTAGTTAGCGTTCGAGTGAGCAGTTGAAGGGAATTGCATGCGTTTATTTTTTCGTATACAGGTTTTTATTTGGCATATATTACACCCTTTAGTTAGCATATTTAGCTCTGACTTTCATAAAGTTATACAATTGTTGCTGGCTATGGCTTCGTAATTGACGCTATCGTCTGCGAAAAGGCGTATTTGAGATGTGAGAATAACAGCAATGTTATATATGTATATTAGGAAAAGTAATAGGCGAAGGATGAAGCCCAAAAGAACTCCCGAGACGACATCCGCACGATTAGAAGAGCAATCTTGCAAAGCGATAGCTTAAAATGTATAAGTGAGAAATTTCTCGCTCCATCATGTCGAGTTGTAGTCAAGTCGTAAGTTTCTAATTGTCAGTTTTAAGCAATTTTGAGGCACGCGGGTGAATGCTTCGGAAAAATTATTGAAGATGGCGTCTATATAAAGTTTATTGTGTATTGAAGTGTGAATATCGGCGACGACATCGTACAGCTGAGTTTGACATGAGAGATTTTTACGAAATGAATGTTGATTATCAATGAGCAAACTGTTTTGCTTGAGATAAGTTATGAGGTCGGTATAGAAGATATGTTTGAGTAATTTGCAGCAGGTACCAGTTAGAGAAATCGGTAGAAAAAAACAAATGATTGTGTCACATCAAACAGAATGGCATTGGCAGCAGCTGCAACCTGTTTGGTGTGGCACGATCATTTTGTTTGAACACAAAAAAGCTAACTCGGGAATCAGTAGAAGCGTTTCATACCAAAAGGTGCACACGTTCTGATAAATGCGTAAACAGCCAATCCACCAGACTAACTCACAAGGAGTTACCTTTTCGAGCCATACTTTACTTTCACAGTCTAATTCGCTCTGTAAATACCACTTATGTAAAAATTGGTGTCATGGTGCGTGATCGTTCTTTCCTTTGCTTTTCTTTCGTTTTGTTTTCTACCCACATGCGCTCTTGGGCTATCCTGGTATATATATTTCGTACATTTCTCCCAATAAACAGAGTTCTGAATTCGCGCTAGTACGTATTTTCGCGTAACGTTTTTCCGTTCACTGTATTCGCGCCCAAATGTTACCAAGAATGACCCTAATAAAGTTATTCATTCATCCGCCCACTATGAGGTTCTTTATTTCTACACCTGCTCCTTGTAACTTTTCAATCCATCAAGGAGTGCTGTTTCCCATTTATTATGTACCATCTGCTTCGCAAACCAGCTTTGTTGCATGACCCGGACACCAACCCACCTCCCCTCGAAAAAACGTCGTCTAAATGCAAGCAGTTTTTTTAAAGAGCGAAGCTCCTTAAGGTGTGGGCTGATCCTTCCGTCGCAATCATGTGCAGCCACGTCTTGTTATTTAGAAGTGAGGTGGTTTGGGCTTGTGGGTATGACACGATGATAGTTTTAGCGCGAGAACAGAACGACGACACGAGCTCGTATCCTTGTCTCTTTGTCATCGTTCTGTTTTCGCGCTATAACCATCGTCACCTCTACTTAGTTCTTGAACCAGCCGTAAAATGTGATACTTGTACATATAACGAAATGCCTATACGCTGAAAAATGTAAGTGGTACGATACTACAGAACGTTACTTTTAGTATGATAAAAATAATAAAAATCAAAGCATACCCATGGAGTGAATGATGATTTGTGGGGCGAAGCGTTCGTCAGTCCATTCATTCGTCCGTTCAAGTGGGAATCCATCCATTCATACGTGTGTCCATTCATCCATCCATGCGTGCGTCCATTCGTGCATCCGTCCATGAATCCATTCGTCCATCTGTGCGTCTGTTCGTTGGGCCATGCGACCGTCCACACGCCCATCCATGCACCCGTCCATGCGCCCGTCCATGTGCCCTTCTGTCCATTCGTTCAACCGTTCATCCATGCGTCTGTCGGTTCAAGCGTGCGTTCGTGCATTTGTGCATCCGTCTATGTGTCCATCCATCCATCCGTGCGTTCGTCCCCGCATTGGAACATGCATGCGCCCATCCGTGCATCCATCCCTGCGTTCGTCCATGCGTCCATCCATCCGACCATCCGTGCGTTCGTCTGTCCATGTGTCAAACAGACAGAGAGACGACGGACGAACGTGGCCAGCAGATGATTTAAACTTTGCCGACAAAAAGTATGATACGCGCAAGGCGGCGGTGGGTCGCGCTCGAAGATGAAACTCCGATGTGCGAGTGTGCGAGAAAATGGAAATCGGTGGTGCCATCCACAAGGGGGTGCGGTGTAGTAAAATAAAAGTCGTTTTGGCGCGCGTGCGCGTAGAAGATCGGCGGATGGGCAAGGCTGCAGACCGGCGTGCGCGCAAGGCGGCGGCGGTGAGTGCTCGAAGTTGGAACCCCGATGTGCGAGTGCACGAGGCAGAAGCGTGCCGTGAAGCTGCGGGGTGGCGCCGACAAGACCCTGGCGTTCAAAAACGGGAGGCCAAAGCAGCGTGGCAGTGGGGTGCGGACCCTGCTTCGCTCCACTCTCCATCATTCACCCCGTGCATATGCTGTCATTTTCTTGTTCAGACTTTATTTAAGACGATTCGAAATTGTTTTAGAAGGCACAGCAAACGTTCCTAACGATGCCTGACTAGGTTACATCACCGAGACAGCAACTAAGACAGTGCGTGATGGCATTGAAAGTTGATCCTAACCGTAACAGCAATTGTTTATTACAATACAAGAAAATTTTTTAAATGTACTCTAGTAGCTTTGAAAAGAAAACTCAACAGAAAAACAAAAAAACAATAAGACATTTGGATAAATGTGGCAGTATCTCTTAAAAAAGGATTTTGCACATACATTGCACAACATTTCAAAGCAGCTCAATACATAACTGAAAACTACACCTTAACACTCGGAAAACAATTCGTTTGCTTGCTTTTTGAATGGAGTTGGGACAATTATATTTTGCAGTTAATTTAAGATACATGGGTATTCGTTAGAATATAAGGTAATAATGTCATTTTATAGACCGTAGTTTGTGATCGGGATTAAACAATTTTGTTTTTACGATGTTCTTAGTAAGTTTGTTGATGTGATATTTATCACCAAAGAGCGCTTTCTCACTGTATATTGAAGTATTACCTCCAGTGACTACCTTACTTTAAGTAGGTGTTTAGCCGTATTATATTATAGTAGGTGAAGTATGGAGTTGTGCTCAAAGCATATGCGATGTTTTCAAGTGCCCGCATTGTCCACTTTTGTGCGAGACAATTTATATTTAAGTATACGTCTCGGTGGTTGCACGACAGAGGGGTACGAGAGGGCATAGTAAAAATGCTGTTTCGCGTCAGGTGGTAGAAAGTGTGGTAATTTATTTCGTCACCCGATTGCTTTACAGGTGTTACTCCTTAATAAATTCAAGTTTGGTGTCCATGAGAGATTCTCGTGAAAGACTACCCCTAGAAATCTTATAATATGTCTGTTGTAGAGGTGTTTTCTGTAATATCAGCGGTGGGGTTTGTTGACGTGCTGTTTCCTTATCTTTGACTAAGATGCATTGTGTTTTCTCTGTATGAGGTTTGTTAGCGCCTTACCAAAAATTATGTTTTTCTATCCATATATTATCGCTATGCGTAAAGATGTCATTGAAATTATTCTCAGAAAAAAAAACATTTGTGTCATCTGCATATGCTACTATAGTTTTGCATTCTTATATATTGGCAATGTATATATATATATATATATTGGAAAAGAAACAGGTTCAAGGATAGATTCTTGAGGGGTTCCTTATTTTATGGAAAAGTTGTAGATTTAAAGTTGTTGATAGTGTTGTACTGTGACCTGTCAGTTAAATAGTTTTTATTAGAGACAGCACTAAGCCACGGAAACCGTGAAGGGGTAGTTCTCAAAAAATAAGGTCGTGGTGTACACAGTCAAAAGCTTTCCTGATGTCCAAAAGGACCCGGCTGCTGACCCGCAGGTCACGGGATTGAGCCCCGGCTGGGGCGGCTGCATTTTCGATGAAGAAGAAAATGCTGCGGGCCCATGCGCTCTGATTTGGGCGCACGTTAAAGAACCCCAGATGGTCTAAATTTCCGTAGCCCCCATCTACCGCGTCTGCCAAAATTATATAGTAGTTTTGGGACGTTAACCCTCACATAAAATGAATCAATCGCACTCTAAAAAGACCGGTAATATGCAGAAGGTTTTTCTATATTCTCAAGGATCGCTTTTTAATTCTTAGGAATGCAGTCTCCACTGATTCGCTCTGAGAAAACTCTTAATACTTCTGAACAATTATATTATGTGCGTGTAGAGAACCGCCATTCTTTTATTTCTAAAGTGCTCCGCTCTTCTTGAAATACGTAGAAATATAGAGATGAGTCTATAATTCTTCGAATCATCAAACAACCCCCCTTTGCGAATTGCAGTGACTCTGGTTTCATTCATCTTGCTTGAAAATTTACCAGTCAACATCATCGTGTTACGTATATTTCTCAGTGAAACTGAAACTATACAACTCACAGCTTTGAATAGTTAAGCTTTGATATTATCGGGTCTGCAGGCGCATCTGCCATTGAGGGACATTATAGTATTCTTTAGCTCATTATGGTCTGTTGGTCATAGGAACATAGAGGGGAAGGCGTTTGTGGCAACATAGCTTTCACAAGGAAAGATAAAAAAGGCTTTTTTAGAGACACCCACTCAAAGAAATTTTGAGTAAATAAATATGCATTGTCCCTCTCGGTTCTTTAGTTTTCACGAAGTGGGCTTCGCTATCTCTTGTGCTTCGAATTATCTTCCTGGGTGTTTTCCGTATTCCTCTCAAGTTAGAAGAAGCACTAAAAAATCTATATATATATATATAATACTTCGTCTTCACCCGCTTCAAGTCCTTTATTATATTATGCCGAGTTTTTTTGTAATCACAGAGCTCTTTTTCTCATCAAGTTTTTAAGAATGCCTGAAATAACCTGTTTCGAGATTTGTCTCTTTAATCAAAGGTTTTGATACCCTTTTGTGTTTTTTAGAACGGCATGAAAATAACTGGTTATATATTAACACAAAGAAGTTGTCGGACAGGTCAGTATCATTGTCTTGAAGCACTGTCTTCTAATTTAACTCCGAGACCAATTCAGCCAGCTGTTCCATGCTTTGTTGGGAGTATTTCCTTGCTAAAAGTGTTCTTTTGGGCTAGCTACTTGTATGTAGGGAAAAAGCAATATATGAGGAAATGGTCACTTAACTCACAAGTCAAGACACCCACTTTGGTGACATTACAATCAAAGCGGGGTATGCAAAGATTAAGTGTTGCGTCTTTGGTTGCTGTCAGTCGTGTTGAAAGATTCATTACATTCGAGCACTTACAGGTTCCTAAAGCCTCTTTAAAATATATACACATTGGGCTGCCTGCGCTTATGTCACTCTTAAAATCTGCCTATATAAACGTTTCTAAGTTCAACTTCAGAGATGTTGCGAGGAACTTTTTAATAAAAACCAAGAAGTATTTCGAGGAAGCTCTTGGTGCCTATAAAAAACGGAAATCAAAATGTTTAGGAGCTCTATAGATACACATTAATTAGGTGTCATTTATTATTTTACGTTTTAAAGTTATTGGATACGGTATGTCTCACCGCACATATACACAAACACGACCGCCTCATTTTTCTAACCAGAATAAGGAGACACAATCATATTCATCGAATGGAACACATTTATCTGAGAAAACCACGTCTCCGTAAAACCTATGAAGTAAAAAATTTGTTCATCATTAGATAGCGGTGGCTTCACTTCATCAGAACTACTACAAAGACTTCTTGTAATAGGATGAAATAGTGACAGGCAACCATCGGCGCTATACTGTGGTGTGCTACCACAAAAATATATGTTGAAAGAATCATTTTGTGCTTTATAAACAAAGTTGAAATCTAGAAATTATATAGCACGATCACTGCAAGCGGTCAGAATCCTCTTAACTTCGTACGAAGTCAGCTTTCGTTCCTGCTTCACTAAAGTGCTAGAAAGCACTTTCCCGTTTGCGTCCTGAACGAATGCCTAGCCAGATTGTGCTGCCCATTCATTCGCTGTTGTTAGGAGACTGCGGGATGGCCGTGTTAGGTTTCACAAATCAACGTGTTATCACTCTCATCTTTCAACACTCGCCTATTAGAGAGCCATTTGTGTCGCACTTCCTGGCTTGCTAACCACGCGCTAACACAAGGCTGCCTTTCTGGTTTCGCACGTAGCTTATGTAGGCTCATGACATCCTTATAAGCCACAGGTGGCACCTCCAATTTTCTTGGATATGTCGTTGATCTTAGTCAAGAGAATCTCGTTTTCGCTTTTTGTGATACGCTGTATTTGCATGTTTATTTGGCGACTTGAGATTGTCAATTTCTCGTCTAATGTCATCCAAAGCTTTGCCAGTTTTCTTTTTTTTCGATATTGTTCACCCATTTTGTTAGGTACTTACTCAAATTTCTTGAATACGCAAGCGTGCATTGAGTTCAAGAAGTTTCAGATTTATCAGAAAGCATTAGAAAAGGAAATTCTAGTGCGCCCAGTTTATAAGGTAAATTAAGAAGTACATCTATCTTCTAATTCAATGAGACCAAGTGCTCTGCAAGAGTTTTGTTCGCCCTTCGTCAGTCTGAGTCGACACTCGCGGTTGGATTTTCAACCGGCGTTGGGCTCAACGTCACTCACTGTATATGCATACGTATCTATATGTGTGAAAATTCAAGAAAGAAAAAAAAATAGGAAAAAGACTCCGGAGCATGGAATCGATCTTGGGTCTTCTGAATCGTGAATACGAGGCGTTACCAGGTGTTACTGTGCCACCGAGGAGACGTCCTTCAACGTTCAGACAGCAAGCTATTTATATTTACCACTTACCGCTGCTGACGGACATTTCGGAGAGAATTGTGTTTTCAGCAGTACCAGCAAGATGGGGAGCAAGAAACCTGCGAAAAAAGGGGAGCGAAGCTCCCTCGCGCGAACTTATCCAGCGGCGGGGAAGAGAGGAGAATCGTACGTCTTGGCTTGCCTCGGGCTTTACCTGGTACAATTGTGTTGTAGCTACCAGAAGCAGAAAGGTAACTGCAATCATAGCAGTCTCCGTTTGCGAAAAGCGCGTGCTTTTCAGACACAGCGAAGAAACTGAGGCGGTTATTCTGGAGCATCTGTACCTGTGAGTACGTTTCGTTCATTCATTGTGCGAGAGAAACTCGGGGCACGTTTCAATTTGGTTTTTATTTTGCACGTGGCCTTCCAATTTGTTGATATTGCGATGATTGCTTCATCTTTGCGGCAAAGCGGAGACTTGTTTTATTCTGATAGTAATTATATGGACACCCTCGCCTGGATTTTGCTGCCGGCGTCGACATCATTGAGCGTATATGTATACGTATTTTACATGCGAATCACTTCTTAGTGAACTTCGGCGACTTTGAGCGTATCTATCTATCTATCTATCTATCTATCTATCTATCTATCTATCTATCTATCTATCTATCTATCTATCTATCTATCTAGCCACCTACGCCTTCTAGATTTCCTGGCAGTTTAAATATTGGTATTGTGATGTAACAGTGAAGGCAACCTTTATTAGGCCCGGAAGACACGATGAAGCGACCACGCCCAAGGCACAGAACTCAGACAAGCCAAGTCCCCACAGCAGAAGAAGATGACGACCACTCATGATGATGAATATGTGTAAAGATAGATGATGTGCTTAATGAATGCCTACACTAACTTCCCCCCCCCCACGTGAAAGCGGTCATCCTGACCGCAGTTCCTGGCCGCATTTTAAAGCGAAGATGAACGCCGTATGAAAGGCTTCATGCGGGATACGTGAACTATTTCTGCTGCCCTGTAGCGGCGGTCCGTCGGAAGAAGAACGGGTGCCACGCGATAATTCACAGGAGACGTTTGCTCCAAGACAGTGTAGGGGCCAATAAAACGTAATTGAAACTTCTCGCACAGTCCGGGAGTGCGAATGGGTGTAAGAAGGAGGACTTCGTCGCCAGGGCTGAAAGACACGGCACGATGAGAGGCATCATATTCAAGCTTGCGATCCTGTTGCTTGGCTTCAGTGTTGACGCGAGCCAGCTGGCGGCAATGAAGTAGACGAGACACGTATTCTTCACTTCAAGATGAACATGGTTTGACAGGCGCAGAGAAGAACGAAACATCGAGGAAAGAAGAGGGGAAGCGACCGTGGACGAGGTAGAACGGCGAGTAACCGGTTGTGCGCTGTACAGAGGTATTAGAGGCAAAAGTGACAAATGGCAAAATGGTGTCCCAGTTTCTATGGTCGGGTTCGATATACATCGCAATCATATCTGACAGTGTACGATGGAAGCGCTCAGTCAGGCCGTTCGTCTGAGGATGGTAACTGGAGCTTGTTTTCTGTGTAGTGCCGGCTGCCTTGAGCACTTCTTCGACGAGTGCTGAAAGAAATACTCTTCCACGGTCGCTCAGGATTACACGAGGAGCTCCGTGTCGAAGGATTATTGCTCGAAGGATGAAGTCGGCCACTTTCGAAGCTGACGCAGAAGGCACGGGAGCTGTTTCGGCGTAGCGGGTCAGGTGGTCGACAGCTGTAACTATCCAACGATTGCCCGTGACAGCCATAGGAAGCGGACCATACAGGTCAATGCCAACTACCTCGAATGGTTGCAGGGGACACGGGAGCGGTTGTAATTGTCCACTTCGAGTTGATGTAGGTAGCTTGCGACGCTGACAAAGGGCGCATGAGGCAACGTACTTTGCGACACAGGTGGACAAGCCCGGCCAGTAGTAGTGACATCTTATGCGGTCATACGTTTTCTGGAAGCCCATGTGTTCAGCAGATATGTCGTCGTGATATGTCTTGAGGACTTGAGCCCGAAGAGAGCGAGGTAGAACGGGCACCCAGCGTTGACCATCAGGGTGGTATATATGACGGTACAGGACGTGGTTGTTGAGCTTGAATTGCGTGAGCTGTCGGCGAAGACGGGCGTTAGGGGGCCGGCAAGTCCCGTCAAGACGGTCCATGATGCGGCGACAGTAAGGGTCAGCACGTTGGTGAGATAAGAACAAACCACACTCGCTTGGAGAAGTTGGGTCCAAAGTAGTTAATGACGAAACATGTAGGGAAGAGACGGCCGAAAGCTTCTCGTGTGCGGCAGTGGCGGGTTTGTTAAGCGGGTCCGAAGAGAACGGGCAACGCGAAAGGGCGTCGGCGTCTTGATGCTTGTTTCCCGACTTGTATGTGATAGTGAAGTCGTATTCTTGTAAGCGAAGAATCCAGCGACCAAGGCGGTCGGACAAGTTCTTGATTGTCGAGAGCCAGCACAAGGCGTGATGGTCCGTAACCACAGTAAAGTGGCGGCCGTGGAGATAAGGTCGAAACTTTTGTATCGACCATACGACCGCTAGGCACTCCTGTTCGGTGATGGTATAATTCTTTTCAGCAGGGGTCAGTGCACGGCTCGCGTATGCGACGACTTTCTCACGTGAAGATTTGTCTCGCTGTAGGAGAATTCCACCAATGCCTCGACCGCTAGCGTCTGTATGCAGGAGCGTAGGCGCGGTTTCGTCGAAATGGCAGAGGACTGGTTCGGATGTGAGTGCACACTTCAGTTGGGCAAACGCCGCTTCACATTCAGGAGACCACACAAAGGTGACGCCTGATCCGAGCAACTTGTGCATTGGTGAAGCTATTGAGGCGAAGTCTCGAATGAATCGGCGAAAATAGAAAGCGAGGCCGAGGAAACTGCGCAAATCTTTGGCTTTTTCAGGACGCGGGAAGTGTTGGACAGCGGAAATCTTGTCAGGATCGGGACGAATACCGTCCTTGCTTACGATGTGGCCTAACACTTTAATCGTCTTGCTCGCAAAACGGCACGTCTTGGTGTTCAGCTGAAGGCCTGCGTTTGCAAGGCACGTAAGAACTTCGTCCAGTCGTTGCAAGTGCTGAGGGAAGGTTGACGAGAAAATAACAATATCGTCTAAATAGCACAAGCAAGTCTTCCACTTCAAGCCTCGTAAAACTGTGTCGATCATCCGCTCGAATGTTGCTGGAGCATTGCAAAGGCCGAATGGCATGACGTTGAATTCATACAGCCCATCTGGTGTTGAAAACGCTGTCTTTTCTTTGTCATCCTCGTGCATGGGTATTTGCCAGTAACCTGAACGCAGGTCTAGGCTCGAAAAGTACTCAGCACCTTGCAGTGAATCCAAAGCATCGTCTATGCGCGGCATGGGGTAAACATCCTTGTGGGTAATCTTATTAAGTGCTCTGTAGTCAACGCAAAACCGCACGGAGCCATTCTTTTTCCTTACTAAAACAACAGGGGATGACCAAGGACTCGCGGAGGGACGTATAATGTTCCGTTGCAGCATATCGGCTACATTTTGTTCAATTATTTCACGCTCGGATGAAGAGACCATGCCCAAGGCACAGAACTCAGACAAGCCAAGTCCCCACAGCAGAAGAAGTGGTCGCTTCATCGTGTCTTCCGGGCCTAATAAAGGTTGCCTTCGGTGTTACATCACAGTATTGATACCAAACTTGGTACGCCATAACAGGACTTTATGAAGAACATATTTGACTGGTCATAAAAAGAAAATCAACACATGTCATGAATCTGGTGATTTACATTTCATGGGCTTGCAGCTCTTGCTGTGGTTTCGCTCACAAAGCATGTTGCAAAACGGATATGTTATGACATGATTGCATGGCGAACACAAGCTGCCGATTCTAACATGATTTATTTATTTATTTATTTATTTATTTTCATACTCTCAGGGCCCGAGGGCATTACAGAGAGGAGTGGTCTGACAACAATATATCAATAACTGCAATTTTGAAGGCGGCAGATTCTTCGATTGCAGCAATGGAGGCAGGAAGGTGGTTCCAGTCGCTGCTTGTTTGAGGCAAAAAAGAAGCATGGCAAGTGTTAGTGCGGCATATGGGAACTTTAACTTTAAGATGATGGTCTAACCGTGGTGATACATAATCTGGGGGAAGGAAAAGATCATTTTTAAGTGTTGGATTCGTGTAAAAGATTTTGTGAAATAGCTTGAGACGGAAGTACTTACGGCGTGACTTAAGTGTTGGTAATCCTAGGGTAGCTTTCATTGAAGAAACACTGGCGTAGCGGTTGTAGTCAGAGAGCACAAAACGAGCTGCACGGTTCTGAACGGATTCAAGGGCTGTAGTTAATACGGAGCTAAATGGATCCCAAATAGAACAAGCGTATTCCAATTTCGATCTAACGAGTGTTGTGTACAATTTAAGTTTTAAATCTGAAGGAACGGATGAAAAATGACGGCGGAGAAATCCAAGCATGCGATCAGCGTTATTAATTACATGTTCAACATGCATATTCCAAGAGAGGTTGTGGGTTATATGCACGCCAAGGTAACGGTAACTAGTAACGGGGTTTAAAGAGGAGTTTTTGAGGGTATAGGAAAAATGGTCATTGACTTTATTGTGGTGCATTACTCTCATAACTTTACACTTACTGATGTTTAATTTCATGAGCCACTTGTCGCACCAGTTAGAAACAGCGTCAATGTCGGACTGCAATGTAGAAACGTCATGTTGATTATGAATGACACGATACAGTACGCAATCATCAGCAAAAAGCCTAATGGTAGAATTAATTCCGACAGGCAAATCATTAATATAAATAGGAAAAAGCAATGGACCTAAAACCGAACCCTGTGGTACGCCTGATGTTACAGCAACGGTAGGAGAGTTATAATTATTAGCATGAACATACTGCAGACGGTTTGTTAGAAAACAGTGAATCCAGTCAAGGATGTTAGGATCTATACTTAGCTTGCTCATTTTGAGAAGAAGGAGAGTATGCGAAACAGTGTCGAAGGCTTTAGCGTAATCTAAAAAGATGCAGTCGATAATGAAATTATTGTCGAAAGCACGAAAAAGATCGTTAGTAAAAGAAAGTAACTGCGTTTCACAAGAGAAGTGCTTCCTGAAACCGTGTTGCCAAGGGGAAAAAAATGAGTTGGATTCGAGAAAAGATACTAAGTTTGAATAGATGATGTGCTCGAGAAAATTGCAGGGTACACTGGTTAAAGATATTGGCCTGTAATTGAGGGGAGAGTGGGTGTTACCTGATTTGTGAAGTGGAACCACCTTACCCACCTTCCAATCATCTGGCAAAGTGGAAGACTGCAAAGACTGCGAAAAAAGTTCAGCGAGTATAATGGAAGAATAAAGTTTTGTGTTTTTTAAGAACTTTGAATTAATGCCGTCGTTGCCTGCAGAGCTAGACAATTTCATTTTTCTATTATACGGCACACTCCAGATGAATCAACAGATATGAAATCCATAGGAAAAAAAGAAAGGTCTTCGACAGAAGGCATAGAAAAGGGTGTTGCCCCAGGAAAACAAGAAACAAATACAGCATTCATCACATTGCAGCAGTCACGATTGGAAACAGCATCACCATTGCTATCTAGTAGGTGAAACGTTGTAGATCTGCTGCCACGAACTATATTCCAAAATTGCCGGGGATTATCTTTCAGTAGGGTGGGTAGGGTAATGTTGTGGAATACATTTTTAGCCTGCGCAATGGCGTTTTTGTACTCTTGATCAGCGGCGAAGTACGCGTGCCAACGCTCAGGCGTCATCACCACTTTTGCTCGGCGGAAAATCCTTTTCTTCTTGTTTAGTAAGCGCTTCAAATGGGCGTTAAACCAAGGGGCTTTAGAAGAAGAAAGGATCTGTTTTTTAGGAATGTAGCGGTCAATCAAAAAAGCGACCTTTTCTTTAAACATAAACCAATTTTCTTGAATGGTGCGTGTATAAAAACCAGGCATATAGTCTGTGATGAAATTAGCAAGTTCATTATTTATTGCAGCAAAATTGGCGTTTTTATAATCTTTAATAAATTTAACTTGCTTCGTGCAAGGTAAATGGGCATGAATACTACAGTGAATAAAACAGTGATCACTTAGACCGGGCATAAATACTAGGGGTGAGACGAGTTCTGGAGTGGTCGTAAGCAGCAAATCTAGTACATTGGCAGAATGAGGTGAGCAACGAGTAGGCTGAAGTACCAGTTGCTTAAGGTTAAAATCTAAACAAACATTAAAAAAAGACGAACATTCTATTGAATTTTCCACAAGACTTGGCGGGTCAGTAGACCAGATTATAGAAGGCAAGTTAAAATCTCCAAAAAGAAATAAAGGACATTTGGGAAACCGCACAGTCAACTTATTTAGGACATCATGTAATTCTTGACAAAATGCTGTTGAAGACTGTGGCGGTTTATAGCACACACTGAAAATGAACTTTCTATGCCCTGTAAATACACATGCGCTAACAAATTCTAAGTTGGTGTCGACCATAATCGCACTAGAGATGAAAGTATCCCGGACAGCTATCAACACACCACCGCCTCGACTACCAGTACGATCCGAACGATAAATTTTGTAGCCCGCTTCGCAGTGCAATATTTCAAAGTCATGAATAGCGGAAGAGAGCCAAGTTTCTGTGAGCAGTACCACATCCGCAGAACACGTGTCGATAACGGAAGATAAGTCGTCGCGCTTGTTACACACACTACGCACATTGGAATACAGCAGGGACACCTGACTGGCTGATTGCGTTCGTGCTAGCTATGTTGCTGGGGCGGGTAAACTGGCAGCAGCTGGAAGAGTGACGGGGGAAGCATTACCAATGTTACTGTTGTTGCGCTCCTCGCGTGTCTCAAGTTCGCACACACGGTCGGTAACATGGCAATACACATAGACAGTCTTGTTAATATACAATTTGTTTACTCGTAGCGAGTACGGCTGTCCAGAGTTTTTACCAAATTCATGTAACTTTTTTCGGCATTGTCGTGTTGCCCTCGAGAAATCTTCACTAACTGGCACCTTAGAGGGTTGAATCATGATAATCATGATTTGCGTGTCATGTAACAACATGACTACCAGCTACACTCATAATGCACTTGTGGCCGTTTCGCTAGCTTCACATATACTAAATTTGGTATCACGTGACTTCAACGGATGACGAAGGTATGATACTGGTGCAAACATGATAAACATGAGTTGTGTGTCATGTAACAACACGACTACATGCCACGCTCATGATGCGTTCGCGTCCATTTCGCTAACTTCTCATGTATCAAACTCAATATTACGTGACGCGAATGGACGACATCGATAAATGACATATCGAAACATGGATATCACGACATGCGTGTCATGTAACAACATGAGAACCTTCCACCCTGACGATGCACTCCCGACCGTTTTGCTAGCCTCACATATGCCGAATTGGGTATTAAGTGACCCCAGTGAATGACGAAGGTATGTGACTGGTACGAACATCATAACCGTGAGATGCGTGTGCTGTGAGAACATGCCTATATGCCACAGCCAAGGCGCCAATATATTTCAACGTGACGCGGTGCGCGTGCTCGCCAGCGTTCATTTCGTCGCTTCACACCAGCGTTGCTACGCCAGGCGCCGGTCGTTCCATACACTCGCAGGCGCGTGCCCGATGATTTGACGCATGCGCATTTCAGCGCATTCGGTGTCTCTCTGTCACAAAAACAGGAATACGCAGTGGTGTATGGGTGACGCGTCGGGGCGTAATGCAGCATGTCGCATTTCGCGCTGGTTTCCGTTGGGCCTCGCCGACGGACGTTGCGCCTGGAGTCAGACTATAGAGTGTTCTCGTTTTGCTAACGTAGTGCCGCTGTACCCAGCGTGCGCGCACATCTACGCTACATTGGAGTGTATTGGTCCCTTCATGATGCGCTCGCGGCCGATTTGTAGCTCCGCATAAACGAAGTTCGGTGTTACGTGACGTCAATGGATGACAAATAATATGAATTGTGCAAACATTATAATCCTGACACACGTGTCATGTAAAACATGACAACATACCATGCTCATAGCATGCTCGTGGTCGCTTCGCTAGCTCCACATATACTAAATTTGGTATCTATTGACGTGAATAGATGACGACGGTAAACGACACATCCAATCATGATAATCATGACACGAAAGTCATGTACGGGATCAGTTACCTCCACCTTGTTACTTTGTGCTGATATATCAAGTTACATGTCAACATTTCTTAGTCATGCTTCGCGTATCATTGATTCCCACTGTACGTGGAATCTGCCAATTTTTATGCATGAAAATGCAGAAAAAATTTCAGAAAAAGACTTCGGAGAAGAATCGAGCTTGCGACCTCCGACTTCTGAGCGCGATGCGTTAACCATGGGCATTGCGTCACCACGAAGCGCGTCCTTCAACGTTCCAACAGCAAGCTATTTATATCTACCGCTTACCGCTGCTGACAAGAATCTCACGGGGGGGGGGGTAATTGTGGTCTTAGCATTACCAATGAGATGCCGCAATGAATGCACGTCGTCACATCGCGCAGCGCCGAGCGCTTTAATCTCCCACGTGTACTTTGCCCCTGTTGCCCATAGTTCGCACGGAAGCATCCGCTTTCTACTGCGAGCGAAATTTTCCTGCCGCCGAAACGCAGGCTTGTTCACACTGGACGCGCGTCGCGCCGCCGCATATGCCATCTACCACGGGGCGAACGCCAGATGGATTTGCTGTCACGTGGTTGTTATCGCGGCTCGCCAACGCCACTGCGCTATGCAGGGATCTAGACTTCGATGATTTTAATACGCAGGAAGCAAGAAGAAGCAGTACTGCTTACTTTAATTGCAAGTCGTTGTCTTGTAATGCATGAAGAGCAGAAAAAAATCCCAGCATATTCACGGAGTGAATGATGAAGAGTGGGTTGAAGCATTCGTAGGTCCGTTCCTTCTTGCTTCCGTCCGTCCTTGTGTCCCTCTGTGTGACCGTCCATGTGTCCATCTGCCCGTCAGTGCGTGCGTCTGTTCGCGCGTCCGCACATCCATCTCTGTGTCCGTCTCTACGTTCGTCCATGCATCCGTCTCGGTATTTGTCTCTGCGTCCGTCCCTGCTTCCATCCGTCCGTGCAGCCATCCGTGCGTCCGTCTATGCATCTGTCTTTGTGTCCATTCATCCATCTATTCAACACTCCAAGTACCGCCATCTTGCATTTTTTCATCATACATTCCCCATATAGAAGCACCGCCATCCAGTGGACATTCCAAGGACTAAACGAGAGGTCGCACACGCACACTTTCTTACGGCTTGCACTTCGTGTCTACTTCCCACCTCTAACCACCTCGAGTTCATTGTATATACTAGTTCACTGTATTCACGGCACTGTGGCCCAACGCTGGCTAAACCTTTCTAAAACAAAGGAGGTTACGCCCAAAGAGTATAACCTAGCAACCCTTTCTTGCGAATAGTGCTCAATGTACATGCCGATGGCTGCTAATGGGGAATGAGAAACCGGAGAATTTGGCTAAGTAATTTCTTACTCCTTGCGCTTCGTATTCACTTCCCACCTTTAATCACCTCAATTTCATGGTATATACTAGTTCAGCTGTATTCCTGGCACTGCGGCTCAACGCTTGCTAAACCTTTCTAAATCTTTGGAGGTTACGCCCAGCGAGTATAACGTAGCAACGCTTTCTTGTCAGATGATGCTTAATATACATGCAAATGGCTTCTAATGAAGATTGAGAGACAGGAGAATTCGGCTTTCAGTTAACGCGCACGCTGGGAATTTTTTATGGTTCAACAACGCACAGGAGAAATCTCCCACCGGCACCACCCTACAGGTCAAAACGTAAGACATGTTACGCACTACGACTACGACTACGAGAACCGAACGGGTGCCGCTTTAAGGAGCTTCACTCCTCAAAAACGCCGACGACTGCGGCGTTGGTGGGTGCGTCTTCATCGACGGTACCATGACAAGCTCAATCACCTCTTCCACGAAACAGGGACGTGAAGTAGGCACAAAGTGTGTTAGACTCCCGCTGTTTACCGCACTCGGTTATGTGCACTGCGACATCAAAAGTGAGTAGGGCTTCACCGTCATTTTTCAAAAAATTTTGATCAGCGCTCCTATTGGTCCACGGCGACCGATTCGGCGGCAGACGCCGCGAAAATCGGTGCGAGAGTGATCGGTGTGGCGAGGGCCCTTTCGGCGGATCGCACCGCCGAATCGGATTCGGTGCAATTTCGGCGGCTTGAATGCTCAGTGCGAACGTGCCCTTAGAGGGGCGGAGCGATGCTTCCTCGCGCGCCCTTCTCTCGCGGTGGAGAGTAGGGGAGAATCGTACCTCTTGTCTGGCCTCGAACTTTACCTGGAACAGTTTTGTTGCAGTTACCCGGTGCGCAAAGGTCACTGAAATCATATATGTCTCCATTTTCGGAAAGCGCGCGCTTTTCAGACACAGCAAGTAACAACTGAAATGCTTATACCACTGTTACACGAACACGCTAACCTCAGTTATGACCAACCTCAGTTAACTCGTTCCAACTGTGGTTTGCGCTAACCGAAGTCTGCCAGAGTTACACGGGTCATCCTGATCACGATTCTCGGCTACTTAGTATGTCACAGGATTACTTGCGTACAGGCCATTTATTTATTTGTTTCGGGTTCCACTATTGGTACAACTGTGTATAAATGTTATTTTTGTCATAATAACTGTCATTTATAACCGTATGATTGTGTTTCAAAAAGTTTTACACAGGTTGGTTTTATATTTAGCTTTTTTGTGTGAGTAATCTGGAAACAATGGGCACAGTCGGCTGTACAGTCGCATTTGCGGCTGACAAAATCCGTAGCTTGCAAGCCGTTATCGCTCGTACGCTGTAGACGTGGCAGTTGTGCGTGATTTATTCAGTCCTTGTTTAACGTGCGTTGCGATCGCACGTCTGGTTATCTAGTTTTTTTTTATTTCCAGCGTCGTTATGGTGTTCTGTGTCGTGCGTGAGCGCTCGTGTACCATCGCTGGTTTTCCAAAATGGCTCTTCGCCCACTGGAGCAGCGTCTCAGCGACAATCGACTTTTCTGGACGACGTTCACTGCATTGCAAATCAGGCTGCACGACCAACGGACAAAGCAAGCGTGCATCGTACAAGCCATCGGAAACATCGAACGAGAAAGCAAGCGTGCTGACCAGCGACGACGTCGACTGATGCTCTGGGCTGCGCTTCTTGTCGGACGTGAAAGGCAAATATGGCTGCATCCATGTGAAAGAATGTGGTACAAAAAAAAAAACGTTATTTAAGCTGCCAGACAGCAAGTTCCGCGAGAGCTTTCGCGTCAATCGATCTACGTTTAAGTACCTTGTGAGCGTGTGCGAGGGTATGAAGAGAGAAGACACGGTAATGCGCAAAGCAATTCCTTTAGACAAGCGCGTCGCCATTGACCTGTACCGTCTCGCCACCTCCGCGGAAGACAGAACTATGCGTAACCTTTTTGGCATGAGCTGCTCTTCTGTCAACAACTTCGTTCGCGAATTCTGCGGTGTGGTTGTGCGGTGCCTACAGGCGCGCCTAGTCAGGTTTCTAAACACGCGGGCACTGAAGGAACACTTGAGGCAGTTCGAAGCGGTGACCGGATTTCCGCAATGCCTGGGTGCCTTGGATGGCTGCCACATAGAGATTTGCCCACCTAAAGAACATGCCACCGACTATTATAACCATTATTTTTGCTGTTGTGGACCACCGGTACGAATTTATGTACGTGAACGTGGGGTCACCAGAGAAGAACCACGACGCTGCAGTGTTCGAAAGCTCGTGACTGCCAAAAGTGGTGGCCAGTGAACTCTTTCAACTGGAGGCAAAGGATGTTGAAGGAGTTTCAGTGTGCCCCGTCTTCCTCGATGACCAGGCATTTCCTTTGCAGTGCCACCTTATGAAACCTTTCTCTCGTGCAGGGCCAGCTAGTTCCGCCTCGGGGGTGTTCAATTACCGCTTGTCGAGTGCAAGACGGTTTGTTGAGAATGCTTTCGGCAGGCTAAAAACCCGTTTTTAAATCATACACAAAGGCCACAAAGTAGATATTGACAATTTCAACCACATTATTAGGGCTTTCTGCGTACTGCAAAACATATGTGAAGAACTCAAAGATCAATGTGACATCATCTGGTTGGAAGATGTGGGGCGCCAAGACACAAGCAGGCCACAACCAGTGTGCATAAGTCAACGAACAGAGCCACATGGAGTAGCCATTCGAGATGCTCTTGCCAAAAGCTTCACTGTTGGCCAAGCTAGCTGATCATGCAGTTCTCGTTGTATTACAGAGGAAGTGTCCAATGAATTGTAGAAGCTAAATTTCAGCTTTCTCATCATTTTTAGAATTTCAATGTCGTGCACTTCTATTTTGTTTTTTTTTTCGCTGTAATGTGTTCCAGGTTTACACTCACTGATGGTTTTTGTACATATATTATCACACACACTTCCCCATTTTTCTGTCACTCTTCCTGATGTTTAACATGTTTGAACACTTATGCCTAATGGAAAATTGCACGTCTCGACACATGGCTGGAGAAGCAAGTACTGTGCACAAGACTGTTGAGCTACTGATGCAAGTGCTCATCGTTGCAGTTTTATGTAGCAGTTATTACTTCTTGAAAATTTCAACAGATTGGTTGGCACTAACGGCCTGCTTTTACAGTTGTGTCACAGTCACGTTGTTTTTAAATGTACGCAATTCTACGTAAGAAATCTCGGCAGTGACATCTTGGGCTGTTAAATGAATGTTTTCTTAATATTTTAGATTACGGTGTAACTTAATAAGGTAATGAAATGTCGAATGCACTAATGCAAAGGTTTTCATGTTCATGCAGTCGCCCTATCAGTAGTCGTTTAATGAAGGATATCAAATAGTAAAGCAGTAGATCAGTATTACATCACCAAAACCCGCCCATAAAAGAGTTCATGGGCATTCGGGATGACATCATTATAAACAAGCCTAAAAAACGAAGAAACAAATGCCAAGCTGAGCGTCATAGACTCATGGTTTATTTTGAGAACCAAAATACTACTTAAGAAACCCGAACATTTCTTTCTGTGTGTCTTTAGAATCTTTCTGGAGCTGCAGGAGTTGTCTCTCGGGCTACATACTTTGTGAGGCCACGCCTGCACTGCGTTCATCGGATTTCTTATGTAGGTCGAGGAGTTCCTGTATACCTGCGGCGGCCCTTTTTTGTTTCTTCTTGTTGCTGGAGTTATTGGCATCAGGCTGGCCCTCGGATTCTGCAGAGGTACTGCAGTTGGCAGACACATCGCTGTCACTTTGAACGTTGGCTGTGCTCGACTACTCCATTACCAGAGTGTTATCTTCAGTTTCAACTTCTTCCCATGTGGCTTGCATTTCAGCACCTGCAGGTGCCTCATTAACTTCTGGCACCTGTGTACAACAAGGAAAAGCATCACTCAAAGCTTAATGTCGGTTTAAAGCTTGCATTCTTGAAGGACTTTCATTAGAGGCTTTTGTTCATAAAACTACACGATTTTACCTAGCAACCAGTGGCGAGATATCTTGCCTATGACTCTTAATAAAGTACCACCACCACATGCGCTAAATTCCTATAACCTACATGCATGCTAAATTTGCAGTTGAATTCCTGCTTCACCTGTCAGTCACCTAGGTAAATCATGACCATCCATGAAAGTGTCATTGCTTTACAATACCACCTGGTAAGATTTACAAGTGTTTCATACGTTTTAGTGCAATTTATTTCCACAAATGTAAACACAAATCATGGAAGCATACTATATTAAAAAGAATGCTGTGTTAGTGACACATCTGTTGTCCTACGTGCGGGAGAATTTAGTTTCATCGATTCTTTTTTATTATTAGTGGTCCATCTCACTGCTTGTTTTCTTAAGAGAATGTGTGGCGATGTAAGCGCGCAAGGTTGCTAGGGTCATGTGTGACACCGATGTTCCGAGAATAAAGTTAGTTGCGAGTGACGTCCTTTCTGTCATTTTTTAATTTTTGCCCTTGATTCCTTGACGGTGCATGTATTTAGGTTTTTCAGTATACAGAAATATTTTCTGCTGTTTCTGTTACAATAATTTGAAACCGCACTTTTGTTTTATCTGTAATTTTGTCTGTACCCACGTCAATGACTATTTGTAGTTATGCACTCAAACAGACTTGCATTCTGGTTCATGAATGTTCATTGGCACAACGCATCACTCGTGAACATTTCAAGCTCTAGGAGCGCTCATGAAATGGTACACCAACGTGATATATGTGAAAGCCTTGAAGTTGAAAATGGCTGTTACCACTACACTTTCCGTCACAAGGCTGCTGTCATTGACAGGAAGAGTGCCCAAAAAGGAGTGCCGAAGCCAGTAATATAGACAGTCCACATCCTTAGACTTGGTTGTCGTACCACAACGTTTGAGCTTCTTAAAGAAAAATAAAGACTTGTTTAATGCGCAACACAACCCTCGGCATCAAAATGCTCCTGTTTTTTTTTCGTTCAAAGATGATATGAACTCATACTCTTGCTTGATTGAAAGTGCCCGCAGAAAACGTGCATTGAGAGACACTGCATTAAATGCGCACATTATGTGCATTCAGAATGTACACGATTATACTACAACATAGCTTAGTGGGCATTTTCGCATACGTTGGCGTCTACGCAAATAATCTTTTGTTCTGGTGGACAAGTGGGGTGGAGATGAAATAGAGCTGCATCAAAGAACGCAGGTTACAAGTAAGATTGGAAATACACGCTAATTGTGTGTGTGTACCTTCGTTGTATGCCTTTTTAAGCGTCAAAAACAGTGTTTACCAAGACAATCACGTGCCAGGACGACGGAAACGCTAATTTTAGTAATTATTGGATTGCTTCAGGTTCAGCAGCAATTACCAGCAGCTGAAAAGGTATTTAATACTGGCACTTTTCACTGTTGGCTGAGACATTGAGGAGAAGATCGCCATATGCCACAATTGCCATGGCGAGGACGCACATGCTCGTTGTTCATGCAAGGCGTTGTAAAGAAACGCGTTTCGTGTTGTTTGCCCACTCAAAAAGCACGTCGGAGCTACGTTTGCGCGTAAATTTGGACCTACGTGCACCGTCTGACAGTGGCTGCAACAGCAGTGGTGCGGACATGTGTAGGCATCTTAAAATCTCACAGACACTCGCTACACAACATCGCAACGAGCTTAGTACCAAAGTTTTTGTGCTTACCGGTAGCGCTTGCTTAAATTTTCCAACTTCCACTGCACCTGCTTCGCGATAACCGACACATCACCTGCAGGCAAGCGCGCATTTATGTCGCGGGTCACCTCTTTGTATATACGCGCATTACGCAAGTTGGATTGCCGGCCGCGAAGATCATCTTCCCAATGGCAACTCAATGTTTCTTTATTCGACAATGACCAATTGACGTGCCTTTGGGAAGATGGTTCGGCCTGTGTCGGAGCCATGCCACTGTCAACCGCTGTAGTGGAAGCCGCCACTTTTTGAGTTCACCTTCTTCAACTGAGCTGGCCAACCTCACTTTGGAGTGACCATGGTTAGTGGGAGAACTGCAGTTAGGTTCTCCGTCTAACTGGGTGCAAGCACGGCTTGTGGGAACTGAGGTTGGTCATAACTGAGGTTAGCGTGCCCGTGTAACAGGGGTATTATTCGCTGCATGTGTACCTTTGAGTACGTTTTGTGCGTCATTGGTGCGTGAAAAACGCGGGGCACGTTTTGTTATGGTTCCCATTCTGCACGTGACCTTCCAGTTTGTTGCTATCGCGTTCGTGGCTTTGCCTTTGCGGCAAAGCTGTGAGTTTTTTGGTTACTGCGCATGCACGTAGTACACTGTCACTTGCGTGCCTTCTGTGACTTGGAAATTACGGTGAACATTTCTGTTGAAACACCAGAGCACTCAATTAAATTACAGAAATTTGCAATAATTGCAAATCAAATGTTTTTCATCTTCCCCAAGTTCTTGTCCGCATGCGCAACACCGTGGAGAGACATGACCAAGAGAATGCAAACTCTAACATAGCCAATGGCAGCAGTGGCAAAAAAGGCGCATTTTAAGGCGCTAAAAAGCTGTATGCCAACCTTAAAAAAGTTTAGAGCAAACCTCACAGGCTGTGTTTGTCGCACGCTGTCGCTGCTGCCAAAATGACGGCTACGTCTCTTGTTGATGCCCAGCAGCTGACGCTGCTGTCTGCCTAGCGATGCAGCTGGCGATGTGGTTGTCTTAGGATCGTAGCTACTCAATTTTCTCGCGCTTTACTTTCACTTCCACTGGCAAGACGGCTTCATTCCGGCAGGTACCAAGGAAGCGGTTCCTTGTGTCCTCGCGGTTTGGCTTAAAAAAAAGTTTGGAGCAAAGCTCAGATGCTGTGTTCATCGCTCGCCGCCACTGCTGCTGCCTAAGTAAGTTTGAAAAAGGCATTCGCAGAATTTTCGGTGCAATGCTTGTTGCAGCATGTCGCTACGTGAAAGAGTTGTGTACACTACATTAGAACCGAATTTTATTGTATTGCACGTGCAGTATTGAAACTGATAACTGTGGCTGTTTCTGGAAGCATGGAGAAAGCAATCGTTGAACGATATTTTTAACAGAAAAATGAGAAATTCGAAACGCGCACTCACAAACACTTGTTTTTAAGTTCGTTAAAGATTGTTGGTGGCCTATTTTACTAGAAAGCATTTGAACAAAACACAATCGTCGACTTCGTCCAGGTTGAGGTTGAGGAAGTTGTAGGTAGCCGGTGGATCTAGCCTTGCTAAATTTGCACGCAATTGCTCCTCTCGGTTTTCTCTTTGCTAGTTGTAGCTAATGTCCTTTATTTTTTAACTATAACTAAGCACGAGCAAGCTTTTAAAATAAAAATCGTTGATGGCGCGACGTAATCCTGCATAAAACGGCGGCGTTTGTGCTATTCCACGTGCAGCACTGGGCCGGTACTCTATCTCGCTGTATTATACCCCACACATAATTGTCACTTCTCACCAGTCATATGCGAGGTCTGTAGCAATCAAAAAACTGCCCGCAGCTTCCCTCGGGGGAACACTGAGGAGGATGCGGAGCATATAATTGGATAACGGGGTGTTAAGTGCGACTTACTTGGGTCGATGGCTAAATTGGTTAACGTGGTTGTGAAATGGGGTGTTAAATTGCGACTTACTTGGGTCGATGGCTAAATTGGTTAACGTGGTTGTAGGAGGGGGTGTTAAGTGAGTGAACACGTACACACGTATGCGAAAGGGCGGCGCTGGTCGAAGGGACGTCGATCATTGTGTTTGTGGATTCGTTGGAATTCATTTCACCGCGACCTTGGACGTCGACGCGCCGTACAAACCAACCGACGAGCGGCAACTGAGCGAGCGAGCGCCGACCTTGAGTATATATACAGCGCGACGGCGCATGCACTGTCAGCTGTTGAATGTTCTCGAAGCGCGACGGCGCATGCGCGTCCACTGGAGAATCAGGAGAATTGTAGAATTTTCTCGAAGGGGAGAAGCGCGCGCGGCACAGATGGTGGGTGACGGTGCATGCGCGCGTCAGCTGTCGAATGTTCGAGAAGGGGGAGAAGCGCAACGGCGCATGCGCGCGCGTCAGCTGCCGATGTTCTCGAAGCGCGACGGCGCATGCGCGCGCGTCAGCTGCCGATGTTCTCGAAGCGTGACGGCGCATGCGCGCTACATTATACAGCTAGCGAATGTTCGTGAAGAGGAGAAGCGCACGCGGTGTGTAGAGGAGGAAGGAAGCAGAGATAGTGGAGGAGTGAAGCGCGCGCGGTGTGTAGAGGAGGAAGGGATGCACAGATGGTGGAAGAAGGAGGAGGAAGCTTGCGAATGGCGCCGCACTACAAGCCTCGAGTATTAGATGCTCCGCATCTAAAATTTCAACAGAAGTCGCGACATCTGTTTCCTGAAGATCGAGGAACCACGCGGAAACACAATATCAGTCACGTTGTCACATGGCGAGCCTAACTGTTGCAGTTCCTCAAATAAACATTGCCGTTCCTTCTTAAGCTCACGACATTTAGGCAAATAGTGTTCTATATCAGCATTTTTCTTGCACTTCGAGCACCAGGGCGTCGCTGAGAGTCTGATCTTGCGGAGCCATGCTGGTGTACGCGCTGATCCCTTTCGGATGCGATGGAGCAAGCAGGTCTCTTCTTTTGATAACCCTTGTGTCACACGTGGATGATGAGACGTCAGCCATAACGAGTGAAAATGCTTATTGACAGCCTCTCGTAAGATACGCTGATTGTCTTTGGCAGCCTTCTTTGTTGGTGTAAGCTCCAGAGCGTTCCGGACAAGTCTGTCAGCCGCCTGTTTACCCGCTATACCCACATGTGATAGAATCCATTGAAACTTAATGTTTATAACAATGCCATGCAGGTATTTAAAGATTCCCAGTGGTCTTTGAGTGCATCGATCGAAAAGCAATTCATGTTTTAGACGCTTCAAAGTGGGCTTACTGTCCGAGAACAGCATGACTTGTTGCTGCCTACAAAGCTTCAGTTTTTTCAGGGCTGCCTGAATTGCCACGCTTTCGCATGCTGACGTTGAAACAACGCACTAGAGTCACGCTTCCCAGGATGCCTTCAGAGACGGGATCACAAACGCTGCACCGCTTGCTCCGCGCACTATGTTGACTGATCCATCGTTGAAAACTTTCAAGTGATCGAAGTACTTTTCTTCAATATATTCAAGTACCAAAGAACGTACTTCTACTGTGGGTGTGGAACGCTTGCTGTGCATCCGTGGAATCGTCACCTGGCAGTCGACATCCTCATGTGTCGAAGGTGGGTCTTGTCGAAGTTGTCTTTATTTGGGATAATTGATGATAAGATGGCGAAGGGTGTTGAAGGCCACAAAAACTTGCGATTCATTGCGTTGCCGAAGGCGATTGAGTAATGCTCGTCCTGGGCTTGATTCACCAAGTCGGCAAAGCTGTGTCAGCAGTCGTTGAGAGGCGAGAAGACGTAACGGCGGAAGACGAGCTTCGCGAAGCACCTATATGCTCGCTGCAAACTTTGGCATTCTCAAAGCAACTCTGAGGCCTTCACAATGTTTTTCCAGCCGTTCGTAATGTGATTCACTCGGAGAGATCTGAGGCAATTGGAAAAACACATGATTGACAATTAATGCCTCATGTAACATTATCATTGATATTGAGTGGCTCCCCCAGCTTGTTCCTGCCATCCTTCGAAGAATGTTTACACGAGGTGACAGCGCTGACATTGTGTTGTCTTCTGCCCGTCGTCAATTCATTCTGGTGCCTAGTGTGACTCCAAGGAATCTCATGTATTTAACTTGTTTTTTGATGCATCAGGAAGTAATATTTTAATCCTTGTTTCTTGTCTTCTCATACCTGGGAATAGCATAAGTTGAGAGTTTTCAGCTGATATTGTCAGCCGTTATTCTCATAGATGCAAGACCACGAATTATCGCACCTTGGAACACGTAGTCTTTTGATACGTCCAGGAGTTGAAAAGCGGTATACCAGTTGGTGTTCTATGTGACTCACCAAGTCTCAGACTTTGTCCTGTGCATTCAACCTTTGCCGAAACCCAGTCATACATGTTGGAAGGGCCTTGTTCTTTTCCCTCCACCATGTCAGCTGAGCACAGGCCAGCTTCTCCATCAGCTTCGCTACGCACGAGGTCATGCTACGCACGAGTCCAAGTCTCTTTTGCACCATGCCAAGTTTTCTCATATGTTGAACTGACTAGCTCAACGAGGCGTCTTGCTGACATTTTTTACAAATTCACGAGGCAAAATTATGTTAATCAATGAAGCTATTGCACCCCTTACGCTAAACAACAACATGCTCGCGCGTGGACACAAACTTGTAGGAGATTGTGTGCGCAGGTAATTAGCACTCACTCTATATTCTCACTTTCTCGTGTGAAGAAACAAGAAAGTTTAGCTCTACACAATGAGCAGCTGAAAGAATGTAATAGCTATAGCGATATGAGTGTCATGTCATTGTTGTCTTATGTACCAGAATTTGTATTCACATGAAACTTTACACTAAAAGTATTCGCGCGAAAATAACTGGGTGAATGCTGACCCGGAATGAGTCAGAGATATTGACCGACCAATGGCAAAAGCATATACCAAAGTGAGATACTTTGAATTTCGTCCATGAATTCATGTATATGAGGTGTCATTACTTCAGTGATCATAAACTTCAGCCTAACTTAGCCCACTGCAGGGGCAATGGCATCTCCCAGGAACCACAAATCAACCTGGTCTTGTGCTTTTTGCTTCCACTGTCTACCTGCAAACATTTAATTTCATTAGCCCACGTAACTTTCTGTCTCCCCTTCATGCGTTCGCCTTCTCTAGCAATTTCATCATTTACCCTTAATGACCAGCGGTTATCTTGCCTACGCGCTACGTGCCCGGCCAATTACCATTTCTTCTTTTTAATTTCAAGTATAATATTGTAATGCACTCTTCAATGAACTCTTTTAATAGGCTAACGTAGGTAGAGCGAACTTGTGCCCGAGAATAATAACACAGCTAGATTGTCTCGAGGATCCACTTCTGCCTCTTCTTCTACGTTCTTCTTTTTTCCAACAGGGTTCGCACGCAGCTGGGTCCCACAGGCTCGTGCGTCGCAAATCATCTAGAAGGCACAAGTATTTGCTAGCGCGCGTAATTTAAAGTCACATTGTGTCATTGCCCCCCTTTCCAGAGTGAATCGTCCCGATGCTTGTGTCGAACTGGTTGCATGGCAGTCATTCACAAACCCTCGTCGGGGATTTCGTTAACATGAAAGAACGATGTATCTTGAGCGTTTCATTGCCTGTCGTGATATGGTTTCATCCTGACGACATGCACAGTTTCCGTGCGATGCCGCCGTCGGGATGAAATATCCTGTCCCTCTGGCATAACTTCGTAGTTGAGCGAGCCGACGCGGCGGAGCACTCTGTACGGACCGAAATAGCGGCGAAGCAGTTTTTCTGACAGGCCACGTATTCGTACAGGAATCCACACCCATACTCTGTCTCCTGGTGTGTACTGGCCGTCTCTTCTTCGCAAATTGTATCGATGCGTGTCGGTTTTCTGCTGTTGGAGAATGCGATATCGTGCCAGCTGTCTGGCTTCTTCTGCTCTTTGTATGTAGTCGTGAACGTCATAGTAATTCCCGGGCGTCTCGTCAATAGGTAACATTGCATCTAAAGGTGTCGTTACCGTCCGGCCAAAAACAAGTTGGAATGGCGTCATCCGTGTTGTCTCTTGCATTGAAGTGTTACAGGCGAATGTTGCATAGGGTAATATTTTATCCCAAGTGTGGTGTTCTATATCAACGTACATTGACAACATATCAGTCAGCGTTCTGTTTAGTCGTTCCGTAAGACCATTTGCTTGAGGATGATATGCCGTCGTTTTTCTATGACTGGTGTGCGTCAATTTCATAATACATTTCATCAGGTCGGCCATAAATGCAGTCCCTCGGTCCGTAATCAACGCTTTTGGAGCTCTGTGCCGCAGTACGATGTTGGAGACGAAGAATTCGGCTACTTCAACGGCTGATCCTTTAACAAGATTTGCTGTCTCGGCATATCTGGTTAAATAGTCGGTCTCAACTATTTTCCACCATTTTCCCGAAGACGACGTAGGAAATGGGCCCAGTAAGTCCATTCCCACTTGTGTGAATGGGGCTTCTGGTGATTCTATCGATTGAAGGAGACCTGCTGGTTTTAGCGGTGGCGTTCTACGTCTTTGGCAGTCCCGGCAGGTTCTGACGTAGTGTCGTACAGAGCTAAGCAACTTCGGCCAATAGTATTTAGTGCGGGTGCGTGCTAACGTTCTGCTTACTCCTAAGTGTCCAGCTGATAGATTGTCGTGGCAAGCCTTCAAAATCTCTGGTCGCAGAGGTGAAGGGACGACAAGCAGGAATGTCGCTGTATTGTTGTCAAAGTTCCTTCTATACAGGATGGTGTTTCGTAGGACGAACGCTGACAAGCCGCGGACAAAAGGTCGTGGAACATCGACAGACTGTCCTTGTAGGTACTTGATCAAGAGGAGTATCTCAGGGTCGGATCGCTGCTGATGTGCCATCTCTGATGGTGTCACAGCTCCCAAGAAAATAAAATCTTCACCATCTTCGGTGGAAGCAGAAGCAGCAGGTTGAATCGGAGCACGTGACAAGCAGTCCGCATCACCGTGCTTGCGACCTGACTTGTACACAAGCGTCATATCATACTCCTGTAATCGCAAGATCCATTGTGCAAGCCGTCCACATGGGTCCTTGAGATTAGCCAGCCAGCATAGCGAATGGTGGTCGCTTATAGCTCTAAAAGGCCTACCATGTAAATATGGTCAAAACTTGCTGATAGCCCATACCACGGCAAGGCATTCTTTTTTGGTCGCTGAGTAGTTCACCTCAGCTTTCGAAATAGTGCGACTGGCATACGCAATGACTCGTTCTTGTCCGTTTTGCCATTGGATGAGCACGGCCCCAAGACCTAAATTGCTTGCATCCGTGTGGATATCGGTTTCCGCTTCCTCATCAAAAGGCACCAGAACAGGATGGCTTTGAAGGCACATTCGTAGTTCATTAAAGGCATCGTCTTGTTCGGCAAGCCATAAGAAAGGCATTTCCTCTTTTGTCAGCCGCGTCAGTGGTTCAGCAATTCGTGAAAAATTTTTAACGAACCGTCGATAATAGGCGCAGAGACCTAAAAATCGCCTAACAGCCTTTTTGTCTGTTGGCTTCGGAAGTCTTGCCACGGCCTCAGTTTTTCCAGGGTCTGGGTGGACGCCTTCTGCACTGACGACATGGCCGAGAAAAAAGAGCTCACGGAAGCCGAAATGACATTTCTGTGGTTTTATCGTCAAGTCCGCTAATCTGATCGCAGTGAACACGGCCCGGAGCCTTTCCAAATGTGGCTCAAAGGTACCAGAGAAACTACAACATCGTCGAGATAAACCAGGCATGACTGCCATTTAAAACCACAAAGCACTGTGTCCATCATCCGTTGGAATGTGGCGGGTGCTGAACACAGGTCAAAAGGAAGTACCTTGAACTCGTATAAACCGTCCGGTGTCACAAACGCTGTCGTTTCGCGATCTCTTTCGTCAACTTCTATCTGCCAATACCAACTTTTAGGATCCAATGAGGAAAAAGACCTGGCATTTCGCAGCCTATCCAGAGTGTCATCAGTTCTTGGCAGGGGATAAACATCCCGTTTGGTGACGGCATTTAGCTTCCGGTAATCAACGCAGAAACATAAGGTTTGGTCTTTTTTCTCCACAAGAAACAACAGGTGAGGCCCATGGACTTGATGAAGGCTGGACTACATCATCTTCGAGCATTTCTTTAACCTGATTACCAATAGCTTCTCTTTCTCTTGATGACACTCGGTAGGGATGCTGGTGTATTGGCCTCACTGACTCGTCGAGAATGATGCGATGTTTGGCGATAGGAGTGCGTCGAACGTTAGATGACAACGAGAAACATTCGGCGAATTCCCTTAAAAGACCCTCTATTTGCTCTTTTTCGCTTAGTAGTAGGCCTGGCTCGATGTCGATGGCTGCAAGGACAGACTCCACGTCTTCGAAATCAGACTCATTGATTTCGAAAGTGCGCAGCTCCGTAACCTGGACGAAATCATTCAGACTGGCAATGACGGTACCTTTTGCAACGCGCTGCACCTCATTTCCAAAGTTTGTGAGTAGAAAATTTGCACATCCGTCACGTAACTTAACAAGACCTCGTGCCATGCAGATCCCTTTTCGGAGTAGTAAGGTAGTGTTGTTGTCAGCAAACCCTTCGAATTCACTGAATGCTTTGTTGTTTACTGCGACAGATATGCTCGATCTTGGCGGCACCATGACGCCATCATCTGCAATAGAAAGGTCATATACGTTTTCTTCCGTTTCAATGGTAGCAATCGCGTGCCTAGTCGAGAATGAGACGGAAGATTCTCGCAAGTTAATTACAGCGGCATTAGCTCGTAAGAAATCCGTGCCGATAATCAAGTCTCTTGAGCATTCCGGCAGCACAATAAAACTGGCGACATACGTGAAACCCCGTATTCTGATTCTTGCTGTTCATTTTGCAGTAGGGTCGATGAGGTGCCCTCCTGATGTGCGAACTTGTGGTCCCTGCCAAGGAGTCAGCACTTTCTTTAGTATTTTAGAAAGTCCGCTACTCATCACTGAATAATCTGCGCCGGTATCTACCAGTCCGATGACTTCGTAGCCGTCAACGAACACACGTAAATCGGAAAGAACGTCACTATCGAAGCACCGGTTTCTGAAACGGTCGTCGTTCAGACTCAGCAATGGAGGTTTTTCTGCATTAGCGTCGACAGGGGCCTTGCCTCCACAGGTCGCTGACTCTAGTTTTTCCCACGCGGGCTTGGGGAATGAGACCTTGGGGAGCTTGCTGAAAGTCTGGGGCTAGGCGATCTATACCTCCTCGTTGTCGTTGCACGAGGTTGGTGTCGTTGGAAGCCACTTGAGGTTTGATGACCTGACAGGTATTCTTCAATTTCGAAGCGACGTTCACCATTTCGTGGTCTATGTGCATTAACAGGAAAACCACGTAGACCAGTCTGGCGGTAGTGGCACGTTCGGTAGAGATGACCAGGCTCCCCGCAGTGATAACACAGCGGTATCCTGTCAGGAGTGCGCCAGACATCGCTCTTCCTTAGTCTCCTCTCTGGCGTTGGCTGCAGGGTGCTCGGTGGCATCGGGTACTGCATAGGTGTAGCCGCCACGACGTCCGCACGTCCTGGTGGTCCTCGTAGTAGCACATCAGCATACGTCACTCTCGTCTTCTGTTGTAGTAGCGGCCCTGGCTGTGCGTTGCTCGAAGGTTCGCGTACCACCTGTCTGACCTCCTCACGGATCACATCGGCCAGAGACGAAAGCATTCGAGCGTTCTGGTCAAGACGCTGCTTCTGCAGCTCTTCTCGCACAACAGACCACACCAGCTCGCGTAGTGCTTCCACGCCGTTACCGAAGACTGGTGGCAACATGTCCAAGGAAGTGACGATCGCATCCCGGTTGTATAACCTTGCTAGCTGTTGTAGCGTCCTTTCCATTGTAGTCGCCTCGGAACGAAACTCGTCGACGGTGCGCGGCGGGCTTCGAATTAGTCCGGCAAAGAGATCTTGCTTCACGCCTCGCATTAGATGGCGCAGCTTTCTGTCTTCACTCATATTTGAATCCGCTCGTCGAAATAAGCAAGACATGTCTTCCAGATACATGGCGACAGTTTCGGTATTTCGCTGATTTCTTTTCTGGAGCGCAGCTTCAGCTTTCTCTTTGCGGTCTGTGTTCGGGAAAGCAGTGAGCAGCTCCCGTCGAAAGTCATTCCATGACCGGAAAGTAGCTTCGTGGTTTTCATACCCCGTTCGTGCGCTATCTTCCAGTGCGAAGTAAACACTTCCAAGTTTGCGCTCTTCCCCATATCCGTTAGCCTTTGCGACGCGTTCAAAGTGGTCAAGCCAGTTCTCTGCGTCCTCGTAGTTTCGCCGTGGAAAGGCTTTGGTAGCGTTGGCTGGTTTACTACAATGTTGGCTGGAGTGACCTGAGCTGTCATGTTGGTTGTGTCGGCGAGGTGGCCGAGTGGTTAAGGCGATGAACTGTCATGTTGGTTGCGTACCCGTTCACAGCCGTTGATGTTCCAAGCGAAGTCGATAAAGGTGAACATTCAGGACCCTCACCACGTAGGCGTCAACTGCAGCACTGATGAACAGGCGTCAGCTGGTTGGGTTGAAATCGCTGTGGTTCTGGACTGTGCTCCTTCACTCGAGAGGGGCTTGGCATCAAACCCAGCACTTCCACCAGATTTGTAACGCACTCTTCATTGAACTCTTTTAATAGGCTAACGTAGGTAGGGCGAACTTGTGCCCGAGAAAAATAACACAGCTAGATTGTCTCGAGGATACACTTCTGCCTCTTATTCTATGTTCTTCTTTTTTCCAGCACGGTTCGTGCGCAGCTGGGTCCCGCAGGCTCGTGCGTCGCAAATCATCTAGAAGGCACAAGTATTTGCTAGCGCGCGTAATATAAAGTCACATTGAGTCAATATCCTTAACCCTGACTTGTTCCTCAAATTGCTCTGCTGTCTTCTTGTCTCTTAATTAAGGTAATTTTTCTTCAGTTTCATTTCCATCGCTCGCTGCGTCGTCCTCAATTTAAGCTCGGCTATTTATATGAGCCTCCGGTTTCTCATCTGTAGGTAAGTACTGGCAAGATGCAGCATGTTGTTTACCTTTCTCTTGAAGGCTAGTGGTAGATGACCATTCATGATTTCAGAGTGCTTGCCGAATGCGATTCACCCCATCTTTATATACTAGTTACTTCACTTTCGAGGTTCGGCTATGCAGTTAATAGCTGTCCTAATAGACATAATTCTTTACCAGTTTTAAGAACCCTCCAGTTATCACAGAGCGCTGTTTTCTTGCGAGACTGTTGCCTATTCGTTTATTATAATGCATTTCAATTTTTAAGCACACGTTTCTGCTTTGCGTGTCCAGTTTTGTAATCAAGAGCTGCAATTCGTACTAAACTCTAATATATCAGTAACGTTGAACAACTGGTGAAAGAAGCGGCTGTCCAATTAGAGCCAGTTATTCTTTTGAAGGCCGCCTTTTAGGATGGAAAGTGCCGGTGTGAGTGATAGCGGTTACTCATGCCTATAGCAAACACTAAGACAATGTAACCTATTCCGTAGGTAATACTTGGCGCCTCGAGTCCTGCGGGTGGCATTAGCACGTCACAAGTAATGCAGTTTCGTCTTTTCACGACTACATCAACCTATGTAGTGGCCCTCTACGGCTTTAGCGTCAAGCACTGATGTGGCTAATGATGTATAACATTGCTATACAGTGTAATCTGTATTGCTCTACGTCATTCGTTACTACAGTGTGAAAAATCTCATGAATGAAAACACTCCTAACAATTACTTTGAGCAGTTTTGTTATTGAGTTTTTGTTTAACTAGCAAAAACTACCATGTTCATGAAGAAGACAAATAGTGGAGGTTTCCGGAAAATTGAGTCACTTCGAATTCTGTGACGTATAATTTAAGTGCGCGGGTATAACGTTTCCCTCAGCCGAAAACGCAATCGTAGCTACCCTGTTTCATCCCGTCATCTGCAGGTTAGCTGTCGAGCCCCGTAGCCGCTACAGCACCAGGACGGGTACTGCTAAGAAGCACGCACGTGAGAAGTTCCGGCAATGAAACGCGTACCTAGGCGTCTGATCGACACAAAAGATCATTGAAGAGAGTTTCGGTTATGGCCGTCTCGATCGGATTTTATTCACGATCTCGAGCGCAGGCAGGTTAAAAAAAAGCCGAATATTTTTAGCAAAAGTCCATACCTAAGCTCTAATATAACTCAAGGATAGAAAAATGGGCTCAATTTTAGGCGCCTAAAACCAATGCACGAGCAAACGTCTGCTCGAGATCGGCAAAAGTGGTCCAATATTAGCCGGCGAAAGTTAACGGCTCAGCCGACATAGGCTAAATAACAGAAAAAGCTGCCTCGTGTTTCCAGTTGAAAGTCATAGTCTCAGCTGATATGAACGGGACGGCGTTGAATCAGGCTTAATATAGCCTGTGAAAATCCAATATTAGATGAAAGACGGCAAAACTGGTCCAGCATCTCTATTGCTCCGCCGACATAGCATCAATAACGACAAAAGTGCGCAATATCTTTCGGTTGAAGTCATTGGCTCTGCCAATATTGGCGAAACGATGGCAACCATGGCCCAACGTTGCCAGTAAAATTAAATTTTGAATGAAGGATGTCAAAACTGGCCTATTGTTGCTGGCCGTCATCGGCTCAGCCAAGAATGGCTCACTGCCGGCCACAATACACTGAGATTGCACACTCCATAGACGTTGCAGAAGCAATTACATACCTACAGTATGTGCTCCCTGGGCGCTCAGATTAACAATGCACTTATCGCCCGTCAAATCACAATAAAGCCGTCAGGACATTAAATTTCGGCGATGTACCCTGCATATGTCTAGCCCCACTGTGAACACAAGAGCAAGTTATATTTCGGCGCGTTCCTTTCTGGGACAGAAAATACAAACGAGTGTGCTCCAGAACACTATGGGGGGTATCGAGGACAAGTCATTAGCAAAGGTGAGTGTCATATGAAATATAAAACATTCAAGGGTCACATTCAGAAACTTCACTTACGCAAAAGCTTTCGCGCAAGAGAAATTTTGTTGCGTAAGTCGATTGACGAAACAAAAAAAAATTGACAGATCCCACGTACAGTGAGAATCGATTATATGTGAAGCGCGAATGAGAAAAGTTAATGTGTCACTTTTAAATCAGCACGACGCTACGAAGTGGATGTAACTCATGAAGTACATGACTTCCATGTAATGATTATCAAGTTTGGGAATGTCGTTTATCTCCATCATCTATTCACGTGAGGTGATAACAAATTTAGTATATGTGGAGCTAGCGAAACAACCGCGACAACGCTATGAGCGCGGTATGCTGTCATGTTCTTACATGATACGCGTATCAGAATTGTCATGTTTGCACCAATCATACACGTCATCATTTGACGTCACGTAACACCAAATTTGGTATATGTGGAGCTAGCAAAACGGCCACGAATGCATCATCAAGGGCCCAATATACTGCAATGTAGCGTTCACGTGCGCGCACGCTGAGCACAGCGACGCTATGTTCGAAAAACGCGAGAATTCCATAGTCTGACGACAGGCGCGACCAGCGGCCATCGGCGAAGCCCGACGGCAACTGGCGCGAAATGCGACATACTGAATTTCGCGCCGATGCGTTACCGAGACAACACCGCGTCTCTCTCTCTTTGTGACGGAGGAACGCCAGACCTTCTGAAACGCGCATGCGTTAATGCAACGCAGCGCAGCCCACACCTGCGAGTAGATGGCAGGACAGAGGCCTGGCGTAGTGACACCAGGCCCCGGTATAGATAGATAGATAGATATATAGATAGATAGATAGATAGATAGATAAATAGATAGATAGATAGATAGATAGATAGATAGATAGATAGATAGATAGATAGATCGATAGATAGATAGATAGATAGATAGATAGATAAGATAGATAGATAGATAGATATAGATAGATAGATAGATAGATAGATAGATAGATAGATAGATAGATAGATAGATAGATAGATACGCTCAGAGTCGCCGAAGTTCGCTAAGAAATGCTTCGCATTTAGGAACGTCGCAAGAGGCCATCGTCGTCACATCAGCCGCTGCAAGAAAACACGCTGCGACTGCCATGGAGCATGTCAGCAATGGTGATACAGTTGGTATATTTGTTTACGTCACCGAAAAATGTTCGCAAGTAAATTCACGAAGCGAAATTTTGTGTAAAAACAACGTGACTAAGAGAAAATTTTAAAAGTGGTCCGGACCACTCTTAGGAACATTGTGGCTGTTTAGAACCTGCCGCCACGGCAATATACTTTGGTGCCCTGGCTGGTTTTGAGTTGATTCCCGCCAATGTAGGGCTGGTGGATGACTGCTGGTGCGTTTTTATTTCGGTGCTTTGAGTTGCGTGTTTTGTACGCCTTGTACGCAGTGGATGGTATTGACAACCACCGTTGGCCTATAAGCTCGGAGTGTCAGTAATTGATAAACCCTATTGGGCGCCAATTACGTGAAAAATGCATGTAAAAATTTGTGTTTACATGAAAACGAATGTGCTACGTAAATAATCGGTGAATTCGAACGCGGCACGTTATAATATCCACCTTATTTGTTATGTTGTTGTGTTGCGCCCCACCTCACCCTATAAAAGTACAACTCGAGGTGTTTGCGTGATTGGGGGAAGTTGTCACCAAAGAGGTTAAGAGAAGCACATTCCTTGTGCGCTATGGGAAGTAAAAAATAGCGGAACTTTTCAATTCGTGGTTCATAAAGGAGATTCTGTGGTTGTGCTCTAGTGTACTTCAATTAGCTCTAACTGTCCAATGAGCACGATCTCTGAAATACAGCTGTCAATGCACTTTAGGACGACTGATTACGGGCGCGTAGTTTGTAAACTGAAGAGTATAAAGGGTGTGCTTGATTACGCATGGAACTACAAACAAATCAAGCGTTTCCGTCTTCACTGTTCAGAAAGCGATATAGATCCTGGTATTATGACAAGTGGTGGGGACAAAATGACCTTAGTACTTTTAAATGACACCGGAAATGTGCCAAACATCACAGTTCTGGAGGAAATATCTGCTGAATTCTTTCTTGCGGCAATCAGCAGCCGTTTACCTTGGCGGATGAATATCATTTAAAGGTAGAAAGAGCCAGTGACATGTATTTTGTGTGACTCAGTGATCATTTTACGGGGCAATGATTGCGTTGCGAAGGCCGAATTGTCGTCGCATGCTCTCATCGAAGCAGACAACAAACGCGAGCAGACGACGGCTTGGCCGACAGGCGCAGCTTGTGTTAGGTTGTGAAGCAATATTCTCAACATAACCTCTCTCCGTGACGTTACCAAAACACTTCTTTCATCTGGTACACTTGTCATGTTCGTCATATTATCTCTCTCGCACATAAGAGCCAATTTTGTCACGCCGTGAAAAATGCACAGGTACTTTCTAAGAGCTTTTTTACGTCCTGCGCAGTTCTCGAAAACAAAATGGTGTCGTAAACAGCGTATCAGTCGGTGCGACTTTTAACAAATGCCCATCGCTTGAGTTCCTTCAGCATTGGACTGGATGTGTTGTGATTACCACGGCTTTTTTTTCGGTGCTCTTAAGCGGTGAGAGAACCAGTGGGAGTGTATCCATGTACGGTGACGCGTAGCGAAGCCTGTGCCTCAGTGTGTTTATCAAGTAAAATCGGGGCCTGTGCATCAACGAAAACTTGCACTCGAAAAGGTTGAAATATGTGTTTGTGCACTGGTAACAGTTCGTTCACTTCACTTTTCAGTCTCTCAGTTTGGTGCTACGAGAAAGTTTGGATTGACAGCGTTTGGAGACGTTACTAACGTGACCCCAAGTACGTACGGAAACGTATGAACTACGCACTGTGTTCGGTTCTTGATTCGCCACTGGTTCGACCGTACGCTTCTATTTTCTTGTGAGCAATCTAGTTTTCGGGAGTGAAACGTTGTTCGTTGTGAGCAGTGGTGCTGTGTTAACGTTTCCAAGACTTGTGAAGAGTCTGTGCTCGTGTGACCGAAAATTCAAAGACAGCGTTGATAACAGTCTTGCCCTGCGAAATTGCAGTGGTGGGGCTTGGCGTTTTTGTTTGTTAACTCGCCACTTCTCCTTTTTGTGATAACCATAGTCCGAGCGTCGTGATGTCACGACCTGAGGCTGCAAGATGCTACATTCTGTTGTAGATCATATTGCTTTGGCAGCACGCCTAAACTTTTTTCGGTAAGAACTTGAGAGTGCTGTGTGCGAGTGAGAGCCCCATGAACGTCATACTTCTTTTCGGCCCTCCGGAACACCAACGATTTCACTGTTGCCTTGCTTTGGATAAAGTTGTAGGCCAGTACCGGCCAACTACATGTTTTCGAGTTCTACCGCACATCGTTTTGCTCGGCACCATAGAGCCTTGACAACATCGACTTATGGCCAGTTCTTACACTATTTCAATGGACGTGCACGCCTGGTCAGACTTTGCTGTCATCGGCAGCTTACAGTCTGCAGATGTTCTTTGCCTGTTGGCCGCAGAGCATATTTGGTCCCTGATGGCACTGACGGCTACTAAATGCTGCCTTGGGTGAGTTGACTTTGCGGAACTAAATTTGTGTCTATTCACGTAGTACTATAACGTGTGCAAGCTTTTCAGCCCAGCCGATGCAACGTTTCTCTATGTTAAAAGTTCAAGCATGAAAAATTTAGTACTACTGTTATACACATACATATATTAAGGAGAGGGGCGCAAATACATCAGCAGTTTGTGATTTGATATAAGCGAGCTATTGTTTGATAATTGAGATGGGCCTGTCTATTTACCACGGTTGATAGTTAGAAAGTTATTGTCAATTTATTTTGCAGGAAGCAGGTTGCACTTGAGGATTCCATGTTAATTTGAACAATTAGTTGTATAGAAGATTAGCGCTGTAATAACTGTATACTTCACTATGACTTATATATATGGTATGTAAATCCTAAATTCGGCTGCAGTTTGTTTCAAAGTGATTATATCAAATTTCATCACTTTTACAAAGTGATAGCTTCGTGAAATAAGTATTAGAAGTAAGTGCTTTTAGTGATTGTTCTTAAATATATTGTTTTTGGCCTTTCACAGGTCGCAGAGTTTGTCAAGGTCTTGTGATGCATCGGTTGCACGCAATGGCACATATAGCCTCTTCATGCCTTGGAGCACCGTACAGAAATATGAAGGACATGTGCTCCCTGAATGTGCAATCTCTGTAACTGTTGGAACTGTTATCATCCAGCGGACCTGGAAGTGACCTGAAAGCATGCATGGCAGCCCCATAAGGAAGGACTGTGATCTGCCCGAGATCTTCGAGGGCACAAAACTGCCGAACAGCTGGTTGCAAGGTTAGTTTTTTAACATTATCTATAAGTAAAACCACTTACTGTGCACAAATTGAAAATATAAGCATGGTTACTTGCTGTGGATACCTGTGTTATTCTCACACATAATGCTTATTGGACATTAGTAGAAGTCAGTTGCGAGATAATTGAGAATCTTGAAAGTGAAAAGACAGTAGATTAGGAATGAAACTCCAATCATCCGCGGCTGCAAAGCTTGTGCTTTTGAACGAGCACTAACACTTTGATTTGTTATTGAGCTCACAAACTTGTGGCTCACTCTGTGAATCAAGTGCTCTGGAAAGAAATAGCTAGTGGGTGAAAATTGCCTGGCTGTTAACAGCTTGCAAGGAAAATGACCTATTGTACAAGCCTTTGACGACATAGGGCCATTAACTGCATCTTTTACTTGATGTAGCTTTTTCTCTCTCAGTGCTGTGGCATGTTGTGTTTCAGCCGAACGCCTTCACCGCGATTGCATAGTGACATATTTTTTTTTCACAAATTCTACCTAACCTAGGTTGCATTGTCGATTTCTAAAGATGACGCTCGATGTGCCTCAAAGCCATGGCTTCTCGTCTCCTTGTCTGTAGCTAGCCTACTTGAGCAGCAGTTCGATGCAGCCAAGACCCGAGCAAGCCAAGTCATGGAGCGCTCCTTTGGTGTTCTGTGCAGGACACAGCATATCCATCCGACAAGACACTGACATCAATAATAATGGTGAGTGCTGGTGCCCCTGTAGGAGGCCATTGTGATTGTTTCGTGTGATAATTTACTCTAATGAAGTGCAATTTTGAAAGGTTTTCTTCGTTTGGAGTAATAGTGTCAACAACAAGCACACTGATAATACACAAATGCTTTGTGTCTGCTAGAAAGCCCATTTGCTCCTATACGCTTTATGGAAAGCTCACTATGTTAGACAGCTTCAAAGTTATGAACACTACCTGTCAAACTTGTGTTCCTTAGTGAACTTATTCGCAGTTAGCTTCTCGCACCTAGTGTGAAGTCGAAATAGAGGACACTTCATTGGCTTATTAAGCCTGGCAGAAGTTTCATGCCTTCGTATATAACATTGTAGTTTTGCATTTATATCATAATGAAAATACATTTTCAGTCTACACTGTTTGTGTATGTGTCGAGATGTCTGTAGAAAAAAGGAGGAATAAACGCGTGCAGGCAAGCACTGTAAATGAAGAAGTTGGAACCCAGAAACGGTTAGGTCTAATTTTTTCACTGATCGATAGTTTCCCTTACATCTCGGTGCCAAAATCTCTCGTGCAAACACGTCTCCTTCATTGCTCGACTCGCGGGGACCTTCTACTCGACCGCGTCATGCAGTGGGTGGTGGCGAGGACTGCAACAGATCATTCCTGATCAGCGTAGGCCAGACTCGACTTCAACACTGGATCTGATGGATCGCCTCAAGACCAAGTGTTCCGCTCGACGAGCCCAGAACACCAAGCTCCTGCAGGTAGCAAAGTCCCTGATAACAGACCCTACCGTGGACAAGCCTAAACTCACGGGTATTTACGACCGTTTGTCAGCTAGCAACAGCGAGCTCTCAAAGACTAATGATGCGCTCGAGGAGCGCCTGACTGACTAGGGGCTCGATGCGGAATATGTCGCATTAGCAGAATATAATGTCAAATATATAAGCATGTTCGCTGAAATTGGCTGCAAGATAGATGGGTTGCAACACGGGGAAGGTACAGCAGCGGGTGCTCCTCAAAACGCAACCCCCTCACTTTATGATGCTTTGATTAGAATCGGCCCAACGCTGCTGAACCTTGCCAGATGTGATATTTACGAGTGGTCAGCTTTTTGGGAGCAGTTTGAGCTGACTGTTCATTTTAACAACGCATTATTGACGACGATGAAGTTTTTCTACTCACGGCATTACCTTGCGGGTGAAGCGGCAGCGGCGATCTCTGGTTTGCCCACTTCCGCATCGTGTTACACCGACGCCATATAGCTGCTGAAAGGACGGTTAAGCTATCGTAACAGAATTGTGCAACACCACCTGTCAGCGCTTCGCCATCTTCCGGATGTCATGGCAGGAAGCAGCATCCGAGGCCTCAGGCAGCATTACGACTCTGTGCAGCTCATCATACGATGTCTCACTGCACTAAACGTACCAAGGATAACTTTCTCGGCAATGTTGATTGACATTCTACGAGAAACTTTGCCACACAAAACTGTTCTTGCATACATCAGAGCAAAGTGCAGCGAAACATTAGGAGAACAAGAGTCTTGTACAAAGGCGACAGATCCAGCATTGGCCGCTGGAAACTCGGATCCGGAACTAAAAACGCTACTCATGTTCATACGTATTGAGTTGGAAAGTCGGGAGCAGTGTCAGAACTTTTCAGAATGACGTGTTATTAACCACGCTCTCAGTCATCAGAGATGACGATATGGCAGTACAAGCACCGCTTTTGTACTTCACGGTGCGTCCTACGAGAGGAACGAGTAATTTTTCTGCAAATCTACGAAACATGGCACACGCGCTTGTGACGCTAACCTCTCCATCGTTTCTAAGAAAAAGAAGCTAGCTGAAGCTAACCGCTGCTACAAATGCACGTCACTAGGTCACCTGGCAAAATCTTGGAGAGCGAAACTTACGTGCTCAACTTGTCATGGAAGGCACGCAACGGGTATGTGTGACCCTAACTACGTAAGGAAATCGGTTATATTAAGAACGTCCTTACCAGCAGAACCTTCAGACTGCACAACAAGCACGTCGCACTCACTGAACGACCATTCGGGTTGAATAAAATACTAGGTCCATGGCCATCCAAAACAAACGGCAAAGCGATGAAGGTGCTGCAACAGTTCTCCGAAGAAACGAAGATTTGTGACGAATACTGAGCGGACAAAAGTTAAATGTGAGCGTGTCGTCGACGTGTTTGTTCTGCCCACATAGGAAACTTTTGCTCTCACCCATGTAGGACTGTATATATGTACAAATGCTATTGTTTTTTTCATAATTTTATTTGTACCAATTAAGTGGAAAGGGGTAGTCGTCGCCAAGTAACGGTGACAAAAAATCTTTCGCTTATTTTTTATTTCAATAAAAAAAAACGTCGCACTCAGTGATGCTATGCGGTAAGAATTTCTCAAGTGGTTGCGGAAAGATTTACACAGGGGTGCACTTGCAGACCTTTCGTGCCTTTTTCGTCAAAGGCAGCAGATCCAGATACACCAGAGGGATTCTCGATGGAGGAAGCCAGCGATTATACATTACAAGTTGCTGTGAGAAACTCGAGTTTTATTTGGCAGGGTTTCTCAAAGTTCTGCAGAAAGACGACAAGTTGTCGAAGTCCCCCTGTGGAGCCAACGCCATTCTCAAATCCACATTATTCGAGCCATTGTCGTACCGGATGCCTGTGATGACATTTTTTCGCCGACAAGTGATGGCTACATCATTCATATGTTGCGTCGCCAAGGGAAGGTTATTGTAGATTAAAAAAATTTTTTTGAGGCCGAGATTGAGGCTGGCATCAGCTTGTTCATTTCAGCTGATCATCTGTGGTAGGTTACCATAGAAGAAGTCATAAGAAGTACAGAAATTTCAGGATCAGTCGCAATCAACACAGTGTTTAGATGGACATTGCAAGGGCCGAGTCGTCAAAGTGACTTAGTTTACTGCAGTAGTAACGTCAGGCTCTGTGTTCTGCGAGAAAAAGCGATCAGCGGCAACGACAGTGTCGCATGCTCCCCAATCATTCCGGCAGCTTGAAGCATCAGCCATCGGAGATCCTGGCTAAACACACTTACATCAGTGGATTGCGAACTTCTAAAGGACGACTGACGAGCAAAATGAGAGACACATAATCACTTGGAAGAAAGGTCAGAAACAGCTACTCAGAAATGACCGTGATGCCGTGCTGACATGTCCACGAAATTTCGCAAAAAGACTGTGGATGAAAGGCTTATTGGAGCGATACGGCCTAGTCGACCGCCAATCGATGGAGCAAGGTCTAGCAAAGATGCTACCTGAGAATGATGTAGTCTATCAGGTCAACTGTTATGCGCCACATCGAAAAGTTGAAAGAGCAGACTGTTTGACTTGTGAGCTCCAAGTTGTATTTCACGCTTCGTCACCCAATCGAGGCACACCAGCCCTCAAATTCTGCTTCGATAAAAAGGCGAACCACAAGCCAGAGAGGAACATCAAGGCGAGCTCTTTATTCACACCATCAACGCATCGAGGACATTCGAAGTTCATTTCACGTGGAGCTCATTAGTTGGGTGGTTCCTGGGGCAGATTTGCCAGAAAAGTGATGTCTTCACCACTCAAGCAACTTGGAAAGAGCAAGCACAGCTGCGAAGAAACGGAGAAGGTGCAAGTGGAAACAAAGGTGAATGACAAATCAAGACAGCTCACCTACACGCATACGGACCTCAAAGAGCCATCTTTGATGTTTTCGGTGAAATTTCTTGTTAGACGTTCATCCCAGCCTTTCCCAAATTGAAACAACTACGACTGCGAAGCTCGAAGCCCTCAGGACACTCGACATAACAGCAAGAACCTGAGATACTATCAGGACCAAGTGGATCACTGGCTGATACAATCTAGAGAAGAGCATTGATCGAAACTACGGTGCAGCAGCAGTGACGCGGTGATTTTCGGGAAACTTTTCCCTTGCAGGAGTGTGTGGCCCCTAAGACAAATCATACACGTCGACCTGGTTATGAAGACATAACCCGAGCTTGCAGAGGCTTTTAGGGTGACCAGTATAGAAATGTTTCGAAAAAGAATTTTTCAAGCTCAAGTTGTGAAGCTGTACTGAGGGGCGGGGAATACGTAGAAAAGGGAGGAATAAACACGTGGAGGTGAGCACTGTAGAAGAAGAAGTTAGAACCGAGAAACGGCGTTTAGTTAGGTTTCTTTGCCGATCGATAGTTTCCTTACCAGCTTTCTTTTTTTTTGTTATTTCTGCATACCTCTCCTTGGCTTCGGAAAATGCATCTGTAAGTATTAGCACATATTTAACAACTGTACACTTTTGCATGTAGCAAGTTTGTAAGAAAAATCTATATTTTCCTGTGTTCCAGCAGTAACAAGATATCAGGTGCTCAGCGGTGATGTACATTGTATCACGAACAGAGTGCAGAAGTCCAACAAATAGAAAGGGACTGCTAGTAACTGTGTTCTCTTGTTGAAAGTTCATGACAGCAGGAACAGCACATTGTCATATCTGGATATGTTTGAATTGTACACGTCGTAATATTCTGTGGAGCTCCAATTTAACTTCATAGCACTGCTATATTTAGCAGTTCTGTCGCGCTTGAGCATTCCAAATCAATTACTTTTTACATAAAAGTTAACAAAATATGACACTAATGTAAAGGCTGCTGAAGTGCAAGTGGACAAATAAATTTGAGCTGATGTTTTTAACATGCAAGTTATTCAGAGTGACTGCGCGTCTCTGCATTTCACTGCCATATAACAAAGAAACCATGGTCAGCAGTGGTAACTGTGTTTTGTATTCTTTCTGGTACAAAAAGTAAAGCCATGAATGCAGTAATCTCGTACTTAGTCGATATAGTTCTTCAGTAAACACTCATTTATATAGCACCAACGATGTCATGTGATATTAACCTCCGGGAAGTGCTTCTACGTGAATTATTTCATTTGGAACGAAGAGGATCCTCTCTACTCCTAGTATATCTAACACTAGGTTTTAGTACTTGTGCAATGTAATCCCACTGCCTGTCTGTCCTCCAACAGTCTATTGCTCTCTTTCTACTGTAAAAGTGAAACTTTTTTGCAGTAGCATTTTTTCGGATAGGTTTGTTCATAATGTAATTGTGCACTATGCAAATGACTTATCATCTATGCAGCTTTTCACATATAGGACTAGAAAGTATTTATTTTAATTTAATTTTAACCGCTCATCCAGTCGTCCTGAGGTACACTCACGCTCGTCCGAGTAGTGGCGGCGAACACTGCACTCACGCTCCCAAAGTATATGCGCCATGTCGGCTGTCTCGTGCCCACACCACGCAGAGGCGAGTGACGGGGGCAGCGAGAGACACAGTCTATGCAGGTGTTGGGGATTCTCAAATGTGTCGGTCTGCAGATGCCTCAGATCAGACGCCTGAGACCTTTCTAGCTGCATGTGGGGTGGCGGGTAATGTCGTCGCGTTTTTTTGTAATGTTTTAGGATCTCGTGAAAGGTAACCATGATGTCCTTGTAGTCCTGTAAGGCCTCGGAGTCCGTTATCGTCGTCGTAGAGGTATTTCGTTCTCCGACCTCAAGTGTCTGCAATCGTCAATCTGTCGCACATCGGCGGCCTTTTCATATGCGCCGCGGCAGGTTAGCAGTCTCGTGACAAAGTGGGTCTGCTCGTTGTGGTTCGACGGCAGGTCAGATATTTCGTCGCTGCCAAGCTCTCCCACGTGCGCGGGGAACCAGTTGAGAGACTTGGCAGCAATCGCACCAGACTTGGAATCTTTGGCTCCGGTGTTTAGCATGTGCGTCACCTCGACAGATACCCTTCCCTTCGTAAAGTTTTAGACCGCTGTCTTGGCGTCACTCACGATAAGAGTGTCCTCGTTTCCATTATGAATTATTGCGAGGGCTATGGCCATTTCTTCTGCAGCCTCAGACAATGGGAGCCTCGCAGATCCCGCCATCAGAGTTCGTTCCCTCGTGTCGACCACCGCCATGGAGAAGGCAGGTGTCGATTGGCGTTGTTGTTGCTCTCGTTCGTTCTGCTGTTGTCCTCGGGTCGGGCCGGGGGTATCTAGCCAGGTTGATAAAAAGGACACCCTCTCGGCTGCCGTGCTCTTTGAGGATCGCCTCTGCTCAGCATCTGCGCCTTTCGGCATCGTGCACTGGGTGCATGTTACTGGGCATATTCTCTGTGAGCATAGAATTCTTGACCACTGGCAATAGCGCCTCCTTCAGTCCCCGCATCCCGTGGTAACGAATCTCGAGGCCGTCGAGGATGGTTCATCTGTTCTTCGTGCCCGACAGTCTTTAGAGCTACGCGATCCTCTGAGCGTCGATGATTTCGACGAGCGTGTTGTGCACGCCCAGCTCTAAGAGCCTGCAGTTGGCAGTGTAATGAGGTACGCCTAATGCAGCTTTGTAAGCCCTGCGGATGATCATGTCCAGCTTGTTGCTTTCTCTTCTACTCGAATTGACGTAAGCAGCAACGTACGTGATGTGGCTTAAAACATACGCCTGTATTAGTCTCACTACATTGTGCTCTTTAATTCCTTTCCTCTCACTCGTGATTCTTCGTATCAGTTTCGTGGCGGCTAGCACTTCTTCTGCAGCTTTCTTTCTTTATTTATTTGTTTCTTTCTGTGCCACTACAGAAAATGGAGCGAACAGAAAAGGCTGAAAGCCTGACTAAGGGCCTTTGCTCCAAATACAGTGAGGCAGACAAGCTGTCATAAAAATTTTGCAGGATACAGAAAAAATACAAATAGATACAAAAATACAAAAGGTACATGTGTAAATACTGTAACTTATACAACAGTAATAAAGTTTAACTTCTAGTAACAAAGATACACAGAACCATCGTAGTGTTTTAAACACCAATTAGATATAAGTTGGGGTTTCTCATTGCTATTGCAAGATATATACAAAAATAAAAAATATGCACAGGGAAGCTTAGGAAAAAGAACACACACATAAAAAGCATCAGATACTACTTAGGCAAAGAGGACACAAGGAACGATAGTCAAGGAAATTCAATGTTGCTTTCAATCAGTACCACCGGGATAGTATGCTTAGAAACTGTACATTTTATATCTAGAAGGCTGTCAATTTTGTTTAAAAACGTGAGTATCTGAAAAGATGAGTATGGTCGTCCGTAGATCGTTCAAATCTTCGGAGTCCTTCTAGCGTAAGTACGAAAATCGTACAGAGAACCATGAGAATCCAGCGAATGATAGAGTCTATTGCGTTTTATGTACAGAAATAGCTTAAAATTGTAAATCTGGCTTGCTTTGAGCATGTAATATTTCGAAAATAGTGGTTCTGTCCACAATTCACGTATAGGGCCACGAAAATCTCCAAAGATTCTCAGAACCCTCTTTTGTAGAATAACCAATTTAAAATAGTTCGTTACTGTTGTTGGCCTCCACACAAGCGCGCAGTAAGAAAGTCGTGAGTAGAAGAGAGTATAATAAAGGAAGTTTTTTTAGCCACAGTTGTATGAATGAATTTAACCTGTAAAAGCAGGCAATACATTTACTTAATTTTGACTTTAGCTTAGCTATATGCTCCTTCCAAGATAGGTCTTCTTAAAACCAGACACCTAGGAACTTCTGGCTGTTAACTTGTTCTAATATGTGGCCCCGGTAGCTAATAGTCATATTAAATTTCTTGGTTTATTCACGGGGACAAACAGCATGTACTTCGTCTTATTTGCGTTTAAGCACAAGTTAGTAACTTTCAACCATAAAGAGAGTCGAATAAAAAAAAACATTCACGTTCTCATCAAGGTCGACAAGTGAAGAACCCTCAAAAATATGTTTTAGTCATCCGCGTACATGGCTAGTTTGGGCAATCTGGAATGTGGCAAAGATCATTGATATAAATTATAAATAGGAGGGTGTCCTGATGCATCTTTGAAGCACTCCTTTCTCGACCACGACGTAATCTAATTGCACGTTATTTATGCTCACAAATTGGTATGGATGAGCTAAATAGCTTTTCAATAGGTCGTGTGCGATTCCTCGTATACCACATGAGCCTAATTTATGCAAGAGGATGTCATGACATACGGTATCAAACGCTTCACGCAGATCTATGAATAGCCCAACTGTATATAATTGTTTCTCAAGGTTTCCTATTATATGATCTATTATTTGAAATATTGCAAGCTCTGCAGACTTGTTTTTCCTTTTTTTGGGTGGGGGGGAGCCGACATGCGCTTTATTCATAACACTGTATTTATCAAAAAAAAATCTTGGAGCCACTTGTTCATTGTACTTTCGTAAACTTTCGATAGAACAGGTAGCACTGATATGGGCCGATAGTTATGCATGTGTTTCGGATGGCCGCCTTTAAAGATAGGACATACGCGAGCAATTTTCAGCTTGTCTGTGAAAATGCCCGTGGTGAAAGAAAGATTGATAATATACGCTAAGGGAGCAGATAACACATCGGCCATGTGTTTTATCGGCACAGGTTTTATTTCGTCGTACCCTGATGTACATGCGTTTTTTTCCCTAATACTTTTTTCAACTTCGGTTCATGTAACAGGGGTTACCAGAATTGTATTAGGAATACTATAATTATTTGACAACATATGTAGAACCTCACCATCAATGTCATCTTGTGTGTCACAGCATGTTATCAAATACTTGTTGAATGCTGTCGCTGCATAAACACTACTAAGGACACTCGCTTCTGTCTCTATGGAATCCGAGTTGGCTGACCAGCTCGGAATCAGCACCGTTTTTTTTCAACCAGAGGCCGAGCACTCGTATCTTGGACACCGTGGGTATGCGGACTCCTTTTGTCGTGACACACACGCCCGTCTGACGGACCTCGGCCACGTCCCTGGGGGACGTCCTGGTTTCCGAGTTCTGTGGAGCAGGATCTCCGACTTGTTTGAAGCACAGACGAGCCCCGTGCCTTCGAGACGCTTCTCAACTTCGCTTATCGCTCGCTTCAGCCTATCTTGTATACTCCCAGGACTCATGCTCTCTGTGGTCTATAGCATATTGTCGTCCGCGTAGATTGTATGGCTGATGCCTTTGATCGCGTTGAGCAGCTCTGGAAGGCAATCATAACGAGGTTGAACACCATTGGTGAGAGCACGGAGCCTTGCTGCGTCCCGGCACCTCCCATCTCGACCGTCTTTGGTGGTGACATGTCGATCTTGATTCGCACTTCTCGCCCGTCAAGGAAGCTGCCGACATATCGGTGGAATCTCTCCCCTAGGCTTTGCTGACTGATCTTCTCCAGCATGGCCGTGTGCCTCACAGTGTCGAAAGCACTTTTGAGATCGAGCCAAAGTATGGCGCGAAGGTGCGTGCTCTGTGCATCAACTACTTGTTCTTTAATTTGTAGCATTGAGTACTGTATGCAGAGCCTTTTCCGGAACCCGATGATGTGGGTGCCAAACGCGTTTCGACTTTCGAGGAGCGTCACCACCTTATTGAGGCCGGCGTGCTCCATCACCGTCAGCGTCAAGTTCGTGATCAGCGTCATGTTCTTGATTACCAGTGGCTTGCCCGGTTCGGGTATAAGCACCACGTCCGCGATTTTCCATTCGTGCGAAACCCGACCAGTCCTCCAGCACTCACTGACATACTCGCATAGGTCCACAATGGCGTTGTCGTCAAGGTTTCTGAGGATCTTGTTGGTAAATTTGTCCAGGCCGGGCGCCTACTTCGTCATGAGTAGCTGAAGCAGCGCTCTGATCTCCTGTACAATGAAGTCCACGTAGAGCTCTTCTTTAGGTGCGTCAGCATACTCAGGGTTATCTAGGCCTTCGGGGCGAGTGAGGTGCGTCCGCACAATCTCGTCCGTGAGGGCCTCCGGGTCGTCCTTGTATTTGTGACGCAACTTAGCCATCTCTGTCCGAAATGCCATCCCGGTACTGGCAGGATATAACAGGTGCTTCAGGATCTTCCAGGTGCGTCCCGTGCCCATATTTCCGTCCATGGTATTGCAAAGCTTTTCCCATTCCTGCTCGCATAAGCGAGAGCAGTGTGTCTCGGTTTTGCGGTTGACCTTGGCGATTTTTTCTTGAGTTTTTTTTTAACTTCCTCTTGCTTACTCTGTGCTGCATCGATTTTTTGGCCAGGATGAGGTGTGCCAGACAGCTGTCCACTCTGGTTGGGTTGGGGGCTTCAGTTCTCTCGCCGCCCAAGCCTTCCTCTTCCCACCAGTCCGTTCATTCGATTTGTTTAGTGGCTTTCTCCGCATCTGCTAGGATTTTCTTGCACCATGACCGAATATCCTTGATGAGCTCTTCCTTCTCATTGTCCGTGTTTTTACAAAATATGTCCCAATCGACGATCATGACTTTGAGGTTTGCGCTTTGTTCTGCGTTGCCGCCAACGACCAAGTTTAGGATTCGATGATCGCTTCGTAGGTCTTCAAACGTATTTTCCCAGCTCACCACGTCCGTGTTAGCTCACATCGAGAGGTCCAGGGTTGTGTCGCGGCACACACGCCGCCTGATTCTGGTGCGCGACATTGTCTTGTTCAGCAAGGTGAGGCCGAGGTCGTCCACTAGTTCGGCCAGCCTCCCCCCCCCCTTGGGCGAGGCGTTGCCATATTCCCAGTGCGTCTGCGGGGCGTTAAAGTCTTCGCACATCAACGAGGGTTCGGAGGCGGCTTTCGCCATTTCTTCGCGGAAGAGGCAGTCAAAATTGTGAGTGAGACCTTTCTTCGAGGGGGCGCTGTAAACGTTGTGGACGAACGACTTGGCTGTTATGCTCTTGCTTAGTATGATTTCTATTAGAGCGTTATCGATGCCACTCTCCACGTCCAGCTTGTGTTCAACAAATGTTATTCCCCTTTACAAGGATACACATCTGATTCTCCGCCCCGTGCTCTCGGAGAACGGACAGTGCGTGACGTATCCCGGAAGCTTGGCGTGGTCATACGGTTCTTGTAAGACAATCACATCTGGAAGTTTCTTTTTAGAAATTGTTTTCATGTACTGCATCAACGTAGCTTTTGTTTGAAGCCTCTGCAGTTCCTTTGCCAGACAATCAGTCTGCCGTCGTGTACGCGAGGCGTAGTCATGGTGATGCGAGGGTGTTGTAGGAGCTTGACTGACCGTGCATCCCTTCCGCTCCAGGGTGGGTGACATTGACTTTATTGCTTCTGTTGACGATTGTTGGAATGCGAGTGGCGGGAGGCGGAGAATCGACCCTTTCTGGAGGCTGCAGCTGCTCCTTTTTTCGTTCTAGGTCTTCTATTTGCTGCTTCATAGCCAGAAATTGAGTGTTTCCTGCTGCGTGTTGCACATTCCGTTCGGTGTCGGACTCGTTCAGCCTCATGAGAAGCATTTCAAACATGCGTTCCATCTTATCCCCAACTTGTCGATCATTTGCTCGAACACGTCTACTTTCTTGGCTTTTGACCTAGGTCTCTTCAGTTCTTGCGTGTTCTCTGTGACAGCCGCTTGCGCGCCACTCTGATTTTCGGGTTGGGATCCAACTGTCGATACCTTTACGTCGAGCATGCCAATCTCCTCTTCCTCCGCCGCACTGGTGTGCTCCATGGGCACACGCTGAGTGGGGGCTCCTCCGGCGTGTCCAGCCATGCGCTTGAGGATTTCGTTCAGCGTTTTTTTAACTCATCGATTTTCTTCGCTGATTTCTCGTTTTGTTGTCTGCCCTGCTCAGTTTGTCCCATGGTTCCCTATTCTCTTTGTCTAACATCTCTAATCGCATCCCGATTAGCGAGTTCAAGGTCTTTCCTAGGTTTTTGGTGAGTAAACTCTCTTCTGGACTCCTGCTTTATTGAGCTGCCAGGTGTGACCAAGTAACCTTGAATGACCCTTTGGCTTTCTGCCAGGTGGAGGATGCCCGTTGCCCGACGAGAAACTGGGCTCGCTACTTGAGTTTCGTCCAGTATGGCTACTGCTTCGGCTGCGGTTTTTGCTTCTACTGCGAGGCCTTTTTTCCCGCCGTTGAGGAGGAGTGGGAGTCAATGGCTCTGTTGTGTTGTCGGGAGCCGGACCTTGATCTCGAACGGCCTCTCCTTGGGTGACGTTCCGAAGGGTAATGCTGCGAGAGGGCCGGGTACTGGTCCCCCGCGCCATCTTCGGGAGTAAGAGTGCCCTCTTTTCTGTACTCCCGGTCATGCCTGCTTTTCGCGAGCCATCTCCTCGCCTCAACCACGTACGCAACCTTGTACTTTGCTTTACATGCGCGATCGGCGGTAGGGTGCGCTTCTCCGCAGATTTTGCACCTTGGCGAGCACTTGTGCACGGTAATTGGGTTTTTCGTGCCGCAAATTAGACATAGTTTGACTTGCGGTCTCGAGCACACGTCGGCGTTGTGACCGAGTCTTCTGCAATCTCGACAGAAATCGAGTTGCTTCTGGTAGATTGTGACTTTTATCATTTTGCGGTTAATGTAAACCCACGTCGGGACTCTGCTTCTTCCGTAGAGGAGGATTACTGTGGTGGTGTTTCCGAGTCTCTTTGCGTATGCAAGATTGGGGTTCCTCGTAGTGACCAGTGCCCACGAGATTTGATCATGCGCATAACTGAGTGGAACGTTCCTTAATATGCTTTTGACCATTTCTTCTGGCGCAGAGACACACGATCTGAGCTCGTGTTCTTTGTTCCCCACTCTAATTGAGCGGTTCCTTGCTAACTTCCCTGCCGTCTCCTCATCGGGCGCGCTGGCAACCATGATGTTTTGAGTGTAGTTGGGGCAAATCGCGTTTGTTTCGTCCACATTTATGCCGGCCGTTCTTCTCATCGTTTCATCCAATGCCAACCCGCTCGTCGTGCGTAGGTTCAGGCTATTTCGTTGCCTCAATATCACCTTAATGTCTCCTTTCGGAAGCCTTGGCATTTTACTCGTAAGTAGGATTTTCTTCACAATGCATTTATTGCAGCCGTGCATTTTGGTATAGCGCAGCAGGAATGGTTCGTCATCGCGCTGAGTTCCATGGTGTTTTTTCCGTCGCGTAACTTCAATCCAGCCGTCGGCATCTGTCTCAGCTTCAGGCAGGTTTGTGACACTATATCTATCGTCGTGCCCATCCGGAGTGCCATCGGACGCTGTTTCGCCCATCTCCATGATTGGATTGTTTCTGTGAGGCCCACCATATAGCGTCCACGAGCAGTGGACGCAGCCTAGCTCGGTCGGAATGCCAGTAGGCCTAAAACACTTCACACGCGTTGCCGATAAAAATGTGGTGTTGAAGTCCGAAAAAGGCATACTCACCGTGAAACTTGGGGTCCCCAGGTTCGCGTGGTCACTCGGGAGTCGATGGTAACCAAACTTTGATCAAGGTGTAGTGGGGAATTCACAAGGCAATGATAGTGGGACCATCGCTGAGTGCGAAGCGCGAGCACGAGCTGTAGACACTGGACTGCCCGAGCATTTGTTCCTGTACCGGCTGTCTGCCTATTATCTGGCGTCGCTAATAAACCCCCTTGCAAAGTGGTGGAGGTGCTGGGTACGCAAACCTGGAACTTCGAAGCCGGAAGCTGCCCACTACATCAGCAATGCCTGATCAGACGACCGAGCAAGGCACCACCCAGCAAAGCACGGCCCAATCTCAACTGGTCATCGTGCCTACCACCCTGCGCCAACGAGATCCGCCCTTCTTCAGTGGCACCGAGGACCAAGATGTGGAAGACTGGTTGCAGCTGTTTGAGAAGGTGAGCGCCGCCAACAAGTGGGACGACCCCTCGAAATTAGAGTATGTCCCATTTTATCTCAAAGACGTCGCCAGCCTGTGGTTCACAAACCACCGCACTGAATTTATCACTTGGGCCGGTTTCAAGACCACCCTCGCAGCTGTGTTCGATCGCCCCGCAGTGCGCAAGCTGCGTGCTGAGCAGCGCCTACGCGGACGTGCACAAAGGCAGGGCGAAAACTTCACAAGCTATATTGAAGATGTAATCGATTTATGCCGGCGCTTCAACCCTGAGATGACCGAACATGACAAGATCAGGCATATCTTGAAAGGCATAGACGATGATGCCTATCAAATGTTGCTGGCAAAGAGCCCAAGTACCGTATCCGAACTTGTGACCTTGTGCCAGAGCTTGGAAGAGATTCGGAAACAACGTGCAGCAGTTCGGAGGTCGACGACTGCAGACGACTCTCTCGCTGCCCTGGCCGTCGGTGGTGACAGCTCCCTGCTGGAGCAGATAAAAGATTATGTACGCGAAGAGGTCGCACGACAACTTTCATGTCTCTCGTATCTGCCGACCACCGAAGCACCAACGAACCGCCTAACGCCGACAATAAGACAGGCTATTCAGGAGCAGGTCTCCGAGGCGTTGCCATTACCTACGCCTGCCTCTCAACCAACGCCTGTTGCCGCGCCACTGACTTATGCGGCCGTCGCGGCAATGTCTCCTGCATCTCGTCTGCCAATGTATACGCCACAACCTGTGCGACCGTCCACCGCGCCGTTTCCACAGCAACACGCCGGAAATCCTTGGCGCACCGCTGACAACCGGCCTATATGTTACTTTTGCGGAATTCCAGGTCACGTTGCACGTCTATGTCGTCGGCGCTTCACAGTTAACGCACCAAGATATCCTGACTATTCGTTTCGACCTCCATACCACGCGCCTCACGTACCACCTGAAGTTCACGAACGCGATGCGCAAACTGCTTCCGGCGCCCCAACATTCGCTTCTAGACGTTCTACTTCACGCTCGCCTTCACCTTCACCAAGTCGTCGTTCCGTGTCGCCTATGCGTCGACGACCCACCTCCATTGAGACGGAAAACTAACTGCCGCAGCTCCGGAGGCACGAGCTGCGTCATCGTCTAATCGTTCAAGTCCTCGCCTGTCTCCCGCCAATCTTATCGATGTAATCGTCGAAGGTGTACGAACACTCGCACTCATCGATACCGGTGCCGCGATATCTGTGATTAGTGAGAGACTCTGCCGCTCTCTTCTTAAAGTGACGATGCTTTCTCCCGTGGTTTCTCTTAGTACTGCGAGCGCCCAACAAATTGAGCCCGTCGCGTCATGTACAGCAAAAGTTGTGATTCGAGACGTGTTGTACACCATTGAATTTCACGTGTTGGCTTCATGTTCCCACGATGTCATCCTAGGATGGGATTTTTTATCACGTCATCACGCCGTCGTGGACTGCGCTCGGGCCGAAGTGGAGCTGTTACCGTTTGGTGATGCGCCTTCTGTTGATGCGGCCGTATCTAGTGTGGCTAACCTTGTCGTCGCGACGGACATAGACCTTCCTCCTTTCAGCGCCCAGTTTGTCCCTGCCTGCTGTGCTTCACTTTCTGACGCTACCGTCTTATTCACGCCATCTGACATTTTCGGTAGCCGCCACCACACATCGCTGCCATTCGCCGTTCTTGAGCTTTGTCAAGACACTACCGGGATATTTATTTCCAATCCCAACTCGTGCCCCCTCAGTTTGCGCCGCAACGAGACGCTCGGCCACATTCAGCTCATCGATGAAGGTACTATCGTGCCTGCCGATTTCTTCGACACCAAGCCGAATATGGAGCTGAACGCGTTGGTTCCTCACTTTGCCTTGAACAGCGTGTCTACCGATGCATTTCACCATTCTATTGACAGCCATCTCGCCCCGGCTCAACGAGAACAGCTTGTTACCCTGCTGCACGAATTCAAGCGTTCGTTTGACTTTTCCCAAGCAGTGCTAGGAAGAACGAACACCGTTGTGCACACAATTGACACAGAAAAGAGTACTCCTTTGCGCCAGCGCCCTTATCGTGTGTCACCAGCGGAGCGTCGGGTAATTGCAGAACAAGTAGACGACATGCTACAGCGCGGAGTCATCAAGCCTTCTTGTAGTCCTTGGTCTTCCCCAGTTGTACTCGTCAAAAAAAAGGATGGTTCAGTTCGATTCTGCGTAGACTACAGGCGCCTAAACAACATTACGAGGAAAGATGTTTACCCTCTTCCCCGCATAGACGACGCTCTCGATTGTCTCCAAGGTGCAGAATTCTTTTCCTTGCTTGACCTTCGCTCGGGTTATTGGCAGGTCCCAATGGCTGAGTCTGATCGTCCAAAAACGGCGTTTGTCACACCGGATGGCCTCTATGAATTTACCGTGATGCCATTCGGACTCTGCAATGCGCCTGCCACATTCGAGCGAATGATGGACAGCATTTTACGTGGTCTCAAATGGAACATTTGCTTGTGCTATCTTGATGACGTTGTGGTTTTTTCACCCGATTTCACTTCGCATCTCACTCGTCTGCGCAAGATTCTACAGTGCCTTACAAACGCCAGGCTTCAGCTTAACCTGAAGAAGTGTCACTTCGGGGCTAAACAACTCACCATACTTGGTCATGTCGTCTCGAAAGCCGGCATTCTTCCCGACCCTGACAAGCTTCGTGCTGTTGCCGAATTTCCTAAGCCGACTACTGTTAAAGAACTACGGAGCTTTGTGGGCCTGTGCTCCTATTTTCGTCGCTTTGTCCGGAACTTTGCCTCCATCATCGCTCCACTTACCAAACTCCTTGCTGGTCCTGCAGATCTTTCGAATTGGACAGCAGCCTGTGACGAATCTTTCGCAACACTGCGCCGACTCCTTACCTCACCACCCGTACTGCGCCATTACGACCCTACTGCGCCAACCGAAGTACACACGGATGCAAGTGGCGTTGGCCTTGGTGCAGTACTCGCGCAACGCAAGCCACGTTTTACGGAGTATGTGGTCGCCTATGCCAGCCGCGCCCTCACTAAGGCAGAAGCCAACTATTCTGTTACGGAAAAAGAGTGCCTCGCGATTGTGTGGGCGTTAAACAAGTTTCGCCCCTATTTGTACGGCCAAACTTTTGATGTGGTAACTGACCATCACGCACTCTGTTGGTTGGCTTCGCTAAAAGATCCTTCCGGCCGCCTCGGACGTTGGGCACTACGCCTCCAGGAATTCGACATACGCGTCGTCTACCGATCGGGGCGAAAGCACTCTGACGCAGATGCGCTTTCACGATCACCCGTGAAATCCGATGATACGGATATATCAGCCCTGGACCTTCCCCTCTCTGCCATCAGCGTCACAGACATGCCATCCGAACAGCGCAAGGACCCTTGGATCGCCTCGCTATTGAATATGCTTTCTGACGCATCAACTTCCGGTTACCCGCGTGCTCTTCGCCGCCAAGCAACGCATTTCGCCATACGGGATGGCCTGTTATACCGTCGCAACTATCAAGTTACGGGTCGTAAATGGCTGCTAGTCATACCCAGCCATATGCGGTCTGATATCTGCAAATATTTTCATGCTGAACCGCAACACGCACACGCCGGTGCGCTAAAGACGTATGAGTGGCTCCGCCAACGTTACTACTGGCGGGGTATGTACACGTTTGTACGCAAACACATTCGCTCATGTTCCCAGTGTCAGCAGCGCAAGACATTCCCTCATTCACTCGGTCAACTGCAGCCTTTGCCATGTCCTGCACGCCCATTCGACCGTGTTGGGATTGACCTATACGGCCCGCTACCGTGCTCTGTTGGTGGCGATCGATGGGTGATTGTGGCTGCCGACCATCTGACAAGGTACGCCGAAACGGCAGCGCTGCCTTCGGCTGGTGCTCGTGACGTTGCAACCTTCATCTTGCACCGGTTTGTTCTTCGTCATGGTGCACCACGGGAGCTCCTGAGTGACAGAGGACGCGTATTTTTGTCCGAAGTTCTGCAGCAGCTCCTACATTGATGCCGTACGGTACACCGCACATCAACAGCCTATCACCCTCAGACAAACGGCCTAACGGAACGTTTCAACAGAACCCTCGGAGACATGCTCGCTATGTATATTGATTCCGACCACTCCAACTGGGACGTTGTTCTTCCTTTCGTGACGTACGCCTACAATACGGTGATTCAATCAACAACAGGCTTTTCTCCATTTTTTCTTTTATATGGTCGTGACCCATGCAACACACTCGACACAATTTTGCCATACAATCCTGATGCCTCAGAGTTCAGCCCAGTTTCTGAAATGGCTGAACATGCCGAAGAGTGTCGTCAACTTGCACGGTCCTTCACAGCCGATAACCAAGCCCTCCAAAAAGATCGCCACGACCATGATCTTGTTCAGAATACCTTCCCCGTCGGCTCTCTCGTGTGGCTCCGACTGCCTTTCCACTCTCCTGGACTGACTCCCAAGTTTGCACCGAAGTACACGGGCCCTTACCGCGTCATACAACACCCTTTTTCTGTCACCTATGTGATTGAACCACTCAAGCCGTCCACGGACAAGCGCCGCCTTGGTCGTGAGACGGTCCACGTCAGTCGCCTCAAGCCCTGTTACGACCCTCCTGTTCTCTCGTCACCTTGAGTCGCCAGGATGGCTCGTCTTCGTCGCCGGGGCATTGTAGTGGGGAATTCACAAGGCAATGATAGTGGGACCATCGCTGAGTGCGAAGCGCGAGCACGAGCTGTAGACACTGGACTGCCCGAGCATTTGTTCCTGTACCGGCTGTCTGCCTATTATCTGGCGTCGCTAATAAACCCCCTTGCAACTCCTGAAACTCCTGCGGATTTATTCAAAAACTGCGGAGATGAAATGAGGTGCGTCTGCTCTCAACGGTGGCCGCTAATGTGTTTATAGTAACCTATGATACTATTCATAGACAAGATGTGAAATCTCGACGAAATTGTATTTGCATTTTTTGAATTGGTATTCTCTAGTATTGAAGCTAGCATCCTAAAACTACAATTGTTAGTGGAAGTAACAATGTGTTTATAATAGCCATTAATACTATTTTCATATGAGATGTAAAAACTCTATGAAAATCTGTTTACATTTTTTGCATTGTGTGAAGGTAAATATTCTGATGTTCTTTTATTGTGGTCCCTGGTTCATGTAAATGAGACAAATTTACTTTGTAGTGGCATAATATTAGTCGTGATTTTACGCACATGTGCTGAGCAGCATTGATGTTGAGGCCAGCACCACGACATACATCCACTGCACTGGAGCATCACCAAACATATTAAGTGTACAATCTGCCCACCAGTGAACTGAATTTTTTTTTCAAGTAAACAGAGAGCTATATGGAAACTGTGCTGATCTGCGAACTTTGAAGTCTTTTAGGGTAACGAAATGGCGTTTACAACTGTCAATAGAAACACTGCACCGTGGATATTAGTAGCTAAGAATTGTATTATTTATTTATTGTCTGGAACGTCTTTGCGCTGTGCCAACTTTCCAGCCCAAGTGTCTTAAAGAGCTTTGTTATTGTGTTGTTAATGAGCCGAGCTATGTAAAAGACAGTAATACTGCAGATATGTACCAAATTGTGATGCACAGCCTTTTTCTTTCTTTTCTTTACCATGAAATGGTCAACGGCTTTCTTCTTGTGTTTCTTATAAAAACTTCTTGTCACGTGGCAGCAGCCAAAACTACGCATGAAGCTTTTCCGATATGGTTCGAGGAACACCGAGTTCAGACATGACAGTGCTGGGGAAGTTCTCTCGCAAGTTACTTTCGGAGCATATAGGAATTGTTGTTTTATAGCCGTTCATCTTATTATTTACACCTCAGTATATGTTTGTATGTATGTATGTATGTATGTATGTATGTATGTATGTATGTATGTATGTATGTATGTATGTATGTATGTATGTATGCATGCATGTATGTATGTATGTATGTATGAGCTTGGTAATGATTTGGCTCAATTTCTTTCTAGTTATTTTCTTCTGAGCCATTATAATTTTCAATTTGGTTTTACCGCATAAAAATAGATATAACCTTACCAAAATATGTGCATTTGAAGATGTTGTTTCATTTGCCACCGTGAATTCGTGAGGGAGAAATTGTGTAAAATGGAACCAGCCAGCAAAGATTAGTTTAGGGCAAAGCTCCTCTACATGGCATATCTTCAACACATTGCGTTTATCGAAAATGACGATTTCAACATATCAATTTCAATCAGAATAAACAAGTTATCACCCGTGTTTGTATATGTGTGTGACATTTATGCATATTATAATACCTGTTTGCAATTACTGTTAAGGGCACAAACAAAGTCAAGCTGAATGTACGGATTTGTTCATGAATGTACTGAAACTCTTGTCAATATAGAATAAACTTCTGTTTGAAAATTTATTGTAGCGACCAAAAGCACAGTATTTGCCTTTGTTCTGTTCCACTCTGCACAATCGGTGACTCTTTTAGCAGAACTTCATTAGCTGATATAGTTCTTTCTAGCCATTGACAGCGCATTACACTGAAGCGCACAACATGACAGGTAGCGAGAGAGAAGATACAAACTAATCTCTCTGTGTGTGTCTTCTCTATCTGCCAGTGCTCTTTTGCCTTGCTGCATTATTGATTCCCAACAAATTAGCACGAAAACATGTCCCGACAAAGGCAGTCAACTTGGCCGCAAGCAATTATCTTACTGCATGTCAAGATTTTGATCAAAACATTGTGATGACTGACCGCCGGTCAAACATCCAGACGCTTGATGAGTTTTGTACAAGGTATAATGTTGGTAGTTTGGCACTGGGCACTCTTGTGATAAGAGAGAATGAAGGGGGGAAATATGAACACTGAATGATGTAATTTATGAAGGAGCACAGCAGAGCACTTTTCGGTCAACAAGGGAGTGAAAGTAGAGAGCGCGAAAGCCACGTTCTCAAGAATTGAGTACCCGCCGCCACCTATAATCACAGGCCGGGCAACCTGATAAAAAAAAACGCTCGATGACACTTCAAATCGAACCCAGTACAACCTAGATTGTGGTTGAACACTGTAACCACTCGTCCACTGCTACAGTACTTGAGAGAAAGTCTTGCCACTACAGCATTTCAAATATTGCTAATATATTGTGAATGCTTCGAATGACGCCAAATGGAAAACGTCCGGTGAAACTTGATGCAAAATAATTGGCAGATTTTAGGTACTTTGGGAATCTATGATATGCGAAGCAAGAATGACAAATGTTGATATGTCCCTTTAAAATCAGCACAACGTTACGAGGTGGAGGTAGATGATGCCGTACACGACTTCCGTGTCATAATTACCATAATGGATGTGTCATTTACCTTCGTCATCTATTTACATCACGTGATACCAAATTTAGCATATGTGGAGCTAGCAAAACGGCTGCGAGCACGCTATGAGTGCAGTATGTTGTCATGTTTTTACATGACACGCGTGTGTGGATTATCGTGTTTGCACCAGTCATACATTTCGTCATTCATTGACGTCACGTAACACCAAATTTGGTGTATGTGGAGCTAACAAAACGGCCGCGAACGCAACATGAAGGGCCCAATATACTCCAATGAAGCGTTGACGCGTGCGCACGCTGAGAACAGCGACGCAACTGTAGCACAACGCCAGCACTCTATAGTCTGACGCCTGGCGCGACCAGCGTCTGTCGGCGCAGCCCGAAGGCAACCGGTGCGAAATGCGACATGCTGCATTTCGCGCCAATTCGTTACGCAGAGAACATTGCGTCTCCCTCTTTTCGTGACGCTGGGACGCTGGACGCGCTGAAACGCCCATGCGTCAAAGCAACGCAGCGCGGCGCGCGCCTGTGAGTATATGACAGGACCGGCGCCTGGCTAAGCATTGCCAGCGTGACGCGGCAAAATGAACGACAGTGAGCACGCGCACCGCGCCATGTCAAAATGTATTGGTGCCTTGACTGTGGCATGTAGTCAAGTTCTCACATGACACGGATCCTTCGTCATCCATTGGTGTCACGTAATACTAAATTTGGCATATGTGAAGCTAGCGAAACGGCCGGGAGTGCATCACGAGCGTAGCATGTATTCAGGTTGTTACATGACAAGCATCTCATGTTTGACCCGTTTGCTCCAGTATCATACCTTCATGATCCATTCACGTCCCGTAATACCAAAATTGATATAAGTGAAGCTAGTAAAATGGCCGGCAGCGTATCATGAGTGGAGATTTAGTCATGTTGTTACATGACACGCATGTAATGATTTTCATTTTAGGGTCGGTCGCTTGTGTTAGCCATGCAATCGTACGATACCATACCAGTTTTGCAACATTCCGTGTGAATGAAACCACCGCAAGGGCTGCAAGACCATGAAATGTAAATTATGCCATCATGACAGAAATTTCATGATTTTTATGTTATGACTACTCAAATAAGTTTTTCATACAGCCATGTGATGCCATAACAAGTTTGGGATTGATATCATTATTGATTGATTTATTTGTGGAGTTTAACGTCCCAAAACCACCATACAAATATGAGACGCCGTGGAGGAGGGCTCCAGAATTTTCGACCACCTGGGGTTCTTTAACGTGCACGCAAATCTGAGTACACAGGCCTACAACATTTCGCCTCCATCGGAAATGCAGCCGCCACAGCCGGGGTTTGATCCCGTGACCTGCGGGTCAGCAGCCGAGTACCTTAGCCACTACACCACCGTGGCGGGGCGATACCATAATTGAAACGGCTAGGAGAGCTAAAGTCGTAGGTGGCTGGATAGATAGATAGATAGATAGATAGATAGATAGATAGATAGATAGATAGATAGATAGATAGATAGATAGATAGATAGATAGATAGATAGATAGATAGATAGATAGATAGATAGATAGATAGATAGATAGATAGATAGATACGCTCAAAGTCGCTGAAGTTCAATAAACATTTCATTGCATTTAAAATGGAAAAATAATTAGAATGCGTTCGCTTAAGGTTACTAGAAGATATAAACCACCAAGTGCGGCTGCATAACCGTGCACTATTTATTAAGTACAGTACTGTCATGATATTTGGATAGCCAGCTCTAACGTAGGCTACCTTCCCGTATTTTCCGAACTATAACTAAAAAAAATAAATTTTGTCGAAGTATGACAACTCTAGTCAACTATTCTGAATTCACTCTCAGTATTGTTACTTTCACTGAATGAATACTCAGTTTGCTTCGATTATGTTTATTTAAGGAAGGTTTACCTCATCAACTGAAAACTCGTCTAATTAGCATTGATTCTCACATCTGAAGACAGTCACACTTCATCTCGCTTTCTGTTTAGTTGTCGCTCCCATAAAATGCGTACTCCCATTTTTTATGCTCTCCGAGCATCGCACGATGCTCGGCCAGAAAATTGTCTTCATGATCCATCACTTCAATTTCAGCCTTTCGCGGAGACAAATCGAAGGAATCTCTCCCTCTCTCTCTGATTTCATCGTTATCGCGCGTGTGGTAACGTCTCTGAACTTCAAGACTTCTATACACATCCCTTGCTTTGTTTTCTCACTCGAACACCACTGAACGAAATAACTGTACCAAGTTGAAGCATTAGCACTGAAACGCCTCCCGACGAATATCCCTCGTTTTACGTAAACACATATCTAAAAGTAAGCGTATGCACGTTCTGGCAGTCCGTCTTTGTCGAAATGCTGTGGTGCATGAAACCTGCGAAATTTCCCTCACAATTTCATTTGATTACTGCTGTTCTATATTTCTGCAGAATCTATCCGCAGACACAAAAGTCGCTCCTGTGTCTTCTAACAAGATTATTGTAACAAAGGCAACATTTTACGTCTATAGCTACAAAACACCCTAACGTTCACCACTATATCGTGTTCAATTACAGCGGATAAGTTGAGTAGCAGCGCAGCTTCATTAAAATGTATTGTAACTGGTCGCGTTAAACAGAGAAAAACATTTGGGGCACATTTTCAAACACTGCATTCGTCGATTTTGCGTGGTTTCATTGATGTGGTGCACCTGGAGCGTTGCTTACTTGTACTTTGTTGGATATTCCATTGATTAATGCTGAAAGCCATCGAGCGATTTCTTTTTTAGCGACGGTCATTGATGAAACGCGAGCGCTTTGCTTTGCAAGGCACACCCAGACGTTTATTACAACGGGCCATCGCGTAAGCGCTGCAGCAGACGCCCGATGAACTGAAACTGAGATGCAGCAAAGCATTGGCTATCATCGTATATTGTCGATGCTAGATGCTTTGCGTGCTACCTTGCTATTATCAGCACACACTTTATTTTCGTTGTCGTTTCATCGGCTATCGTGTGTCCTCATCGCCCTCTTAAGTGCCGAATAAGTTAAATTTTTACCCATGCTATCATGATTCCTCGAGATAAGAGAATTCTTGGCCAAGAAAATGCGTGGCCAAGAGAAAGCTTTCTGCAAACGGCCCCAAAATTTCTCGAAAATCATTCAATAGCAGATATACAGCTGCCGAAAAAGCACGTGAATAAAGGTAAGCTTATATATAGTGTGGATATATGTTTCTTCTGAACAGTGCGGACATGGAAATAAAGCAATGGTATTTCTCCTCTGAGACATCGTTCCGTTTCGTTGTACAGGTCCTACTCAGGCCGTTCGCGTGGATTCGCCAGTGCCGCTGTGCGCAGGAGTCATCTTCTTGCCGGGGCTTAGCCATCCGTAGCCAGTGTTGAATTCTACTTGGAACAGCAGGGGTGCTTCCCAGACGCTGACACTCTTGGTTCCACGGAAAACCACATCAGCAAACGCATTGACGGCGTTTTTGTGCAGCTGGGAGTGTTTCTTTTCACTCAGTCCGCACCGAGTTACAGCAGTAATTCTGGTGCCTCTTCGGTATCGTTATACAGGTTAGTTCACCGCTTTTTACACTTGAAAATTTTTGCGTTCGCTCATAGTTTCATGTCAACATGGGACACATTTATGTGCGTTTAAACTTCTTTTCCACTCCAGTGTTAACCCTCTCTCAAAAATGAGCTGTACATGGCACTGTTTCTTTTAAAAAAGTATCTGAATAACCAGGCTGACATAGCACAACCAAGTTGTCATAAGACTCGCCTGATTACGCAAATATATCTACTGTCACGACGTCGTGTGCATATTTTCGCAAACAGCAAACTACAGGCATAGATCACAGACAATACAGTTCACTACCTGCAAGCGCATTTATCATTGTGGCTTAATCAAAAACAGTTTATCCCGACCTCGTGTAATCGAGGTAATTGATGGACTAAACACACATGCATCGCGAAACATTGAAATACTGCTGGCGACTCTTACGAACTAAAGCAGCTCGCATCTACTTCTACTCAATATTGCATTTCTTTGAATCAGACTTGCAGGTACACCTTTTTAAGGGAAAGAAACAAGTCATGAGCAAAATTAGCTTGTTAATATGCTCACGCAAACTACTTCACGATCGTCTGCTGAAGAGGTAGTTAGTGCACAGCTTAAAAGTAATCTTGAGCGCACAATGAAGGAGGAATACAGATGAAAAAACGCCCTTCTTGGGAAAGCCACAACTGCATGGGATGAGTCACTCACAGACCCATGTATGTTTAATGCAAAATGACGTTTAGAAGTTTGCGCGGATTCAATTATTACCTTGTAAAGGTGTAAAGGCGAAACATTATTGGAAACTAGTTGGCAGGAAAACGAGAAAGGAAACACATTGTTAATTTCAGTAGCCAATGTGTAGTTGTGAACAATTGTTCCTGGGAAGTTCCTATTATTGTTGTGCTTGAGAAAAAAAAACATGCCCTCCAAAATACTTTTGTAGCGAAGCAGCGGCATGCCCAGAGTGGTAGCATTTTATTTATTATGAACATTTTTGGAGTAGTGTCCCGAAACTTGTTACGATTTTGAGAGACGCCATAGTAAACGGTTCAGAAATTTTCGACCATCTAAGTACATGGGCTTGAAGCCTTCTGCCTCCATCGAAAACGCGGCCATTCCGAATAATCCCGTGGATCAGGAGTGGAAACCACTTAACAACCACGGCAGGTTTACAGTGTTACTTGGCCGACTTATGAATGAAAGAGTTGTAAAATTTAGGGCTCCGTCTTTTGTTCGCTTTTGGAAACGATAATGAAAAATATGAAACAATGATATCATGGAAACTAAGATGTTAATGAAAGTAGTGAAAATGCGAAGAAACGAAATTGAATGAAAACATAACTTGCCGCTTAGCGTCGATTAGCGCATCTATTTCAAATGGGACACAGTGGTGGTGATCCCCTTCACGGCGTTTATATATTAACCTGAAAGTGCTAGCATGCATAACAGCGAGTGAAGAACACCCCTCATACTTTTCTGGCCTGCTCTCATTATTAGAGGACTACGTGTAGCCCGAGCCCGGCATGGCCCACGCTAAACTTGGCAGACTTTTTCTCATTTCGGGTTTGGGCTGGGCTGTTTTGGGCTGGGCTGTTTTTCTCATTTTGGGTTTGGGCTGGGCTGTTCTCCAACGGGCGGCCCAGACGAGATGCGAAGCTTGAATGAAGGGAAATCGGTCGACGTTGTGCTTCCAGCACATTACACCAAGCAGACAAGATGAGATTTGCGATTATTTACGATATTGAGGACGGGTGTTTTGATCATGGATCCCACCCACTGGTATCCGTCGTGAAGGTGTTGGCACTTCGCCATTACCGGCACCGAGGGACTCGGCAAGAAGACGTCGAGCATGAAGGTACTGATGAGGGAAACTCTACAGAGGTTTATTCTACATGTTTACAAGCGAGCATTTCTCGCCACAAGACGGACATCGAGACGAAGACGTCCTACATTGTGACAACCTCGTCCAAGGCCTCTCAGGAGCACACTGCTCCTTTTTGTCCTTTCACATTCCCTAGAGGCCAGGCCTAGAAAATGGGGAAAACATTTTGACTCAATCAGGTCATCACTGTTGAGGATAATTTTGCTGTCACTGTTCCCAACACACACACACACACACACACACACACACACACACACACACACACGCGCGCGCGCGCGCGCGCACGCGCGCGCAACTCAAAACTGGCAGTGTTCCTGCCACGCGGTCGCATCCGAAGAATCATGCCGCCAGCAAACGGAATGTAACGGGTCCGTCGTGTCACTGCTCGGGCTGACCACCCACACTGTCGAACGGTGGTTGCAGGCCAGGCAACTCCAATGACACGTGCTTGGTCATCTGGCGTTGATTTGAGCGTTGGTTACCTCTCAGCCAGAGACGCAGAGCATGGCGGTCCGAAGTCCGTCTTCGGTGGAAACTCAGCGTCACGGCCTCGGTGTACAAAGGCGCGACGTGTCGCATTTCCGCGCCGGCATGAGTGACAGCAGTTGTGCGTGGAATAATTACAACCCCGTACCTGCCAATACATGAAAAACAGCAGGGAGTCTTCAAGTTCATCCTTATCGGCGGCTGCCTTTCGTCTGTTTCGGCGCCCGCGGCAAAGGCAGACTCGCCGATAACAACAACGCATAGAATCATCATTCGGTCCTGCCTCTGAAATAGTGCTAAAATTCTGGAGGTACTAGCAGTATAAATATGCTAAGTTCACTGAGCTTTCGCAACATATATTGGCAGTTTCAGATACCAGTGTGAGCACTGCACGAAAATATGCCTCGGTGGGACGCAGTAACAACGCACTTGAAGGGGCCCTCCAACGCTATTGAAGCGCCTCTTATTTATTTGCGGTTTGCATGTACCGACAGCTGGACGTAATTTTAGCTCTGGTCTAAGCGCGGTTATATTATGACCTAGTATTTTAATCACGCAATAAAGTCACTTGATCGCTACCGACCGCATCACCACGTAGTGGCGGTAATCAGAACTTTGTGGGTGGAAGTGACCCCGCAGGGTGGCCGCCATGTGATTGGATAAATGTAACGTTAGAAGCGGTCATGTTGTAGGACCAAAACTGAGGTTACTAGTCTGTTTCATTTTTTGTGTCTGTGCTTTTTCATCGAACCCTGAACAGACGTGACCACAAAAAAAAAAAAAAACACTTCAGAGACACTGGCTGCCGTTTCGCCACTGGATATTTGGCTTGTGCGGGTCGAATGTCCATATGAGTGACCTCTCTCTTCTCCTTTCTCCTTCTTGCTCTTTGGCGTTTGCGAGCTGTATCTTTCTGCACTTGCGCTGTTCAAGGGGTACAGCGCACCATTGTTGTTCGTCGGGCGGCTCACTGAGCAATCCGCAAGGGGTCAACAGTACTTCTCTGTCCGGGTCGTTCCGCAAGTTCCTTTCTCAGAGTAAGAGGAGGAAGTGACTCGGTAGTTGATGGGTATATTTACTATTTCATGTCGTTCGCTTATTTTTTACTTCAATATCTTTACTGTAATGCCACACTATTGTAAAGAGATGTCATGTCTGTAGAGCAAACGCTCACAATATCGCGCGAGGCTGTGCCAGTTCTTGGTTTTGTTTGCGTGCTTCAAGCCGGGCAGGAAAGGCTCGTAGATTTATAGCGTTGTGCTCGGGCGGGCCTTCGATGCATTCAGCGGGCTCGGGTTGGGCTCTAGCTTCGAAACTCGCCCACGCATTGCTCTACTCGTAATCGTTGATTTAGACTCCGTACGAGACAGTTGTCTTAATAGACGCAGCAAAAGGCCCGAACGGTGCCTCACTAGACTACATCACCCAGAACGCAGTTCCGACAGTGCATTTGGTCAATCACAACTTGCATAACCACAGTAGAACTTGTATGATACAATAGTAAACATACTCTTGTAGCTTTGAGAAAAAATAAACAGAAAAAGAAAAAGCAGCAATACTGTTACAATTGTGGCAGTGTCTGTTCAAAAACGAGAGATTGTACTACATGCACTACACCCCTTTAACTGAGCACAAAACCTTATAAGTCACGAAAAAATTGATTTGATTGATATGTGGGGTTTAATGTCCCAAAACCACTACATGATTATGAGAGACGACGTAGTGGAGGGCTCCAGAATTTTTGACCACCTGGGAATCTTTAACGTGCACCCGATTCTGAGCACACGGGCCTACAACATTTCCGCCTCCATTGGAAATGCAGCCACCACAGCCGGGATTTGAACCCGCGACCTGCGGGTTAGCAGCCGAGTACCTTAGCCACTAGACCACCGTGGCGGGGTACGAAAAAATTTTTTTTCTTTTACTTGCTTCCTAACTTATTTCAAAAAGCAAGTAAAAGAAAACAAACGAAAAAAATTCCTTTACTTGCTTTTTGGGCACGAGGTTTATTACAATCGGGCATTCGTTTAAGATGTATGGTATTAAGTTACCAATTTATGAATGCCGTAGTTGGTTCGTAACCGAGATTCACAATTCCGTTTTTACGCACTTCTTTAGGGGGCTTGTTTTATGTGATATTTTCTCCAAAAAAAAGCATTTACCTATTGCAAAAACAGCGTGATGCCAGTACGTTTTCTTGGCACTGGTACACGCTTGTAATCACTGGCACTTCGCTGGACGCACTGGGAAAAAGCCGTGTCGCACTGGTAGGGTAGCTGGCTCAGCCGCTGTGATGCTGGTGCGCACTGCGAAACGCTGGAAGCACTGGAATTTTCACTGGCAAGCGCTGGTAAATTCTTGAGCATGCACTGTCTTTACCAGCGCAGCGTGCACGACATTATTGTAGCATGTGCCGTGGTATGTATCGGTGTCATTGAATATAAAACGCTTGATTCGATGGCACGAATAGATGCTACCCTAACAGATACTGATCATACGTAATTTTTTGCGGCACACGTACGTATAGATTGCAGCAATTATAATGCACCTTTTCCGCTTATGCCCCCGTGTATACCGGCCATATTCGCATCATTCTTGTATTGCTGTAACGATTCCAAGTTGCAGTGTTTGTAAGCCTGGAGCGGCACACCACTCCTAACAGAAACAGGAAACTGTTTTTGCCGCAAAGTTCAAGAAACGTAAATGAGCTCTCTCGATCGCTTCGCAAGGTTTCCCAGTGGAGGCGAGAAAAAAAGCTGTCGTTCGATTACGCCACACCGCATAAACGTATGTCCTGCCATGCTTATCCTTCTACTCCCTTCAAGTAAGAGCTATAAATGTTCAGAAGCTCAAATGCAGAATCTTCAACCACCCAACTCACCGCGTCGAGAGTGGTCTTACCCAGTGTCCGGCCCAGCGAGCATTAAACCTGCCTTGCCGGCCGCGTTGGTATATATGTTACCGTTGCTTCTTGCTTCGTGTACACACTACTCTAAAGTGTGAGAATAACTGTAAAGTATAGTTTAGACTTCCATGAACCTAAATAAACTATTTTGTCTTGTGTCAAAGTTCGCACAAAGAGCTCTGACGATCGAACGTCGCGCTTTCACCTACGCAAGCTGTCACCGAAAGCTGCCGGCCGCACGTAGCCAAATTCTCTGACTGATATGTTCAACACGCAATTTTCGGTTGGTAATTTGGTACGTCTTCATTAACTGACTCCCTGGCATACGTCTTCAGTGGATTGCATCGGTATTTTTGTGGGTGTTTGTTTTGTTTGTTGGTATTAATATAACTGCATATATACTGGCACGCTGCCACGCCCGCTGTGTATACTGCCAGCGGAGGCCAGAAAAACGGCAGTCGCTCGGCATCTCCACTCCGTAAATGCATTTATGGCTTTTATTGACCTTCCACTTACTTCAGGTACAGTTTAGGTAACAGTTAGAAATGTTGAAAAGCTATGCAGGAAATTCAAGCATCGCAACTCAGTTGCTTCGAGGGCAGCATTACCAAGTGCCCCGTCCCAGCGAGGCCTATCGTGCCGGCGGCGGTGTATATGTTGCCGGTGCTTTTTACTTTAAGTAGGCACAACTATAAAGCGTAAGAATGGCTGTAAAGTACACTTTAGACGTAGCTGAGCCTAAATCGAACATTTATCTGCCTGTGCGCTGCCCGCAGAAGGAGCGGTGAGGATAGCTGTATCGTGCTTTGAGCAACGTCGGCTGTTACCTAAAGCTTCCTTCTAAGCGCAGGAGCCGATACTTCTCTGACTCGTATGCAAGAACATGCAATTTGGAGTTGGTAACTTGGTACGCCTTAGTGAACTAACATACTGGCATACTTTTTCAGCGGATTGCATTAGTAAATTCTTCGGCGGTTTCTTAGTTGCAGGTATCGATATAACTCCAAATATGTAATCTGCCATGCCGGATGTGTACTGCTACATCGTCGCTCGCGCAAAAAAACTCAATATTCACTCAGTGTGCGCGGATATCGACCGAACAAGACGTTTAAATTATCTGTACATGTTGACCAGTACAAAGTGCGAGAACCGACTGTCAAACGGAAACAACTATCGGCAGCAACAGCTGGCAATCTGTGGCTGCCCCTCCAGTCATTTTCAGATATTTTCGAGTTCATATGTGGGTGCTTCAAAAACCTTTGCGCTCTTGCTAATATCTGCACATCATTTGGTGCCCGGAAGCCGTTCGTCACTGTCGAATCAAGACGCAATTCTTATTTGGAAACGAATATTGTGCCAATCTTGACTGTGCGACTTGTACGTCTGAAGTTGAACGACACGTTCTCCGGTGAAATATTTTATTTATTTATTTTTATTTATTTAGAAAATACTGCGGTCACTGAAGACCAAGCAGGTGGGGAACATTACAATGAACAAATATGCAAACATCGAGAAAAAAATTAAAGGAATAATCAAATTTGCAAGAATACAAAATGGATGATACAATGAATTTAAGAAAAAATATAACAGACCATATAAAAATAAATAATGGCGAAAATGGATTGATGTCTTAAAGCACAAAAAAAAGAATATACACATACGTACACACAAATTTATACACATGGAAACGCGTCAACTATTACAAATACTGAGCACCAACAATCCGAAAAAGTGATATTGCATGAATACAGAGTATAAACATTATATTAAGCACTAGCAGTACAGAGAAGGTGCGCTTATGTCACGGTTGAGATGCTCCGAGCAACGCTTTCTCGAAGTCATCAGATGAAATGACATCAGGTGGTAAGCTATTCCACTGAATAATTGTTCGGGGAAAGAAAGAATTTTTAAAGGTGTTAGTCCGCGTGGTGTATGGGAGCAGGTTATGCATATGACGATGCCTTGATGCGCGAGGAGAGAATGGTTGTATGTATTTATGGGCAGGAATATTCAGCTTACCATTATAAATGGAATGCAAGAATTTCAGGCGTGCAATTCTGCGGCGATCTTCAAGCACAGGAATATCGTTGTCTTTCATTAATTTTGTCGGAGAGTCAGATGATTTAAACTTAGAAAAAATAAAACGTACAGCGCGTCTTTGAACCATTTCAAGCTTTTGAATGTCTTTTTTGTAGAAAGGGTCCCAAACCACTGATGCATATTCAAGTTTAGGCAAAATATACGCTTTGTACGCGAGCATTTTTAATTTCGGAGGGGCTTTTTTCAGTTTGTGCCTCAGAAAACCAAGCTTACGAGAAGCTGATGCGGAGACATTTGTTATATGTGCAGACCAAGAAAGTGTATTTGCAATGGTTACTCCTAGGTATTTATATTCATTTACTTCACGTACTGGTGTTCCTTGGACGTTGTAGGTAAACGTGAATGGCTGTTTTTTTCTTGTCACACGTAGGAGTACCGTTTTGTCAGAGTTTAATGTCATTGACGACCGAGTACACCACTCACTAACTTGTGTTAATGCAAGACTTAGATCAACCTGATCTTGTTGGCATGTCACTTTTTTATATACTACGCAGTCGTCAGCGAACAATCGGATACTAATGTTAGACTCAACCCTGTCAGCTATATCATTTATGTATATAAGAAAAAGAATCAGCCCTAAAACACTTCCCTGTGGGACACCTGATAATACCGGTAACGTGTTAGAAATATGTCCCCCCACGTCAACGTACTGAGCGCGGTTTGAAAGATAAGCCTCTATCCAACTTATGATGAAAGATGGAACATTCAGGTTTCGGAGCTTTATGAGAAGTTTGCCATGGGGAACGCGGTCAAATGCCTTGCTAAAGTCTAAAAAAATTAAATCAACCTGGCCTGAAAAATCAAGTATTTGTGTGATATCATGAACTGTTACAACTAGCTGCGTGCACGTTGATAATTTTTTCCGAAAGCCATGCTGGGCTGGAGACAACAAGTTATTATTTTCAAGAAAATCGGTAATAAAGTGAGCAATAATGTGTTCAAGTACCTTGCAGCATGTAGACGTTAGGGAAATTGGACGGTAGTTTTCCTTCAGCAGGCGATCACCTTTCTTATGCACAGCTACAACCCTGGCGAGACGCCAGTCATCTGGTAACGTTGCCGTTTTGAGTGATTCAGAGAAAACAGTGGTTAAAATATGCGATATTGGTTCAGCGTATCGACGCAAGAAAGAATTCGGTATGCCGTCAGGGCCACCAGAGGATTTTTCTTTTACGCCAAGTAACAGTGACAACACACCCTCAAAGCTGATAAAATCCGAATCAGGCAAGGATGGAACAAGTTCGAGAGTTGTAGTATCTTTTGAAGAAAACACGGAATGAAGATAATCATTCATAATGTTGGAAATTTCTGTTAAGTCAGTAACTACTAAGTCATTCTCCCTTAATTTTTCTAAAGTTGGAGCCTTATTTCCCAAGTATTGCCAAAATTTTTCCGGATTATTCTTTAAGAAACTCGGTAAGGTCGATGAAAAATATTTATCTCGGGATGCTGTTAGTGCGCAAGAAAGTTCAGCTTGAATTTGTTGAATACCATCGGGATTTCTGTTTGATTTCTTTTTGGCGCGCTTTAGTTTTCGCTTAATGCGTACAATGTCGCGGGTTACCCAGGGATTAGCCCTCCTTGTTTTAACGTGGCGGTCAGGAACAAAAGATTCTAAACAGTGCAGTACAGAATGCTTAAAGGATAGCCACAAAGAAATGACATCACTGCGGGGTTCCTGGTCTACAAGCTGCCATAATACATCAAGAATAGACTGATCATCAGCCTTCGCCATATCTTTTACGGTTTTTGTAACTGTTTTGGGGTGTTGCGCACTATCAGCAAGTTTACAAGTCACCAGTACTAGCTTGTGGTCTGATATACCCTCTTTAATGGCTACGTCGTACGACGGAATATCTCTGTTAAGAAATACAAGATCTAATATCGAACCATGATTACCAATTACGCGCGTGTTTTCAAGTACCACTTGTTGCAAGTCGCAAGAAAGCATAATGTCATACAGAGGGCTATCAATTACATTGGCAGTCAGCTTTTGCGACCACTTAATGAAGGGCAAGTTGAAATCCCCAGCCATTAAAATACGAGGACACTTTAACGACGACATGTGATCGCGTAGCAGTGATAAGAATTCGGGAGGAGAAGACGGGGCCGATAGACAGCACATAGAACAAACACGTGGCCCCAGCAGTTTACTTTTAGAAAAAGGCTTTCGTGGTCATCTATTTGCGCAAGTGCGCTGGCGGCAAAACTGTTTTTCAATATTATCGCCACGCCTCCACCCCTACTTGAGCGATCGCGTCGAAAGATCTGATACGACGGAGGAATTACATCCACATCACTGATATCACTATGTAACCATGTTTCAGACACCATCGTTATATGCGGATCATATCTGAAAATAAGTTGTTCAAGCTGTTCAGTCTTATTCGCTAAACTTCGAGCATTGAAACTAAGCAGTCTAAGTTCCTTTGAACGAGTGTGCGTGTGAGGTCATTGATTATCGCGTGGCCCACGAGCTTCTCGGAAAAGGACACGCTGGTTTCTAGTCTCGTCCCATACGTAAAGGCTACCATCAATGCTTAGCTTCTCGTTAGCAAGGAAAACACGTTTTCCTTGAGATTTTTCATCCTGGGCGGTTTCCCAGAGAAGGCGCCTTTTACGCAGGGTGTATTGACTGTAGTCATTCTGCAAATAAATTTTAGTGCCTTTGAGCATTTTAGCTTTCCGCATGACTGCTTCTTTTTCTAGGAAGTCCTGGAAGTAAACGATTACAGGCCTTTTGCCAGATTTTTGCCCAAGACGGTGAATTCTGGCAACAGAACGGACGGTTTCCCTTAGCTTCTGTGAGAAGAGCTCGTCGACCACTTCACGTCGCAGCGATTTTTCATTTTCGCCTTCCTGTTCACTAATTCCATGAATAATGATGTTGCAACGCCGACTGCGATCCTCAAGATCCGCCAGCTTAGTGTTTTATTGTTGAATTACTTCTTTTAAGCTTTGAACTTCAGTCTGAAGTGATTCAATTTCTGAAGTTTCTTCACGAATTTCTATTAACCGTTCATTAACTTCTACCCATTTTGCATTTAGGGATGACACGGTTTTTTCTGTTGTTAAAAGACGTTCTCGAATGTCGGCGAGTTCAGACAAGATTGTGGCCTGGCCAGATTGAAGTGACGCGAACATTTCATCGACAGACGGACCGGGGTTAAGTTCAATGTCACCACAAACAAGCAGTTCACAGACACGAATACAGTCGTACGCTATTACCAAGCATGTCCGTGGGCACGGCACAACTAACAAAGTCAGGTCATCACTTTTAAATGATGAGTAACTAACCTGTGTTGCAAACAGGAAACGGTTCATGAGTGACATGATGCCTCCGGTCTCGCCGTGCCCACTGGTGAAGAAACGTTGGGACAAGTCTTTTAAAGCCGGGTTGAGTGACGTCGTGCCATGCGTCTGCTCAGGTGATGACACCACTTGCGCAGTGAAGTCAAGAATCGGCTGCCAGTCAGACGATGAAGAAATACAGGGCCAGAGGACGGGATCAGATTTGGCATCATCCATGTAGTAGCTACGACACTTGCTTGCCGGGCATGATCCAACGGCAAAAAAAAATAGTCCTTTTACACCCCTGCCTGCGCATTTGGCGTGGCATAGTGGCATAGTGGCGGTGCGCCATGCTGATGTTAATGCACGTCCGGTCAGGCAATATTTCTTTCAATCTGTCTGTTCGTTCGTGGAAGCACAAAAGGTTCAACTAGAGGTGCCCGAATGGCTTCATCAAGTAGAAAGCCTTCTACAGATGAAGGAATTTTAAAAAGCCTGTTAAATATGATGCTTTTTACCTCTTTTTAGATGCGGAAGCATCTTATACTCGCGCCTTGTAGTGCGCCGTCCGCGCCGTCCGCACCGCTTCTCGAACATTCGACAGCTGACGCGCGCGCATGCGCCGTCGCGCCGTCGCCCACCCATCTGTGCCGCGCGCACTTCTCCTTCGAGAACATTCGACAGCTGACAGCGCATGCGCCGTCGCGCCGTCGCCATCTGTGCCGCGCGCGCACTTCTCCTTCGAGAACATTCGACAGCTGACAGCGCATGCGCCGTCGCGCTGTATATATACTCAAGGTCGGCGCTCGCTCGCTCAGTTGCCGCTCGTCCGTTGGTTTGTACGGCAGGTCGACGTCCGAAGTCGCCGTGAAATGAATGCCAACGAATCCACAAACGGAATGATCGACGTCCCTTCGACCAGCGCCGGCCAAACTGTTGGCGGAACCGCTTCCGCATCCTCCTCAGTGTTCCCCCGAGGGAAGCTGCGGGCAATTTTTTTTGTTTCATGTTTCTACTTTGTTTGATGTATATATGTTTGTGAATGTTGTATGTAAACAGGCAATAAAAAAAGAAAAAAAGGCGTGGCATAGTGGGAAGCGTACTAGGTTGAAAACCATGAAGGGGCGAGTTCAAATCCCGTAAGGAGGCGTTTAATTTTTTGTTTTTTATTTTCATTGTGAATGCACGCTGTTTTCCTTATATATTTATTTATTTATGGCAAATGGGCATCTTCGTTCTAACCCTTTGAAGCCATTTTACGCAAAGTACTGGGACGCTGCCGCTCCAGCGAGTGTCCCAGTACCTGCGCTGGAAGGCGCTGGCACCAGTGCCATACTGGGTCCATAATCAGGCATGGCGCTGGACGCTGGTACTCAGTGGCACAGGTTTTTGCAATAGGGTTATTACTTGTATATTGGCGCATTACCTCCAGTAACAACCTTACTTCAAGTTGGTGCTTTATCGACAATATATTTTAGTAGTTCAAGTACGGAGTTCTACTCACAGCGTGTGAGAAGTTTCCAACTGCTTGCACTCCGCGCTTTTGCGCAGATAAAAGTGAACTTAAGTTCGTCTCGGTGGTGTAGACCACACCAGAAATTAGTATTTGAGACGTGACTGTATGAGGGCATGGTAAAGTTGTCCTTTTGCGTCAGGTGGTAGAACGTGTCAAAACTTCTTCACTAATCCAATTGCTTAACTCCTTAATGTATTAACACGTGGTGTCCTCAAGACGTTTTTGTGAAATATTACCCCTATATACCTGATGGTTGATGTATGTGTGAGTAGTATTTTCTGAAGTTCGTTCATATGCCGTTTCGTTGGCTTTGAATAAACCGAATCTTGTTTTCTTTGTTTTAAGTTGAACGTACGTAACAGCACCTATAATTTTAAAAATACGGCATGGGGAAGAGCGCTGACTTCCAACTCTTTTATTCCACTAACTGAACGAAGCATAAATGCATGCGCAGAGGCAGCGGCAAAATAAATTAAATAATGCAAAGAAAAGCAAGCAGCAAGTAAAGCACTCGCTGATACCAACTAGTCGTAATCACCAAGAAGCTTCTAAAAACCTTAACTCCTTTTTGGTCAATGCAAGTGATCAAATGCTTAAACATTCCTCTACCACACGAGCGATATTTGCCTGACGCACTGGTTCCTTTGGCGATAAACAATAACACTTTTATTGAATTCGGCAGGCTTATTAACACAGCTACCGTCGTGTAGGCTGACATGTCCTTTCTTTGCATGTATTATATTCTTACTGCGCCCTTTCAGCCACGTGTTAACACATCTGCCCATCTGCCTTATGTATTCGCGTTCGTAAGACAATGACACGTGACACACAACGCCCTTGTCACAAGACACCAACTGACTGTGGTGCTGAATACTCCATCAATTTTTCTCTGTGTTAATTGTTATGTAGGGTTTCATGTCCCAAAACTACCATATGAATATGAGAGACGCTGTAGTGAAGGGCTCTGGATATTTCGACCCCCTGGGGTTCTTTGACGTACACCCAATTATGAGCACACGGGCCTACAGCATTTTCATCTCCGTCGGAAATGCAGCCGCAGCAGCCGGAATTCTATCGTGCGACCTAAGGGTCAGCAGCCTAGTATCGCCCCCCCCCTGTGAAAAAGGCATCGTCCTGATGCTTTACCCAAAAATGAAGGTGCAACAATAATGCAAGAAAGTACAAAGAATAAATTACAATACAGTAATAACACAAAAAAACACTGTTTCAGTTTATTAACGCGCATGAAACAGCTTGAGGCGCGCGACATGGACGACATCAGGTCGCGATCAGCGTCGTTGAGAGTTCATGATGCCGTCAGGGACAACTGCATAATCAAGTGGGCCGAGAAGCCGACCTACCCTGTACGGTCCGAAGTACCGTCGCAGAAGCTTTTCACTGAGTCCATGCCGGCGTAATGGCGTCCACACCCAAACACGTTCGCCCGGCTGGTATTCCACGATTCGACGGCTGATCGTCGAAGATTGGAATGGCGGCTCTCTGTCATCTGTTGTTTCTTGATACGGAGACGCGCAAATTGTCGGGCTTCTTCGGCGCGTTGAAGGTATTCACTCACATCGAGGTTTTCTTCGTCGGTGACGTTGGGTAACGTGGCATCGAGCATCGTTGCTAGGCTCCTTCCGTAGACCAATTTGTATAGAGATATCTGCGTCGTCTCCTGCACCGCCGTGTTGTATGTGAAGGTCACGCACGAAAGAATGGCGTCCCACGTCTCGTGTTCAACATCAACGTACATTGCCAGCTTGTCGACGATCGTCTTGTTTAGCCGCTTGGTGAGGCCATTGGTCTGTTGGTGGTACGTTGTCGTCCGGTGGTGGTTTGTCTGGCTGTATGCCACGATCGCTTGAGTTAGGTCAGCAGTAAATGCCGTTCCTCAGTCGGTGATGAGGACCTCCGGGGCGCCGTGACGTAGGACGATATGTTCGACGAAGAGCTTAGCTACCTCGGATGCACTGCCTTTTGGCAGGGCTTTTGTCTCGGCGTAGCGGGTGAGGTAGTCGGTAGCTACCACGATCTACTTGTTTCCAAAAGCCGACGTCGGAAACGGCCACAGTAGGCCCATACTAATCTGCTTGAATGGTCGGCGGGGTGGTTAAATTGCCTGGAGAAGTCCTGCTGGCCTTGTCGGCGGTGTCTTGCGTCACTGACGGTCCTGGCAAGTCCTGACATAACGTGACGTTGGTGGTGAGACGTGGCCAGTAGTATCTTTCTTGTTTCCTGCTCGCGAGCGTGCAGGAAACACCGAGGTACCCTGCCGTCGGATCGTCGTGAAGGGCCTGCAGGGGTTCCGGTCTCAGAACTGAAGGCACCACAAGGAGGTACTTGGCTCGAAGCGGTGAAACGTTGACTGTTTCGTAGGAAGAACTACGCAAGTGCGCGCTTGAATACCTTTGGGGCTTCGGCGGTCCTGCCTTCGAGGTATCTTATTAGGGTCTTAAGTTCCGGGTCGGCCCGCTGTCACTCAACGAAGTCGTCGGCAGCTATCGTTCCCAAGAAGCAGTCGTCATCCGGGTCATCGGGCTGTGGTTGGTTGATAGGCGCACGAGAGAGACAGTCGGTGTCGGAGTGTTTCTTGCCGGGCTTGTGAACGATGGTAATGTCATATTCTTGAAGTCTCAGGCTCCATCGTACGAGGTGACCTCAAAGGTCCTTCAAGGTAGCTAGTCAACACAAAGGCGTGGTGGTCGCTCACAACATTGAAGGGCCTGCCGTAAAGGTAGGCGCGAAATTTCGACGTAGCCCAGATGATGGCAAGGCACTCCTTTTCTGTTGTGGAATAATTAGCTTCTGCGTTAGATAGCGATCGGCTGGCGTTACTCATAACCCTTTCAAGTCCGTCGGCTCTCTGCACAAGAACGGCACCGAGACCTACGCTGCTTCCGTCAGTGTGTATTTCTGTCCCGGCGAATTCATAAAATGGGCAAGTAACGGAGGCGTCTGGAGGCGATGTTAAGCTTCCTGGTAAGCGTGTTACTGCGGCGTTTCCCACTTGAACTCCACGTCGGCCTTGGCAAAGTTAGTTTGTTGATTTGCGATGCGGGCGAAGTTTTTCATGAACCATCCATAATAGGCGCACAGGGCCGGAAATCGGCGCACCGCCTCCTTGTCAGTGGGTGGTGGGAAGTCGGCTATGGCGGCTATTTTCCGTGGATCGGGATGAATTCCAGACTTGCTAATCACGTGCCCCAGGAACAAGAGCTCCTCGTGCGCAAATCTGCAATTTTCAGGTTTCAGTGTGAGCCCGGACCTCTTGATGGCTTGAAGTACAGCTTCAAGGCACCGAAGATGCTCATCGAAACTCGGGGAAATAACGACGGCGGCGTCCAAGTACACAAGGCAAGTCTGCCACTTCAATCGTGCCAGTACTCTATCCATAACGAATTGAAAAGTTGCAGGTGCTGGGCAAAGACCGAAGGGCATTACCTTAAACTCGAATAGGCCGTCCGGTGTTGAAAACGCCGTCTTCTCTCGGTCTCTTTTGTCGACTTCGATTTGCCAATAGCCAGTCTTGAGGTCCATCGACGAAAAGTACTTGGCGTTATGGAGCCGGTCCAGTGAGTCGTCTATTCGTAGGAGAGAATAGACGTCATTTTTTGTGATATTGTTATGGCGGGGATAATCGACACAGAAAAGTAGGGTTCCATCCTTTTTCTTCACTAACACCATGGGGGACGCCCATGGATTCTTGGACGGCTGGACGATGTCCCGTAGCATTTCATCAACTTGTGTCTTCACGGCCTCGCGTTCTCGCGCCAAAACAATGTACGGAGCCTGACGGAGTGGTCTGGCATTTTCCTCAGTTATGACGTGATGTTTCGTGATTGGCGTCCGCCGAATTTGCGATGACGACGAAAAGCAATCTTCGTATTGCAGGAGCAGAGTCTTGAGCTGTTCTTGTTATGGTTCCGAAGGCTGGGATTGACATCGAAAGCTGAGGGAAGGGCTTGGTTTCTCTGAACAGGTTCCTCAGAATCAGCGAGGATGAAAGCACTGGTGGCTTCCGCGATTTCTTTGATTTATGCGACCGTCATTCCTTTGTTCGCGTGTTTGTATTCATTGCTGAAATTCGTGAGCATATCCGTTGCTTTGCCTGCCCGTAGCTCTGCAAATCCTTTTGCAACGTGCGGTTGACCAACAGATCTTGACTGCCTTCAACGACGCCTTCTAAGTCCGATGATTTAGGAGCGCCGACTTAAAAAATGACACTGGAGCGAGCGGAATGGTAACTTGTTCTTCCAACACATTCTTGGCATGGCTTCCTGATGGCGTGCGCGGTGGTAGTGCTTCTTCTGTGGATAACACTATCGACTTTGTTTTTAGGTTGATGACAGCACCATGGAGGCATAAGAAGTCCATGTTAAGGATGACATCTGTCGAGCAATGTTGTAAGACTACGAAGTCTCTGCGATAAATACGATCGTTAATAGTGACTCGGCTATGGCTGTGCAGATTCCTGCAGGCGTTACGAGGTGACCTCCGGCTGTGCCGATTTCGGGGTCTTTCTAAGCTTTCCTAACGTTATTCAACTTCACCGCGAACGGCCCACTGATGACGGAATTGTTGGCTCCAGTATCGACGAGAGCGGTCACACTGTGGCCGTCGATAAGAACGTCGAAGTCGCTAGTTCACCATCTCGCGTTAGAGTTAGGGCGCAGCGTCGGGTCACGGCTGCGTCAGCTTGTTCCGCTGCTTCTTGTTGCGTCGCCAGGTCACCTTCGGTAAGTGAGGTTTCGCCGTCAGGACTTTCCCTGGGTGGCGTCATGTTCCGAAATCTCCGTCACAGTGCCGTTGTTTTTAAGGATCTTCCGCACCTCCATCTGTGTCTGCCCTTAGTTTCCTGGATACGGGCTAGGAGACCGACTCCCCGTTGGGCCAGAGTACTGGCGCTGGTGCGATGATATGCGGCGGCTTGGCGACGGCGAACGGGAAGGGCTTCGTGGTGTCCACTGACTTTCTGTCAGGTAGTCGGCGATGTCACGTGGCCATTCCCTTGGCCGTGTACGTGTGGCATTGATGGCGAAGCCACGAAGTTTTATCTGTCGGTACTGAAAACGGTGGTAAGTGTGCCCGACCTCGCCGCAGTGGTAACAGAGCGGGCGGTTGTCAAGTGCACGCCAAACGTCGTTTTTTCTCGGCGCACTGCGCTGGCCCGCTGGTGAGCGACAGGATGTCGCGGAAGGGGGGTGATGGCGGCGGTGGAGTCTGGCGGCGGAAGTGCGATGAGGTGGCGTTTTGTCGTGGACAGGTAGGAGCGTTGTAGCGCACTGCAGCGGCGTAGCTCATAGCTTCCGGTTCAGGCAGCGGCACTTGGGGAATCCGAAGCGATTGCTGAACTTCTTCTCGCACAATGTCGGCGAACGAATCCACTTGACGCTGCACCGAAGGCTTGCGCAGCTCTTCCCGCACGATCGCTTGGATCGTTTCAAGGAGGTCTTCAGAGTCAATGGCTTGAGCAGCAGCGCAGTCTGGAGTCAGGCGACAATTATACTGTATGGTGCGCATGTGCAGGGTCTTTTCGATATTGGTCGCTTCGGCTACAAATGCTTGGACGGTGTTCGGAGGATTTGTCATCAGTCCCGCGAAGAGCTCCTGCTTGACCCCTCGCATGAGGAAACTAATTTCCTTATTCTCAAACATGTCTGGGTCAGCGTGACGGAATAGACGGGTCATTTCTTCTGTGAAAATGGCAACATTTTCGTTTGGTAGCTAAACCCGGGTCTCCAGCAAAGCAGCGGTCCTCTCTTTTCGAGCGACGCTCGCGAACGTTTGCAGGAATGCGCCTCTGAAAACCTCCCACGTTTTAATCGCGGACTCCCGATTTTTGAGCCAGGTCCTAGTGGTGTCTTCCAGGTAGAAGTACACATAATGGAGCTTTTCTTCAATTTCCAGTGGTTGAGGGAGGCCACATGGTCGTATGTTTCTAGCCAGTTCTCCGCGTCTACGAAGAATGATCCAAGGAAAGTATATGATTCCCTGTGTTGATGCGTGACGATCGTGGGCTGGGACGCTGGGTTGCCATTGTCCGTGTAGTCGAGGTCATGGCCTTGGTCTTCTGTGCCTTCTCTTGCAGGGGCCCTAACTGCGGTGATAGACCTTGCGATCGGTGGTTTGTTCTCTGCTCCTGGTTGGCGTCGGTGTCTTCTCCACGAGGAGGGCTGGGTTCACGGCTTGACGGGGGCGTCTGGTGCAAGAACGAAGCAGCACCTCCACCAGATGTCACGGTGTTGTGACGTGGCGAAGACAGGAGACTTTATGTTGGAATTCAACTGTGTATTTGGGCAAACCTGTGCCCTGTAAACGGAAAGTCTGATTACAGTCGCAGTCTTGCACAGATAGCAGTGAACGGAGCGTCGGCTGTCGCTCAATTACTGACAAGCGGCGAAGTGCGTCGGCGTTTATACTCTTGCCATCGAATGTTCTTGCGTAATTGCAGGCGGTGACGTAGGTTCCAGAATAATCTGTACAGTTCGCGGAGTGGCTGTGATCTTATCAAAATCGTCTACTACAGTCTTGAAGCTTCTCGAAAACTGCAGGCGTGGTTTGCGCTGAGAATTGTGTGATGTATTGGGGCAATAACAAAACTTGGGAAATGGAACGTTGCAATATTCCATTAGTGGAGTTTCAGATTTAAAGTTATTGACAACTGTGTACTGTCACTTGACAGTTTATATAGCTTTTTATGAGAGCCAGCACTGCTGAAGCCGTGAGAGGGTAGCTTTAGGAACAGAAGCTCGTGTTCTACACAGACACCGTATCTTTTTAATGATTTCTGGGTGTTATTTCTCCCTCCAAAAATATAAATAACAAAATAAATACCCTTACGGAAACTACTGCCAATTTTTGGCATCTCTATTCATCCACTCACTTTTTTTCTCCAAAAAATGTTCTCGTAAACAAATTTATCAGTCACAAAAAGCACGATCGAAAAGCTGTGTCATGCAACCTAATTGCTCGCAGCGAAAGGGGACTACAGTTGTGTACTTTAGACAATTGCTAAAGTGCGTGTGAGGTGAAGAAGCAGGTGGTGAATATTTTTATTTGTTTTATGCAATTATTATTAAGTTATTTATTTATTTTGTTATTTATTTATTTAACCATACTACTGGTCAGCATTTTGTTCCAGGCAGGAGGGGCATAACAAATATCAAACGATTCAGAACAGCAAAAAAACATGAATTCATGCGCTAACAGAGGTCACAGGTCTGTTAAACAGCAACAAAACTTATAACACAATTGGACACTCTAGTTACCTAGTAGATAACGTACCAACGACATAAAAAATTGTCAGCCAAGAAATCTCATGAGGCAGTGAATTGCATTCATCAACTGTTCTAGGAAAATAACTGTATTTGTAAGCATTAGTGCGCACAATTATGAGTACCAACGATCGATCATGTTTACGGCAGGTATTCCTAACAATGGCTCACGGAACTCAACAAGGTACATTTAGATCAACTTTCCCTGACGTAGTTTCTATAAAAATTTAAACCATTCACATTTCCTCTTCTTTATAACAAAGCATTTCAGTATATTGATGACAACTTCACTTTCAAGCAAAGCACGGATAGCCAAGAAAGGAGGAGGAGGATTGAGAGAGAAAGGAGAGGGAGCTTAGCCAGTTCTCAGACTGGTTGGCTACACTGTACTGGAGAATAGGGTAAGGGGGATAAAAGATGAGAGTAAAGAGACGTTGAAAAAAAGGGAGAAGGTCATCATTCGATCTACGACGCTGCCTACAGTCTATCTCTAAGACCACTTGCCCGCAGAAAGCGCAACAACGCTCTCATTGCCTTGTGTGCAGAGAACGGTCTCTGCCAGTGTCCTAATACCCTTTTTTCTAACAATTGGCAATTGTCTAGTCTACCTAAAACTTTCGATAGTTCTTTTCTCGGCGCACTGAAGCGCAGATCACAGACACTTGCAGAGAAGATGGGACAAAGTCTCTGCGCAGCCACAGTTGTCACAAGTCGGGCTGCTGGCCATTTAGATGCGAAACGAATTAGCATCCGTGAATGCCACCCCAATCCACAGACGGCACAAAAGTGTCTCCTCAGCTCTGGTTATTCCTGATGGAAGACAGAGCTGTAGGTCTGGGTCCAAATTTAAAGGCGGATGCTGGTGAATTCCGGTGAATTCCACTGAGCGAGTGTCAGTTCTCGTGCAAGTGATTGAAGCCTTGCAGCGGCGTCCGTTCTTGATAATGGTATATCTGCACAAGGGGCATCATCATGAGCAGATCGGGCTGCTTCATCTGCACGGTTGTTTCCATCAATGCTGTGGTGGTATCCATCGATACGCTATGTCATGTTGCTTCTCTATAGCCCGGTGATGAAGCAGTCGTATTTCAGCAATTAGTTGTTCGTTTGGTCCATGACGATATGGCGAGGCAATGCCCTGGAGGGCTGTTTTGGAGTCGGGGAAGATTGACCATGTCTGCTGCGATTCTTCAACTAGGAACTCCAGAGCGGCACGAATGGCGGCGAGTTCTGCCGCCGTGGATAATGTCAGATGCGAGGTCCTGAACTTTATCGTGATGGATTTCTCCGGAATTACCACTTCGCCTATTGAACTTGTTGAAGTGACCAACCCATCCGTGTAATTGTGAATGCGTCCTCTGTGTTTCTCTTGCAGAAACAGTAATGTTGTTTGTTTTAGGGCTAAATTTGACAAATTTTTCTTTTGCACTCCGAGGATGGTTATTAGGGCTTCCAGTGGATGATGTAGACACCACAATAGTAACGACGGTCTTGCTGCGTGCGTCAACTTCGTAGGAATCACCGTGCGATGTGGGGCAATAATAGAGAAGAATGCAGAGCGTGGCCTGGAAGTTGGAAGGGAGGCGAGGTAATGCGATTGAATCCGGGTGGCATGTTTTCTGCGCGTTCTTAAACCATCGACACGGATGTAGGTTGTGATAGGGTGTTAACGAGCGATTGCGACAGTCGCTGCTGAGGATGCGCATCTCGGAAGCCCGAGGCATATTCTCAGTGCTTGAGATTGTAATGACTGGAGGACGCGTACGTTTGTTATGCGGGCCTTGCAAAGCACAAGAAGGCTGTAGCGCAAGAAGCCAAGAAAAAGTGCAGCATACAATTGAAGCATGACTCGTACCGATGCACCCCATGATTTTCCCGCAACAAACCTTAAGACGTGGCTGATCATAGTCAGTTTCTTCTTCATGTGAGCGATATGAGGGCTCCAAGACAAGTCACGATCTATTATTATTTCCAGGAAACGGTGGGTCTTTTGATACCTGATCGTGTGTCCATTAATTATGATGTATTATTGCGTCACTGTCTTGCGCGTAAACGTAACCATTGAGCATTTCTCAGATGACAGTTCCAGTTCTCGTCCTTGAAGGTAGTTTAACGTGAGTGTAGTCGCTGTCTGAAGCCTGGCTCGTACGTGTAGACGCGTGACCCCTGATGCTCAGATGCAGATGTCGTCCGCGTATATCGACAGATGTACGGAGTGTGGCAGGACGTCAATGAGGCCGATAAGCGCAAGTTTGAAAAGTATGGTGCTTAGAACCCCACCTTGAATTACGCCGCGATAAGTATGATGGTGCCTTGTTGCACCATATTTTTCCTAAACGAAGTAGGTTATGTCCTTCAAATAGCTGTATATTCATTGGTAAACACGACCTTCCAATCCAATGCTGCCCACGCAGTCCAGGATGGTTTCCTGTAGTACATTGTCATATGCAGCCTTAATATTCAAGAAAAGTGCCGCTGATAATCTCTTTATGCTTTGCTGCTGTTGTACGGACGTGACAAGATCAACAACATTGTCTATGGAAGACCGTCCACGTCGGAAGCCGGTCAAAGCATTAGGGTATATATTGTTATGTTCCAGGTACCACTCCAGGCGAGTCAGCACCATTCTTTCCATCACCTTTCCAAAACAGGTGGCAAGCGAATTGGGGCAATTCGCCTAGTTTGAGCAGGGGCACAAGGCGGCTGCACTTCTATGAAGGAGTAACAAAACCGTTGCTCCACGAGTCATTGTATACAGCCAGAAGGGCACGCCGAGCTGTTTGTTTAGGTTAGCAAGAGCCATGTAAGTGACTCTATCGGGTCCAGGAGATGACGACCGCTTGCATGCTGCCAATGCTGCCTGAAGCTCGTCTAGAGAAAACATATTGTCCATCCGAGTGTCTCTGGACACCGGTGCGTTTCGTAGGTTATTCAAGTTGATCCCGGACCCTTTGTTTGCAACCCTGGCACAGAAGTCTGCTCCATCGATTTCACGTCGGCTTTGGTGGAAAGCAAGGCATTTGAACGGGCGATGCTGTTGTGACAATGTTCGTAGGCCGCCAATTATTCTCAATATTTGCGAAAGAGGTTTGTGGGGATCGAACGACTCGCATAGTGACTTCCATCGTAGTGACTGTAGTGCATTGATTTGACGTTGACTCTTCTTTTGTAGACGTCTCACTTCCTGTAAGTCGTAGATGGATTTCGCGCGCCTGTAAAGCCGTTCGGCGTGACAACGGATTGCTCGAAGTCGCTCCAACTCTACCTCATATTTGCAAAAATCTAGCAAAGGTCCACAAATAAACGTTGCCGCTTGGATAGCGGCCTTCATTATACCTTCTAGGCTTTCAAGAGAACCTTCTTGGTTTATCTCGCATTGCTTCTCTGTGAATGATCTTTACTGTGACCGGTCTATCCGTGAAGCGATCGTGATGTGCGACTTTCTTAGCCCCTTGATCTTTATATAGGTGGGGATGTGGTAACTGCCATGCGTTTCATTGTCCGCAAACCACTGCACCATGGTACTTAGGCTACTTGACACAAAAGTTAGGTCGAGACAGCTACTATATGTCAGAACCCGTAAAAACATAGGAGTGCCGTCATTTAAACAAGATAGTTGGTGGTAAGATGTCAAGGACGACACATTTCTTCCCCGACGGTCCAATTTATGGCTTCCCCACAGCGGGTGATGAGCGTTAAAATCACCAGTAATAATCCATGGCTCAGGTGTCGCTGATATAATGGCACTTAATCTTGCTGGATCGAAGCAGCCTGAAGGTGAAATATATACTGCAACTTGCGTGAAGTTCACGTTCTTACGCTTAACTGTCAGGCACACGCATTGGTTGCTGTCGTTCAGCGTTACTGAATGCTCATTATATGTGAGTTCACACCTGATGTAAACAATGACCTTACTGTTTTTGTTACGGGTTTGCAGATCTGAAAGCCTCATAATTAGAAAGTCATATAGCATTGTGAAGACGTGGTTCACAAATTACGATATTTGGAAACTGATTCTTGAAAACATATGGCCAAAAATCCTAAATGCGGGGTTTAAGACCGCGGGCATTTCATTGGAATATTGATGCCTCTTTCACATGTTTACGGACGGGCTGCAGAGAAAGAGCCATGGTGCTTCTCTAGATTTGATAGCACCGGATTTAAAGCGTACAATATTTGAAGAGCGCAGTGTGCAGCCGGAGTCTGAATAATAATAAAGAGTTCTCGAATTGTGTTCATGAGGGTCTAAATCACGTCAATTATTTCGTTGTCTTGACTGTCACGACTTACTCGCTCTGAAGTAGCTTTTAGAGGGCGATGCTGTAGCTCTACTGGCGGTGTCACTGACTGCAGCACTGGCAACGCGTCAGGGTCAATGTTTCTTGCGTTTTTCTGATGATGCTAGTTGTTGGCACTTGTTGATGCTTGTGGTGGTGAGTGCGTGATACGGGGTAGTGGTGTATCCCTGGCCTTGTCAGAGAATATCTTAGGAGTTTTCATATGGCGTGAACGCCAACGTAGCACTTGGGCAGCAGCCTCCCTGTGGGTGGAACTGTCTCTGGCCATCTGCCTCAGCACTTGCATCTCCTTGTTCACACTTGGGCACCGCTTTGATGACGCCTCGTGAGGACTTTGGCAATATCCGCATTTGCGATATTCTGCTTGGCAGGCTTCTGTGTTGTGCGACTCCGAGCATCGGGAGCACACAGCAGAACTTGAGCAAACAGCACTCACGTGTCCTATTTTACAGCACTTCCGACACTGAAGAGGTTTCGGTATGAACGGCCGTACTGTGTGCCGAAAATGACCAACTCTTACTTGAGTTGGAGACTGTCACCCTTGAAAACTAGTTTCACACATCGTGAGTTCCCGAGACGGTGGGCTTGCAAGATTATAGTAGCTTCCGTCACTGGTTTGATTAGAACGGGAAAATTAATATCACTGATAGAAGTGTCGACGTCGTAGATAACGCCTGCCCGAGAGTCCTTGCCATCTGGTATGAAAGACCGCACGTTGATGTTCCCCAGCATATTCACCTTGTTAAATACGTCGAGAGCAGTACGTTGCGTAACGTCTGTCGCCAGACCGTTCTTGCGGCCATTGATTCTCACGTCTCTTATTTGCCTCGAAACGAGCGCCTCAAGCTACATAGACGTGACCTGGTGATTAAGTTAGTTCATGCTGTCGGTGGCATTCAGTGGGACAAACAAAATAGTGTGAACCAGTGGCTCTTGAATATTCGGGGTGGCCTTACTTTGGGAAGGAGATGTCGTAAGTAGCCTCCTCTTCGCCTTGCGTCTTGCCATGGGCACAAAGTCACTTTCATCGGAGCTCTCATCACTGGCCATAGAGTGTATCAGCGTGTCCTCACTGTCGACGTTACTTGGGTGGCCGGAGCGCTGCCTTAGAGTGACCACAGACGACATGAAAGGTATGGGTAGAAGCCCTGGTGATTCCACGTACATTTCCGCAAGCAAAAGAACGGCGTCTTTAACAAGCATCAATGAAAAACGAGAAAAAATAAGAGAGACTGAGACCAGCGTTCCACTTAGGAAAAACTTTGTCTTCCTCCCTCGATAGCCAAGAAAAAAATCACAGCATACTCACGAGGTTCAAGATGACGAGTGGGGCGAAGCTTGCGGATAGACGGACGCACAAACTGACAGAGAAATAGACGCCTGGATGGAAGGATGAATGCAGACACGGACGCACGAAACCATGGACAGACTGACGGACGCTTCGTCCCACTCATCATCATTTACTCCGTGCATATGCTGTGACATCGTTTTTATTGAAATCCAATGCTTTACAACTGGCTGCTATCATGACTACGACGACACGGAACATACAACTCATGGCGTAAGGAGCTTCGCCCCTAAGAAACACGTATGTTGATAAGCCACCCGAAATATTATTTCAAATGCAGCATTCGATGATGCTTCGATACGAGCTATAAAAAGGGCGCCTTACCCCACAAAGTACAATGTTCTTTGTTGAAACTACGTTTTAGGGGCGAAGCTCCTTAGAGCGGCAACCGTTCGTGCCTCGTAGGCGGAGTAGCAGTGTGTAAACAGTCTTACATTTTGACCTCCAAGGTGTTGCCGGTGGGATATTTCTTCTGTGCGTTGTTGAACAATGAAAAATTCGCAGCGTGCGCGTTAACTAAAAGCCGAATTCTCCTGTCTCTCATTCCCCCTTAGCATCCATTGGCATGTACATTGAGCACTCTGCGACATGAAAGGGTTGCTACGTTATACTCGCTGGGCGTAATCTCCTCGGTTTCGAAAGGTTGAGCGAGCGTTGGGCCTCATTGCTATGACAGTGAACTACTATATACCATGAACTCGAGGTGGTTATAGGTGCGAAGTAGACACGAACCGCAAGCCGTAAAAAAGTGTGCGTGTGCCTCTTTTCATTCAGTCCTTGGAATGTCTGCTGGATGTCGGTGCTTCTATATGAGGAATATATGATGAAATTATGCGAGATGGTGGTACTTGGAGTGTTGAATAGGTGGGTGAAAGGACACACAGACAGATGCATGTACAGACGCACGTCTGGCTGCATGGACGGATGGACGCATGGATGGAAGCAGGAGCGGATACATGGACGAACGCAGGGACGGACGCACAGATGGACGTGCTGACGCACGAACACATGCACGCACGGACGTGTGGATGGACGCACGGGCAGCCACACAGACGCACGCATAGACGGACGGAAGCAAGAACGAATGGACAGATGGATGCTTCGCCCCACTCTCCATCATTCACTCCGTGGATATGCTGCCATTTTTTTCTCGGCCATTGTAGTGCAGCCCTTGTTGTTTGCGCAAGCCATCACGTTCGCCTTGGAGTATAGTAAAAAGCACGTAATCCTTTTCACTCTGTTTTTTGCAGTCATAGGCGCAACAGCACGGCTTAGCGCCCGCACAAACCACAGAAATCAAAGCGTGCGCTACGTTTGTTACGCAGAGCATCGGCGAAAAACGGCGCAAGCGAAAAAAAAAAAACACACGCAAAGCGCAAGATCCACGCGTCTCCGAGGGCAATCGCGAAAAAGACCAATCAATCATCGTGCAGTAAAAGTGTCGGAGACCAGGAGAACGCAAAGGCGGGCGAAGAGGGAGAGAGAAGAGGTCGCGCGCGCGGTGCCGAGTACAATGGATTCCGGTACTTTCCCAAGATCAAGGGGTTTTAAGTAAGATAAGGGAGAAGCGCCGACTCCCTTCGTCTGGAAGGGACTATGAAGGAAGGAAAATTATAGTAGAGGCCATGACGTCATATTCGTGAGCCACCGCATCGCGAATACTCGCACATCCTCCTAGCGTAAAAGCAGATAAACACTTCGTGATTTCCAGCGAGCAGCAGCCACAGTGGTCTTCAAAGCGGCGCCGGTGGAGTGGTTGGTGTTCTCTGCCGGCAGCGAGTCAATGCACAAGTGCTGCATCTTTTGCGTATTTTGGGAAAACTGTGCGATGCCCAGTTGTAGTGTATATTCAGTGTGACTCGCGTGCACCACCGGATGTACCAGGTGGAACCTTTCACGTATGTTTGCTTCGCTTTTGATCAATAATGTATGGTATTTGCATGCGGAGCTTTCAGCTGTGCGGTACGCTGGTTCTTACTCATCGCTTCAACTGAGCTAGAACAAAGGCGAACTTTCGTTTTTAGTGTTGTAGGCATTGTGTTGCGTTTTTAGAAGTTGTGTCGTTCATACGGAAGGACAATAAGCTTTCCTTGTTATCGTACTAAGTGTGTATGTATTGTACGGTGTGCATTCGCTGCATGTTAGTTGTGTACGCACACTGAAATTACACACTTTACATGCACGATCGCGTACAGAATACAGTGTTGTCTTTATACCGACGTGAAGTACGTCAAGTACAAGGCTGGCCTCGCACAGAATAGCTATGGAGCAAGCTCTCAAAATCTTGCACTGCCACGCTGACACTATATACGAGCTAAGAACTGCTAATCAGACCAAAGATCGGAAAATCTGGCTAAGAGAGAAAAGAAAAAGGCCCTGTGGCGAGTACCACGCGTGAGTTCGAAAATGGTGATGCAGGGGCTGAATGATTTTGATTACGACACGTACTGGTGCTTTCTGTGCTGTTGCATAAAAATATTCACGAAGTATTTCAGCATGACATGCTCTGGCCTGCCACGCACGAACAGTTTCGGAAAGGTGTGCTCGTAGCACTTTACTGCATTCAAATCTTACGATACTCGTTAAGTTTGCGCCAGGGATATAAGTCCATGCAGAAGCGAACCAGCGCTGAGAGCACGCCGCGGAGTGTCTGCTCTTTTGTTTGCCCCATACGGTTTTGTTTGCTCACATAAACTTGAAATCATTTCCCCCACTCTTCTTGCAATGCATTGGGATAGGATAGCGTCTCTTCTCAGGTTTCCCTTCCTCCATGGAAGGGACACATCTTGCAATGCCGCTTCATGCTTCGCGGTTCATGTGCCATGTGGTGCAACGAATAGAGGACAGCAGCGAGATAGAATTTTAAGAGCGATGGAAAAAACTGGGAAAAGAGCATTGGGCTAGCAAAGTTTTCAGTTTCATTTAGTATTGACATGAAGAATGTCAATACTAAATGGTGAACACAAACTCGAAAATTGTGAAGCAAGTATTTACACAACAGCAGAATATCAAGCCAAAAGTAAACATCAGCTAAGAAGAAAGTAAAGGAAACAGAGAGACATTTGTAGAAGATGGGAATGTTTACGAAATCATCCCTGGAGACCTACCAAACTTTTAGGCAGGAAATTGCAACAGAAAATATTTACGATGATTCTCGGCGTAATTTTTTGCCCTTCGAGGCTTAAACGAGAATATTGTGGATTAAGACGCACCGAAAAAATACGAAGGCACAGACACGGTCTGCAATGGTACTCTCTCGCTGGATTTCGTACCGACCGGTTGTGTCCACGTGATCCCCGTCGACAGCGCAGCTCTGGTTGACTGGACTCGCCCCACGCCATCTCCTGACGCCGACATCATCATCACATCACATCACATCACTTTAATGCCTTAAAGACCCCCATGTAGGGGGTATTGCATAAGGGGTGGGTTACAGGTAAATGTACACAGGTTTTCAAATGGAAATATGCGCGTTGACCTTCTCTTTAAATGTTGATGGACACGTGATGGCTAGAACGTCACAGGGAAGGCCATTCCAGTCCACTGCTACATGGGGGAAAAAGAGGAAGAAAAAGTAGTAGTGCGAGCATGTGGACGCGCAATTTGAAACGCGTGGGCAGTGCGGTGAGATATGCGCGTCGGTGAGACGATGTAGGGTGCTTGATTAAGAGGGCTGTGAAAGAACTTGTGTAGCAAACAAAAGCTGGTAATGCGGCGGCGCACTGAAAGATTCGAAAGACCAGTTTCACGTTTAAGGGATGATATGCTTATGTTATATGAATACGAAGAATGTATGAACCTAGTGGCGCGGTTTTGCACAGACTCTAATTCATTTATCAAGTATACCTGGTGCGGGCTCCATATGGGAGCTGCATATTCTGGTTTAGTTCGGATTAAAGATTTAGAGGCGAGAAGTTTGATGTCAGGTGGGGCATGACGCAAATGACGCTTCATAAAACCCAGACTTCGGTTCGCTGATGATATGACGTTCGTGATATGCGTGCGCCATGAAAGATCACTGGATAAGGTGACGCCTAGGTGTTTATAGGATTTAATTTGTTCAAGAGTAGAGTTAGCTATTACCTAAGAAAAATGCAAGGGATTATGCTGGCGTTGAAAAGAAACGAGTTTGCATTTAAAGGGGTTAAGCTCCATCAACCACAGGTCGCACCATTGCTGTACACGATGAAGGTCATTTTGAAGCGCAGTTTGATCAGAGGGGTCAGTAATTTTGTGGTATAGAACACAATCGTCGGCAAACATGCGGATATGAGAAGATACATGCATGGGTAAATCGTTAATATATATTAGAAACAGAAGGGGTCCGAGGACGGAACTTCGGGGGACTCCCGATGTTACCGGGAGGGAGCTGGAATGTTTATTTTTAATATCGACAAACTGGGAACGGTTAGCAAGAAATTCTGAAATCCATGCAAGAATTTTGGGGTGCAGATTCAACTGGGCAAGTTTTAGTAACAGGCGTTTGTGTGCTACCTTATCAAAAGCTTTAGCGAAGTCTAGAAAGATTACATCAGTCTAGAAGTTACGGTCAAGATGAGCGTGCAAATCATGAGTAAATATAGCTAGTTGTGTTTCACAAGATAAAGATTTACGAAATCCATGCTGGGAAGAATGAGGAAATTGGTAGCGTCCAGAAAGTTTATTATGTGAGTGTATATGACGTGTTCCATGATTTTGCTTGAGACGCTGGTTAGTGAAATGGGGCGGTAATTTAGGGGTGACTGTTTGTTACCTGATTTGTGGACCGGAATGACCTTTCCCACTTTCCAGTCTTCTGGCAGCATTCCTGTTTTAAGCAACAATGAAAAGAGCATCGACAAATACACTGCAATAATTTGTTTAGTATTTTTTAACAGTTTAGAGTTAATGTTGTCAACGCCAGCCGATGATGAAAGTTTAAGTCTGTCGATAAGGGACGAAATTCCAGCAATCGAAAATTCCACTGGAGTCATTATCGGTAACGTCGTAGTAGGTGGCGAGGGAAGTGGCGAATCGGCTTTTTTTGTGAACACAGAGCAGAACGCGATGTTAAAAACGTCGGCACAATCACCGTCGCTAACTTCCTCACCATATTGGTCAGTATAAGCGTTATTTCGCGCGGCGGTTGCGGGTTTATAACTTCCCAAAACTTTCTAGGGTTATTTGTTAGAATTTTAGGTAAGTCAATGCGATAAAACGTCTGTTTTGCACTTCGAATTGCAGCATAATATGCGTCTTCTGCAGCATAGTACTTCTCCCATGCGCACGCAGTACCATTACGTTTCGCAGTACAAAAGAGACGTTTCTTTTTATTTTCCTGCCTTATTAAAAGTATCGAAAACCATGGTTTATTTTGATTAGCAGGTAAGTTCATCGTTGGGATATATGTATTAGTTAACTCGAATATTTTGTCCCAAAAGACTAACCAGTTACTGTTAAGAGGTCTGGAATCGAAACTGGATTCAAACTCAGGCAGGAAATCTCGCAGTTCATTATTGATTGCTTCATAGTCACCTTTGTTGTACATATGAATTGTTTTGCTGGAAATGTGGCGTGTTTTAGGGATGAAGTTTAATGTAGTATGAATGACTTTATGATCACTGATTTGACGTAGGTATGAGATAGATTCTAAGCTTTCGGGGCTGTTTGTTAGTATAAGAGCTAAAATGTTCAAAGATTCACTAGTTACACGAGTTGGTTCCGACACCAGTTGCGTAAGGTTAAAGTTCAGACAAACATCGACAAATTCTCTTGCTTTGGCATTTCCTGTAATTAGTTGTGTTTCGTTCATCCAGTCAATATTCGGGAAATTAAAGTCGCCATAGAGGAGGATATGTGCGGATGGGTGTTTATTAGTAAGCGTAGACAGCACTTCATTAAGTTCGCGGGCGAAAATTGGATCAGAGCGAGGGGGCCTGTAGCATACGCCAAGTAATACTGTTTCGGGTGGGGCACGGCACAATACCCATAATATTTCAAGTTGTGAAGGAATGTAGATAAGGGAGAAAGATAGATCTTTGCTAGTGGCGATGAGTACTCCCCCACCACGTGCGTTCTTACGGTCATGACGAAAAAGATTAAAGTGCGGCAGGTCAGCCAGAGCCTTTGTATCCGAAATGTAGTCGGTAAGCCACGTTTCGGTCAATAAAAGTATACTAATGCCAGATGATTTTAATAGATTAGACAGGGGCACGCGCTTAGGAAGAAAACTGCCGATGTTAGTACAAATTACCGAAAGCGAAAGCTTAGCTTTAGTGCTTGTACGTGGCTGTTGGCGCGCTTGCCGTTGGCGTACTGATCCCTACGTTTTTTCTTTGACAATTCCTGCTTCGTGGTCGTAAATGTATTGCTTAGAGTCGATGTGAAAAGTTTGGAAGCGCAGTGAAAATGGCTGGATTTGCTCCTAGCGAAAGCAACTAGCTCTTTTCGGGCTATTCTAACAGGGTGTATGAAATCTTCGTCAATGCTAAAGTTAGTACCTTTTAGTTTTGGGCCGTTTGAAAGGATAGATTCTTTAGTTTTGAAAGACGAAAATTTCACTATTATAGGCCGTTTGTTGTTATTGGTGTGCCGCCCTAGGCGGTGTGCATGCTCTATGTCTTTCGGTTCGATTGTGAGTTGAAGTCGTTCAAGGCAGTGCTGGAATATTATTTCTTCCGACTGATTGTATGTTTCTTTAGGATTAGTGTCAGGGAAATTGTAGAACATTAGATTGTCACGCCGGGAACGGTTCTCGATGACATCGAGACGCCCGTCTATGTCGTACACACGGTGCGTTAGCTCAGTGGTATTAGTATTTATTGCATCTACTTCCGCTCGAAGGGTTCGAAGATTTTGGCAGTGATTTTCCAAGCCAGCAATACGATTTCCAAGATCAGTGATAGTCTGGTTTGGGGTGGCTATCTGGGATTTAAGACTCTGAATCTCAGATAATATTGCCGACTGGCCCTGCGACAACTTTTTCAGCTCAGCGAGTATATCTGGCCCGGGGTTCGTCTCTACATCTCCCGATAGCAAGAGCAAGGCACGTACGACATTCACACATTCGGTAACAAGCAGGCAGCAGCACTGTGGGCTCGGCAGCTGCACCAAACAGTAGTTACTTGATTTTTTAGTAGACGTGGGATACGAACTACCAACCTGCATGATCAGGAGGAACGGGTTAGCGGCCTGTGTGGTGGCACAGCCGCGAAGCCCACAGTGCGCGCTGGATGGTGACTGCTGCTTTATAGGCAGCGCAGGGGATGTTGTCGACGGCGATAGGGTGGCTGGATTTATCTCGACGATCCACGGAAGGAGGGGTAGCGCTGCCGAAGATCTGGAAGCATGGGTGCCAGGGAGGGGGCAAACAAAATGTTCGCCTTCGTTGGTAGCAGGTAGGCGGCTTCCCGGGGTGGCAGACGATACAGCCAGCAAGGCAGGCAGTAGCAGGTCGGTGATATTGCGGGCAAAAACCTGCATGATCAGGAGGAACGGGTTAGCGGCCTGTGTTGTGGCACAGCCGCGAAGCCCACAGTGCGCGCTGGATGGTGGCTGCTGCTTTATAGGCTGCGCAGGGGATGTTGTCGACGGCGATAGGGTGGCTGGATTTATCTCGACGATACACGGAAGGAGGGTTGGCGCTGCCGAAGATCCGGAAGCATGGTTGCCAGGGAGGGGGCAAACAAAATGTTGGCCTTCGTTGGTAGCAGGTAGGCGGCTTCCCGGGGTGGCAGACGATACAGCCAGCAAGGCAGGCAGTAGCAGGTCGGCGATAATGCGGGCGAAAACCTGCATGATCAGGAGGAACGGGTTAGCGGCCTGTGTGGTGGCACATCCGCGAAGCCCACCGAACGAGGTGGGCTTCGCAGCTGTGCGAAGAGCTCCCTTCGAGTGGTGCCCCGTCCTCGGACTCCTGTGACCATGTCCATCTTTCCTACCTTCTCTTTACTTCCGTCGCTCGCTGTCCCTGCACTTCGTTCTTCCCTTCCTCTGTCTATATATATCTTTAATTCCTATCCTTTTAATCCATCCTTACTCCCACCCCTTGTGAGCTACTTTTGAGGTGTCACAACTGATGCAGACATTTACGGGTTCACTTTTCTCTTATTTTACCTTTAAGGACCACGTTCCGTATGTAGTGCGCGTGGAGAGGAAGAGGAAACGGCTGAACATTTGATAACGTTTTGTAAAGGGATCCACCCTATTTTTGAAGGTAATGGCGCTAAATTTTTCATAGCACTGAGGTTTGAAGACAGTGAAGGCAAAATAGACTTTAAATAGGCAGAAATAGCCAGGAGGAGGCTAACTGATTGGTGGCTACAATCTAGGCACGGGTTAAATTCAATTCTTAAACACACAGTGATAGTACCTAACTTCACGGCTAGGTGGCGTAAGCCACCGCCTGATTTAAAGGGCACAGCCAGATACAACCATACATTCATTCAGTGGCGGAAGCACCCATGCCTTGAGCAGAGCCGCGGGCGGGGGCTTTGTTCGTCGTTGCCAACGGCACGAACGCGCACTTGGCCATGTTAATGGGTCTGCTTATTTATCTGGTCTGTCATCTGCTCCGCGCATGCATTACCTCTGCTACCAATTCTTTCCTGTAACGAGTTGCCCAATTAGCCTTAAAAATTTTTCGGACATCCAGATAAAATCTGAACTTCCACGTCCTAAGCAGATGCCCATGGGACATCCGAAGGATACTAATGTCTTATTTAATTCTTACATACGTAGGGCTTTCTCCAGTGGACGGCCCCTGGACATAACGAGAAGGACGTGTTGTAAATATTGTCACGGGGTCGTGACATGGCCGAAGACAGGGGACTTCGTGTTGGAATTTACCTGTTTATTTGGGCAAACCTGTGTCCGGTAAACGGACAGTCTAATTACAGCAGCAGTCTCGCACAGATGGCAGTCTCGGACTGATAGCGGTGAACGGAGCGTCGGCCTTCGATCAACAACTGACAAGCGGCGAAGTGCGTTGGCATTTATGCTCTTGCCATCGAATGTTCTAGCGTTATCGCAGGCGGTGGCATAGGTTCCAGAATAATCTGTACAGTTCGCAGAGTGGGAGTGATTTTATCGAAATGATCTACTAAAGTCCAGAAGCTTCTCGAAAATTGCACGCGCGTTTTGTGCCGAGGATTGTGTAGTGTTTTGGGGCGATAACGAAAATTGAGAAGTGGAACGTGGCATTGCCCCCCTCTGAAGAAAGGCATCGTCCCGATGCTTTAAATAAAGATGAATGTACAACAATAATGCAAGAAAGTACAATGAATACATTACGATACAATAATAATACAAAAAAACACTGTTTCAGTTTCTTAACGCGCAAGAAACGGCTTGAGGCGCGCGACATGGACGACTTCAGGTCGCGATCGGCGTCATTGAGAGTTCGTGATGCCGTCGGGGACAACCTCGTAATCAAGAGGGCCGAGACGTCGAACCACCCTGTACGGTCCGAAGTACCGTCGCAGAAGCTTTTCACTTAGTCCACGTTGGCGTATTGGTGTCCACACCCAAACACGTTCACCTGGCTGGTATTCCACGAAGCGTCGTTGAAGATTGTACCGGCGGCTGTCGTTCGTTTGTTGATTCTTGATGTGGAGACGCGCGAGTTGTCGGGCTTTTTCGGCGCGTTAAAGGTACTCACTCACATCGAGGTTTTTTTCGTCGGTGACGTTGGGTAACATGGCATCGAGTGTCGTTGTCGGGCTCCTTTCGTAGACGAATTTGTATGGAGATATCTGCGTCGTCTCCTGCACCGCCATGTTGTATGCGAAGGTCACGTACGGAAGAATGGCGTCCCACGTCTTGTGTTCGACATCGACGTACATTGCCAGCATGTCGGCGATCGTCTTGTTTAGCCGCTCGGTGAGGCCGTTGGTCTGTGGGTGGTACGCTGTCGTCCGGCGGTGGTTTGTCTGGCTGTATGCCAAGATCGCTTGAGTTAGGTCAGCAGTAAATGCCGTTCCTCTGTCGGTGATAAGGACCTCCGGGGCACCGTGACGTAGGACAATATTTTCGACGAAGAACTTAGCTACCTCGGACGCACTGCCTTTTGACAGGGGTTTTGTCTCGGCGTAGCCGGTGAGGTAGTCGGTAGCTTCCACGATCCATTTGTTTCCGAAAACCGACGTCGGGAACGGCCCCAGTAGGTCCATACCAATCTGCTGGAAAGGTTGGTGAGGTGGTTCAGTTGGCTGCAGAAGTCCCGCCGGCCGTGTCGTGAGTGTCTTGCGTCGTTGACAGTCCCGGCATGTCCCCACATAACGAGTGACGTCGGTGGTAAGACATGGCCAATAGTACCTTCCTTGTATCCTCGCGAGCGTGCGAGAAACACCGAGGTGCCCTGCTGTTGGATGGTCATGCAGGGTCTGCAGGAGTTCTGGTCGCAGAGGTGAAGGCACCACAAGTAGGTACTTGGCTCTAAGCGGTGAAAAGTTTTTCTTTTGGAGAAGACCGTTTCGCAGGAAGAATGACGCAAGTGCGCGCTTGAATACCTTCGGAATTTCGGCGGTCCTGCCTTCGAAGTATTCTATTAGGGCCTTAAGTTCCGGGTCGGCCCGCTGTCGTTCAGCGAATTCGTCGGTAGTTATCGTTCCCAAGAAGTAGTCGTCATCCGGGTCGTCGGGTGGGGGTTGGTCGACAGGCGCACGAGAGAGACAGTCGGCGTCGGAGTGTTTCTTGCCGGACTTGTAAACGACGGTAATGTCATATTCTTGAAGTCTCAGGCTCCATCTTGCGAGGCGACCTGAAGGGTCCTTCAAGCTGGCTAGCCAACACAAGGCGTGGTGGTCGCTCACAACTTTGAAGGGCCTGCCGTAGAGGTAGGGGGGAAATTTCGACGTAGCCCAGATGATGGCGAGGCACCCCTTTTCGGTTGTGGAATAATTTGCTTCTGCTTTGGATAGCGATCGGCTGGCGTACCTAATAACCCTTTCACGTCTGTCAGCCCTCTGCACAAGAACGGTGCCAAGACCTACGCTGCTTGCGTCAGTGTGTATTTCTGTCTCGGCGAACTTGTCGAAATAAGCAAGTAACGGAGGCGTCTCGAGGCGATGTTTAAGCTCCTGGAAAGCGTGTTCCTGCGGCGTTTCCCACTTGAACTCAACGTCGGCCTTGGTAAGGTTATTGAGTGGATCGGCGATGCGGGCGAAGTTTTTCACGAACCGCTTATAATAGGCGCACAGGCGCAGAAATCGGCGCACCGCCTTCTTGTCAGTGGGTGGGGGGAAATCGGCGTTGGCAGCTGTTTTCCGTGGATCGGGACGAACTCCGGATTTGCTAATAACGTGCCCCAGAAACAAGAGCTCCTCGTATGCAAATCTGCACTTTTCTGGCTTCAGTGCGAGTCCGGACGTCTTGATGGCTTGAAGTACAGCTTCAAGGCGCCGAACATGCTCGTTGAAACTCGACGAAAACACGACGACGTCGTCCAAGTACACAAGGCAAGTATGCCTCTTCAATCCCGCCCGTACTGTATCCATAACGCGTTGAAAAGTGGCAAGCGCTGAGCGAAGGCCGAAGCGCATCACCTTATACTCGAAGAGGCCGTCCGGTGTTATAAACGCCGTCTTCTCTCGGTCTCTTTCGTCGACTTCGATGTGCCAATAGCCAGTCTTGAGGTCGATTGACGAAAAGTACTTGGCGTTATGGAGCCGATCAAGTGCGTCGTCTATTCATGGGAGAGGATACACGTCTTTTCTTGTGATTTTGTTCAGGCGGTGATAATCAACACAGAAACGTAGAGTCCCATTCTTTTTCTTCACTAACACCACGGGGGACGCCCATGGACTCTTGGAGGGCTGGATGATGTCATTCCGCAGCATTTCATCAACTTGTCTCTTCATGGCCTCACGTTCTCGTGTCGAAACCCTGTACGGACTCTGACGGAAAGGTCCGGCATTTTCTTCGGTTATGATGCGATGTTTTGTGATTGAGGTCTGCCGAATTTTCGATGACGATGAAAAGCAATCTTCGTATTGCAGGAGCAGGGCCTTGAGCTGTACTTGCTTATGGTTCGAAAGTCTAGGATTGACGTCGAAAGCTGTGGGAGGGGCTTGGTTCCTCTAAGCAGGTTCCGCAGAATCGGCGAGGGCGAAGGCACTGGTGGCGTCCACAATTACTTCGATGTATGCGACCGTTGTTCCTTTGTTCACATGTTTGTACTCATTGCTGAAATTCGTGAGCATAACCGTTGCTCTGCCTCCCCGCAGCTCTGCAATTCCTCTTGCGACACAAATATTTCGGTTGACCACCAGATGCTGACTGCCTTCAACGACGCCTCCCAAGTCATGTGATTTAGGAGCGCCGACTGAAATAATGACGCTGGAGCGAGGCGGAATGGTGACTTGTTCTTCCAGCACATTCAAGGCATGGTTTCCTGACGGCTTGCGCGGCGGTAGCACTTCTTCCGTGGATAACGTTATCGACTTTGTTTTTAGGTTGATGACAGCAACATGGAGGCATAAGAAGTCCATGCCTAGGATGACATCTCTCGAGCAACGCTGTAGGACTACGAAGTCTGTAGGATAAATACGGCCGTTAATGGTGACTCTCGCTGTGCAGATTCCTGCAGGCGTTACGAGATGACCTCCGGCTGTGCGGATTTCAGGGCCTTCCCAAGCTGTCCTAAATTTCTTTAACTTCGCGGCGAACGACCCACTGAAGACGGAATAGTCGGCTTCAGTATCGACGAGAGCGGTCACACTGTGGCCGTCGATAAGAACGTCGAGGTCCCTAGTTCGCCGTCTTGCATTACACTTAGGGCGTGGCGTCCGGTCACGGCTGCGTCGGCTTGTTCCGCTGCTTTCATGTTGCGTCGTCCGGCCACCTTCGGTAAGTGAGCGTTTGCCGTCAGGGCTTTGCCTGGTTGGCATTGTGTTCAGAAAGCTCCGTCGCGGCGTCGTCGTAGTCGGAGGATCTTCGGTAGTTCGTCGCACAGCAACCGCACCTAAATCGGTTGCTGCCCTTAGTTTCCCGGATACGGGCTAGGAGACCGGCCCCCCGTTGGGCCAGAGTACTGCCGGGGGTGCGGTGACATGCGGCGGCTGGGCGACGGCGAACGGGAAGGACTTTGTGGTGTCCATTGAGTTCCTGCTAGATAGTCGGCGATGTCACGTGGCCGATCTCCTGGCTGCGGACGCGGTGCATTAATGGCGAAGCCACCCAGTCCCATCTCTCGGTACTGGCAACGGCGGTATGTGTGCCCGGCCTCGCCGCAGTGGTAGCAGAGCAGGCGGTTGTCAGGTGCACGCCAAACGTCCGTTTTCCTCGGCGCACTGCGCTGGCCCACTGGGGAACGGTAGGACGTCGGTGGGGGTGGTGGCGGCGGTGGCGTCTGGCGACGGAAGTGCGACGGGGCGGCGTTTTGGCGTGGACGGGGAGGAGCGTTGTGGCGCACTGCAGCGGCGTAGCTCATAGTTTCTGGCTCGGGCAGCGGTGTTTGGGGAATTCGAAGCGATTGCCGGACTTCTTCTCGCACAATGTCGGCGATTGAATCCACTTGAGGCTGTGCCGAAGGAAACAGCCTGCGCAGCTCTTCCCCCCGCACGATCGCTCGGATCGTTTGACGCAGGTTTCCAGAGTTACTGGCTTGAGAAGCAGCGCAGTCTGCAGTCAGGCGACGATTATACTGTCTAGTGCGCATGTCCAGGGTCTTTTCGATAGTGGTCGCTTCAGCTACAAATTCTTCGACGTTTTCGGTGGGTTTCTCATCAGTCCCGCGATGAGCTCCTGTTTGACCCCTCGCATGAGGAAACAAACTTTTTTTCCTCAGGCATGTCTAGGTCAGCGTGACGAAATAGTCGGGTCATTTCTTCTGTGAAAATGGCGACATTTTCATTTGGTAGCTGAACCCGGGTCTGTAATAAAGCAGCGGCCCTCTCTTTGCGAGCGATGCTCGCAAACGTTTGCAGGAATGCGCCGCAGAAAACATCCCACGTTCGGAGCGTGGACTCCCGATTTTCGAGCCAGGTCCTTGCGGTGTCTTCCAAATAGAAGAACACACGACGCAGCTTTTCGTCATAGTCCCAGTGGTTGAGAGCGGCCACACGGTCGTATCTTTCTAGCCAGGACTCCGGGTCTTCGAACGATTGGTGGTGCCCTGGGTTGATGCATGAACATCGTGGGCTGGGACGCTGCGGTTGTCATTGTCACTGCAGTCGCGGTCATGGCCTTGGTCTTCCGCGCCTTGTCTTGTAGAATCCCGTACTCCGGTGGTACCCCTTACTGTCGGTGGCTTGTTCGCTGCTCCTGGTTGGCGTTGGTGTCTTCTCCGCGACGTGGGCTGGGTTCACGGCTTGACGGGGGCGTCCGGTACTTGAACGAAGCAGCACCTCCACCAGATGTCACGGGGTCATGACGTGGCCGAAGACAGGAGACTTCGTGTTAGAGTTTAACTGTTTATTTGGGCAAACCTGTGTCCGGTAAACGGAAAGTCCAATTACAGCAGCAGTCTCGCACAGATGGCAGTCTCGGACTGATAGCGGTGAACGGAGCGTCGGCCTTCGATCAACAACTGACAAGCGGCGAAGTGCATCGGCAGCTTTACTCTTACCATCGAATGTTCTTGCGTTATCGCTGGCGGTGGCATAGGTTCCAGAATAATCTGTACAGTTCGCAGAGTGGGCGTGATCTTATCGAAATGATCTACTAAAATTCAGAAACTTCTCGAAAACTGCACGCGCGTTTTGTGCCAAGGATTGTGTAGTGTTTTGGGGCGATAACAAAACTTGAGAAATGGCATAAAAAACTTAGCAATATATATATATATATATATATATATATATATATATATATATATATATATTCAGATTATATATATATATATATATAATCTGAATTTCTTGCACAAAGTTCCTTGAAACCAATGTTATACAGAAGATACATAGACGACATCTTTCTTATTTGGACCCACAGCGAGGACAAACTTTTCAGCTTTATAGACACTTACAATGCTGTACATCCGAACATACACTTCACACACACATACTCGCAAGTTACCGTAAATTTTCTTGATGTTACCATAACGATAGAAGAAGAGAAGCTCTCTACAACCCTATATCGCAAACCAACGGATCGACAACAATACCTTCATTACCAAAGCGATCACCCACGCCACTGTAAAAACAGTATCCCATACAGCCAGGCTCACCGGTTTAAGCGAATCTGCTCTAAAGACGCTGACTTTGACACGAGCTCACAGAGGCTAAAACTTATGCTCGAGCAACAAAAATACCCCCCACATGTAATTAATGACGCTGTTCAAAAAGCGAGAAAACTAAAGCGTGAAGACTTACTTATGAAGCGACCACCACGAGAAGACCCACAACGAACAAACCTCTGCTTGACTTACAGCACAAACTTCCCCAATGTAAACAAAATCTTTAAACGACAATACAACATTCTGGAACAAAGTGAACAGTTGAAACGCGCATTCCCATCCGCTCCAGGCGTCGTTTACCGAAAACCACGTAACCTCAAAGACACCCTTGTCCACTCCCAAATTAACACATCACCCCCCAATAATTCATGCCGCCCTTGCTTAAAGCCACGATGTCTTGTATGTAAGGCGATGCGAGAAACAGACAAAGCAACCAGCACGCAATCCAAGTTTTCGATTAACATACGAGGAAACCTAACATGCGATTCCTCTAATGTGGTGTACCTACTCGAAAGCAACGTGTGTGGTATGCAGTACAACGGACAAACAGAAACACCATTTAGGATTCGCTTCAATAATCACAGAGCCCATGCAAAATCAGCCCCAAGTCTACCTCTATCAAAACATCTCAATCTTCCTGACCATGCATTCGACAAACTATCAGTAACGCTCTTAGAGACGGGATTTAAATCAAATCGAGAACGTGAACAACGAAAGTCATACCTTATCCACCGATTTAACACCCTCGATAGAGGAATAAATGAGAATCCTGGTACACTTGCAGCAATTAAAGCATTAGAAAACAATAACGGCAACAATGAAAATAGTAACTGAGTTCACGGCACTGCAGCTGCGAAGGGCACTGGACAACCCAAAACAATTCCAAGTGTAACTACTCTTCCTAAGTACAGCTGTCGTCTGTTTTCTGTTTTACTTTACTACACAATCAATTGTGCCATGCACGACATGCCCAACAGCAACCATGTGCACAGCCGGGAGGCCCCCACGACACGCGTAATTTAGAAGCAGGCAAGGAATTTGCATTGCACGCGCTTGCACAACCTACCGCAATACGGGGCACCCTATTTTTACGACGAAATGTTGACAGGGCGCGGAGTAGTTAAAGGCTTAGAACTTCCTAAAATGCCCACTGACCAGCCTCTGCCACAATACGCGGCCCCCGTCCTTCTACGACGAATTGTTTACGGGACCGCGAGTAGTTAAAGGCTTAGGACTTCCTGAAAAGCTCTTTTTTGCCCCACACCGAACCGCCAGTGCCAGGAGGGGCCGTCTGATCGGGAGGAATGCGCTAGTGAACGGAAACATACACAGACCACTGACATCAGAAAGGTGAAGGGGAGAGGGGGGAGAGATGAGGGGGGAAGTGGAAGGAAAAGAGAAAGAGGGGCACCCGAGGGGCGTCCACCGTATATTGTTTTTCTCTTTTTTTTTTCTTTCCTTTTCTTTTCTTTTTTTCTTTCCTTTTTCCCCTCTTTCCTTGCCCTCTGATTTGAGATTGTTTAAAGCTGAGCACCGACAAACTGTATCTTTATTCCTGATGAAGGCCAGACTCTAGGCCGAAACGTCGAAATAAACCACGTTGTGACCGCTCACGGAGGATCTACTAGACTATATATATATATATATATATATATATATATATATATATATATATATATATATTGTAAGAATTCATTGGACGTCATCCTCATCTGTCAATAACCATCATCAGTCTTCGCCCGTGCCTCTTCAACATCGGCGGCATTTTCGCTGTTGCTTGACTAAAGCGTCAGCTGAACCCGTGGTATTTCAAGTGGTGGAAGGTGCTTCCCGATCTGTTCGACCTCTCTCCATCCAAAGCCACCTCCTGGAGCTCCATTCAGGACGTCGCTTACGCCAGCAAAGCACCATGGCGCAAGAGCAAGCCCAACCGAGCCACCCGCCGGCTCAACCACCCACCGCCAACCCTAGCCCAGTCAACAACCCCCCTCGGGAGCCTCCAATCTTCTCCGGTCTGCCTGGCGAAGATGTTGAAGACTGGCTCGACAACTATGACCGCGTAGGTGTCTACAACAACAGGAACGAGGCATCGAAATTAGCACGCGTCCAGTTTTACGTCTCTCAGGTTGCCAAGACGTGGTTCCTAAATCATGAGAGCGACTTCCGCGATTGTTCTTCCTTCAAAGACTAGCTCCGACGCATTTTCGGCACACCGACCGTCCGTTCAGAAGTTGCTCGGAAGAAATTGGCAGAACGTGTTCAACATTGCGGTGAGTCCTACACTTCCTATATTGAGGATGTGCTTGCACTTTGCCGCCGTGTCGACGACACCATGCCAGAAAGTGATCGTGTTCGGCACCTTTTGAAGGGTATCGGAACTACCGCTTTCAACGCCCTCGTCGCGCACAGCCCTTCGACGGTTTCCGACGTCATCTCTGTATGCCAGCGGCTTGATACCTTGCAGTCAATCCGCCTGCGACCCGACTTCTCTGAGAACCCCCTGGCAAACAGTATGGAGCTCCGATCCATCATTTGAACCATAATTCGTGAGGAACTGCAAGCCTACAGTTTACCTGCTTCTCACAACGTTCCCGCTCAACCCGCTTCTAGCGATCTGCGTGGCATTATTAGGAAACAAATGTCAGCGTTTCAAAGCAACCACTGTGCTTCACCATACACCCAACCCGCTTCGTATGCACAGATCACTTCAATGCAACCCTCGCCATCTCAAGTACCACCAACTGTGCCTAATCACGAACATCTCGCACCTCTAGTTGTCCGTTCACCGAACCCTACCTACCATTCTTCCTGGCGGGCCCCACGGCCTATTTGCTACTACTGCGGAACTCGAGGACACATTTCCCGGGTCTGTCGACGTCGGCAGCAAGATAAACGTCGTGGTTATGCCGCTTTTGAACGAGACGACACATGTGCATGAGGTTACTACCGTTATGGAAACAGTCCTGCCAACCACCGACCCCCGTCTCCTATGCTCATTTCCAACACGACCAACAATACACGTGCCTCCCGACCACGCTCCCCTTCGCGACGCCGACGCTCTGTTTCACCCCTTCGACCTATCTCTCAACTGGCTGCCCAGCGATCGGAAAACTAAACAGTGCAGTTTTTGGAGAGAAAACTGCATCGCGGCGAAATGTCACAAGTCCTCCTGAACGACCATCAAACATGTTATTGGTAACTGTGCAAGGTGTACGGGTGTTGGCTTTGGTGGACACGGGAGCAACTATTTCAGTTATGCGTGCCGACTTGTGTTCTCGATTGCGGAAAGTGAAGACACCCTACCTTGGATCATCTTTGATTGGGGATAATGGAGCAATAATTAGACCATCGGCCCAATGTACAGTGCGTGTCTTCATTGATGGTATTCGTCACCACATCACCTTCGCTGTCTTAATTTCATGTGCTCATGAACTAATTTCAGGTTGGGACTTTCATCAGCATCTGCATTAGTTTCTTGCCGTCAACGTGTAGTCGAGGTGACAGAGACCGATTACTGCAGCGAACGTGTCGACGAGAAACCATTGCGTTTTTTCACAGCTTCCGATACCATACTGCTCCCGGGTCAGGAGCAACTCTACGCCATCACTTCTCCGAATATTGCCAATGGTGACGTCCTTATCACCCCTTCCAGCCACTGTCTAGCTCGCGGCGTTCTAGTCCCCTCCAGCCTGGTGCGGTTCAAAGACAGTGCTGCGATAATCCTTGGCCTGAACCCTACCCTGGAGCCTGTCCTCCTACCTCAAGGTTCTGCATTGTCGTGTTATGTGGATACCAAACCAGTATCTTCGGTCTTTCTTGACGCCTTCACAGCTCAGCCACAACAGGCCCGGTCTGTTACTTCCTCCTCCTTTGCTCCCGGTATAAATCCCGACCTTTCGGCTTCTCAACGTGAGGCGTTGCTAAATTTACTAACAAAACACCAGCCCTCCTTTGACGCCAAGGCTTCGGCACTAGGACAGACCACAGTTGCGCATCATCGCATCGACACTGGAGGTCAGACTGTTGTACGCCGTCGTCTCTACCGAGTCTCCTTGGCCGAGCGCAAAATCAACGACGAGAATGTGACCGATATGCTAAAAAGAAACATCATACGAACCACTACCAGTTCTTGGTCATCACCCGTTGTCTTGGTACAAAAGAAGGATGTATCGGTACGTTTTTGTGTTGAGTACCGCGCGCTCAACAAGATTACCCGAAAGGATGTATATCCGATGCCCCGTATAGATGATGCACTTGACTCATTGCAAGGCGCCCAATACTTCTCCACCCTTGACCTTCGGTCCGGGTATTGGCAAACACCAATGAACGAAGCAGACAAAGAAAAGACTGCCTTTTCTACGCCGGACGGTCTTTACGAGTTTAACGTAATGTCATTCGGTCTATGTAATGCTCCCGCCACATTTGAAAGGATGATAGACACTGTTCTTCGTGGCCTCAAGTAGAAAACTTGTCTATGCTACCTCGATGATATTGTCGTGTTTTCTTCCACTTTTGCTGATCATCTCCAACGCCTAGTTCAAGTGCTCACATGTCTCTCCAATGCTGGACTTCAACGAACAACAAGAATTGCCCTTTCGGCCACACAGCTCTAAAAGTTCTGGGGCATCTCGTTAGTAAAGATGGCATCCAGCCCGATTCGGACAAAATTTCCGCAGTCCTCAATTTTTCGCGCCGATTTCGTCCCAAAGAACTACGCAGTTTTCTTGGACTCACATCGTACTTTCACCAATTCATTCGCGACTTTGCCACTATTGCCGCTCCTCTCCACAAGGTACTTGCTAGTACCGGTACCTTCGACTTGAATGATCAATGCGAAGCCTCATTTCAAGAACTCAAGCACGCACTGGCATCCCCACCGGTGCTTTGTTATTTCGATGACAAGACACCTACGTTGTTACACACTGACGCTAGTGGAGAAGGAAATCGGTGCCGTACTCCTTTAGCGCGGCCATGCTTTTCGCAAGAAAGTTGTCGCGTTTGCAAATCGCACTCTGACCTCCGCAAAGAAAAGGTACTCGATAACCCAACAAGAGTGCTTGGCTGTTGTCTCATTCATTGAAAAATTTCGTTCGTATCTACATGGTCAACGTTTTACTGTTGTGACAGACCACCGTGCTCTTTGCTGGTCGTGCACAATATAAACCTAGTCGGGGTGACTTGGACGCTTGATTCTCCGGTTACAATCATATGACTTTGACGTCATCTACAAGACTGGAAGACAACACCAAGATGCCGACGCTTTGTCACGATGCCCTTTGCCGCAGTCTTCGGCGCACGTCACATCCCCTTGTCAAATCGGCTATACGGAGGACGCCTCGTTGATATTATCGATTTTTTCTCTACCTTCATCCACCCGTCCGTCAGTACTTACCACTCACCAGCGAGCCGATTCTTATTGCACTGACATCATCGGTCGGCTTACCGGCGCCTCATCTTCCCCAAATGCCAGACTCCGGAAACAACTTCGACTATTCAAGTCGGAGGTTGATGTGCTACATCGATACATTTGCCACCCGGAAGGTCACCGATGGGTTCCCGTCGTACCACGCGCACTACGCACTGAAGTTCTGCGCGCTTCCCACGACGACCCAACGTCAGGACACTTGGGTTACTGCCAAACATACGAGCGCATCCGCAGTCGATTCTTCTGGCCAGGTCTTTCCACGACGGTAGCTAAATATATCGCCTTGTGCGCACTTTGCCAGCACCGCAAGCGGCCCACTACTGCTCCAGTCGGGACCCTACAACCACTTCCTTGTCCATCAGAGCCGTTCTCTGTCGTCGGAATTGGCCTCTTCGGGCCCCTCCCAACTACATCAGACGGCAAGAGATGGATCGTCACCGCAGTTGATCACTTTACCCGGTACGCTGAGACGGCCTCGATCACTTCAGGAACTGCTTCGGAAGTACCAACTTTCTTCTTGCATTCTATTTACCAACGTCACGGAGCCCCTCGTGTTCTTTTGAGCGACCGGAACAAGGCATTTCTTTCGAGCACGCTCAGTGAAGTTCTTCAAGCATCAAAAACACTTCATAAAACAACATCTAGCTATCACCCGCAAACCAATGGCTTAACGGAAAGATTTCATCGCACGCTGTGTGACATGCTGTCCATGTATATCCGACCGGACCATCGCAATTGGGATGCCATACTTCCCTTTGTCACGTATGCCTATAATACGTCAGTTCAACAAACCACAGGCTATTCTTCATTTTTCCTAGTATACGGACGCCAACCGACATCACCACTCGACGTTTCATTCTTTTCTGGCCCCGTCAACTCTTCACCATTCGTTTGCGACCAGTTTCTGTCCCGTACGTGTTGCTCGATGCCGTCGTCTTGCCCGTGTAAACACCGAAGCTAGCCAAGAATATCGCAAACATCGTTACGATGTCACTCACAGTGTCGTTCTCTACCACCCTGGTGACGATGTTCTTCTGTGGACTCCTGCGCGAACGCCTGGCTTATGCGAGAAGCTTGAGTCACGCTATCTTGGCCCCTACAAAGTTGTCGAACAGACTTCACTGGTGAACTACTTTGTCACACCTGTTCATGTCCCCACTGACCAACGCTGCCGCGGGACAGAGATTGTTCACGTTTCGCGTCTCAAGCCCTATCGTATGCGTTCCCCAGCGTAATTCGCGGCCAGGCTGGCCGCTTCCGTCGACGGGGGAAATTAGTGTAAGAATTCATTGGACGTCATCCTCATCTGTCAATAACCATCATCAGTCTTCGCCCGTGCCTCTTCACCATCGGCCCCACTTTCGCTCTTGCTTGAATAAAGCGTCAGCTGAACCCGTGGTATTTCAATATAAATATATATATATATATATATATATATATATATATATATATATATATATATATATATATATATATATATATATATATATATACCCACACACACCGCATCCCGCTTCGTATACTATGTATTTGGTATCTGATGAAAAACCATATAGGTCGCAATAAATTCTCGCGTGTATATCCACTATTGCGCATTTTTATTTAACAATATATCATTCTTTTGTGGTGGTTGTCACCGCTGTTGCTCATTTGTTTGTTCCGAATCGCGTTTATTGTGTTCCTTCAATCAAAGTTTAAAATTTCGCTTGTTTAAAGCTCCACGTTCCTTTCTTTTTTAAAAATCAAAATATTATACGCTTTACGTATTTATGTAGTGTATATGTACATATATCTTAATATTGGAATGTCATAACAAATTTTTTATTCAGCTATCAAAAATTAAGATGCGCAAACGCGGTGTCCGTCTGCATGGCTGTAACCACTTTACTTGTTTGGACGTGTTAGCCGCTGCTCGACCGACGACCGCCTCTTGAACGGTTGTGTTTGAGTCGATTTCGCTCGTGTGTGATGTGTGCTTGCATTCTGTGTTCGTGTTTTGTGTTCTGAAAGTGTTGCTGATTACGAAGATGCGCTACACTCAAGCGAGGACGTGTGGCTTCGTATCGTGAAGCACTCACCAGGTATGTACCACTTTGCTGCTGTCAGCGCTCTGTTACCACCACGTTCGCCACGTTTTTTGTGCCATGTGCATGATAAGTGAGCTTTTGAGTACGTGGGGAGCCCGTTTGTCTGTAGCAATTAATCAGGGTAAAGGCAAGGTTATGCAAACCTAAGCATGCAAAAGTTTTTTTTTGTATGGAGTGTGAAGCAGGGAGCGCATATAGACGCAGCGAGAATTGGGCGGCAGATCTGAGCTGAGTTGGGATGGCACCAGCCTCTGTCAGCAGTGGTGTTGGAGGGGGGCCCTGCTCACAAGTTACCACTATTTTTGTTTAATAATTCTGGGGCGTTTGTTAGCTGTAGGCGTTGATCATGGCTAGGACGCATAAGCCCGCCATATTTATTGCGCGCTGTTGAAGTGAACACGTTTACGGTAATTTGATACGCTGTACGTTTTATTTTAAACAGCTACAGTATTGTTAATCGTTATGACTACTATCAGTGAAGTTTGTTTCTTGCAAGTGGCCGAATTAATGCCAGTGTGTGCATCCACGCCGGAACGCGTCTTTATAAACTACCGTTATACTTGAGTGGATGCGTGTTCGTGTGCAGCGTGTTGCATAGTCTTAGGTAGGACTCGCAAAGGTTGCCTTACGCTTAGGTGTTCATGCAGCTCGTGTAGTAAAATTCGAACTTGCAGTATACACCTGCATCATAGATTACCTGATGCTGCCAGAACCCCTGTGTTTTAAGCCATTTGTTTAGCGAGAAATGCATTTTCGAACAAATATTTCATGTCTAAATGTGGCCGAATCACTATACCTTACTGTGCGAGCACAAATTTGGTCATTAGTCTAAGCGTTCGAGCACCACACATTTTACTCTGCTTGTTTCTACTATGTTTGGATTTCGTTATTTTGTTTTCTTTTATTAAATATTGTATGCGTATAGCCCAACCTTGGGGTTAAAAACTTGCTAAACGTATTTCCAAGTTATTTCCAGTGGACAGTCTGTGATGCTTAAGTGAGGCGTACTGTATATTTAGCCAACTAGAATAATTGAAACTAATGACCATAGTTTAGCAGCAAACATTAGTAATTTACTAACAATAATATCCGACATTATAGATGTAATCGTCCTACTGTGAGCAGCCTGAAGAAGGCTACATTATTTGTATTTGAAATCAATTTCATAGTTTAATTTTATATCTTACCTGCAATGAATAATTGATGAAATTGCATACCTTATGTGCGTGTTGTGGTATCATTGAACTTGCATGTCAACGCACTATGCACGAGCGCAATAAGCATGGTTTGGTCACACCTGTGATGTAGAAATTGCATATTATTTCATAAGGTTGCAACTGTGTTCGCCAAGAACATCAATAAAGTTTATCTTGTAACATCTCTAGTTTGCGTACATCCTGCTAATTTAAGATACGTTGTTCCAAATCTTTTTGAAAAGACTGAAAAATCAGTTTTGCGAAGAGACTCATGTCACTAAATAGATTTTTTTGTATTTCTATCGCAGCCCATGCATGTTCCTTGTTCAAACTGAGTGTGAAAGAATTCCAGACAAGCCTGTCATCAGTGGTAGCTGCACGAAACGTTGGCTGCAGATGTACAACAGCTGCGAATGGCGTCTGTTTCCTATAAAAAGGGAACTTGACTGAGCCATCTGGTACTTTATTCAAGTATCTCGCATATTGAGGATGTTCAAAGTTAAGCCCTGTGTTTTTCTTTGAAGAATTCAGTGCTGTAAGTTATGTGTGTAAAAGCCGCCTTTGCAGATAGCTATGTGTTCAGAAGGACACAATGTGCAACAATATTTATTACTGTTAGCCGTGCCATCGAATAAGATGCAATATTGAACTTAAAATTTAAGACTGCAGCAGGCCACTATAGATGTATTAGAATTTTGAGCCAGTTACATTTCTGCATAGATCTAAAAACATTTTTGCATGCCTGTGCTTAGATATCCTGCAAGTAAGTTTAGTTGCGGCTTGCATCATTATGCTTGGCACGACAGTGAGCACTAGCACACATCTATTTACTACTCCTTGATGGGCCGCATATAATCTGACCATAGGTCGAAGCCATAGGTAGGCATTATAATGGTTAGTTCTTTACTACTGGCTCGTCATAGCTAGCAGTGACTGCTCGTCCCGCCAGGGAGTAATAGTTTGCTGATCCTCACTGCCTTGCATGTGTAATCAATAAAAGCACAATTGAAATGTGGCGCGGGATATCTCGGAGCACAGACATTCTCGAAGAATTTTTCAAGTGGGATGGTGTAGAAACACAACTGCCACAAACTTTTCTGTGCAAACATACCCAATTAT
>WOVY01000742.1:0-22566 GCA_013436015.1 Rhipicephalus annulatus
CCGCCAGTACCATCGCGTCTGCCACGGCTCCAGTGCAATTCTCGAGATATTTAATCCTCCACGTGGTCGTAGCCAATTTTTGCTGAAGTCCTCGGGTAGTGGCGGCATGCGTCCAGCTCGCACGATTGTAATGCTTGGTATCATACCTACTACGACTGGCTCGAGCGTCCCCGCATCGTCATCCTTGGTCGAACCCTTGGCAGCAGGAACGCTACCGCGGCTTGCTTATTTCCTTGAGCGGCTGTTTCGTCGGCTTCCTTCCAGCCCATGTCCTTCCGTGCAATCCTCTGGAGAGATGTCCTCTTCCATATACTTGGGTATTCCATTCTCATTGAAGGTTCTGGAATGCGCCGAGCGTTGAGTCACGTTTGGCGCCGGGTCGGCGCATCGGCGACAATTGCCTCCTTGGCTGTTAGGCTAAATCCCCCGGTGGCGTTGCCGTGTAAAAATGCCCCCCAAAACGGTTTAAAAACGTCCACTCACCACACAAAGGTGGTATCTGCTGATTTCTTGAGAACTTAGGCACACGATGGGACTGAAAACTCGGCGACAATTCGTGAATACCACAGAAAGCATTCTTGAAAGCAGGAGCCGATCTTCGCGCGTCCGCACTGGTCGACACCTAGAGCGTCCTGCGGATGGACGCATGGATGGTCGCACAGACGGAAAGAACAAGAACGAATGGACGGACGAATGCTTCGCCCCACTCTCCATCATTCACTCCGTGGATATGCTGCCAATTTTTTTTACTACCTTGTCGTTGTTTAAGCTTGAATTTTTAAAATGCATTTTTTAGCGAACTTCGGCGGCTTTGAGCGTATTTATCTATCTAGCCGCCTACGACTTTCAGCTCTCCTGGTCCTTTCGATAATGGTATCGATACCAAATTTGGTGTGGCATACATGACTGTATGAACAACATATTGACTTGTAATTACATAAAAATCATGACATGATTGGTCCACTGACTGTCCATTATTTGCGTTTCATGGTCCACAGTTCCTTACGGTGGTTTCGTTTACATGGCATGTTGCAAAAGTGGTATGGTGCGACATGATTACGTGACGAACACCAAGCTATTACCTCTAGCATGAAAATCATAACTGAGTATCATGTAACAACATGACTACATGCCACGCTCATGATGCGCTCGCGGCCGTTTCGCAGCCTGTCGCATAGACCGAATTTGGTATTACGTGGCTGTCAATGGATTAGACGAAGGTATGTGACTGGTGCAAACATGATAATTATGAGATTCGTGTCATGTGATAACATGAAAACATACCACAGTCAAGGGCCCAATACCTTTCAACGTGATCCGGTGCGTGCTCACCGGCGTTCATTTTGTCGCGCCATGCCGGCATTGCCACGCCAGGCGCCGGTCTTGGCTACTCGAAGGAGCTCACCGCGCTTCGTTGCTTCGACGCATGCGCATTTCCGCACGTCCTGCTTCCATCCGTCGCGAAAAGAGGGAGACGCAGTGTTGTCAGGGTAACGCATCAGCCCAAAATGCAGCATGCCGCATTACGCGCCGGTTACCGCAGGACCGCGCCGACGGACGCTGGTCGCACCGGCCGCGCCTGGCGTCAGACTAAAGAATGCTCGCGTTTTCCTAACGTAGCGTCGCTGTAACCAAGCGTGCGCACGCATCAACGCTACATTGGAGTATATTGGGCTCTTTTATGATGCGTTCGTGGCGGTATTGCTAACTACACGTATACCAAGTGTGGTGTTACGTTATGTCAATGGATGACGAAAGTATATGATTGGTGCAACATGATAATGCTAACAAAGCGTGTCATTTAAGAAAATGACAACATACCACTCATAGCGTGTTTGGGGCCGTTTCGCATGCTCCACATACACTAAATTTGGTTTCACGTTGACGTGAATAGATGAAGAAGGTGAACGACACTACCAAACATGATAATCATGACCACGTAAGTCATGTACGGCATCATTTACCTTCCAACTCGTAAGATTGAGCTGAATTTGGAGGTAGAGTGACATACAACCTTCCTTGTCGGTGCTTCGCATAATCAACAATTCCCACTGTACTTGGGGTCTGCCAATTGTTGTTTTTATCTCTTAAAACAAAGTGTACCCTTCTGAAACATCCTGCTTAACTTGCCGACGAGGTATATTATGCAGCAAGTCCTCTAGTATAGTACCATATGAATTTTTCAGCGTATATGTCCTTCGTTATATGTAAAGTACCACCCTCTACGGCCGGTTCAAGAGCTAACGAGATGTAGCTGCATACGATTACGACGGGACGCTCAACCCACGGCCTTAAGGAGCTTCGCGCCTAAAAGGTTTACGCGTGTACATTACTGTGTATTAGCCGACGTTGCGATAGGAGACCGATCGATACGTGGACCAATAAATAATATGGATATGCGTATACATTTTTCGTCTTTATCTACGGCAACTGTGCGTGGTAAACTCCCCCCCCCCAATTGATTGATTGATATGTGGGGTTTAACGTCCCAAAACCACTATATGATTATGAGAGACGCTGTAGTGGAGGGCTCCGGAAATTTCGACCACCTGGGGTTCTTTAACGTGCACCCAAATCTGAGCACACGGGCCTACAACAATTCCGCCTCTATGGAAATGCAGCCGCCGCAGCCGGGATCCCAAAAAAAAACGATCTTGAAAGGCGACTTCTTCTCACAAGTAATGAGAAGGAAGACCAGCTACGAGCTTTCCAGAGAGCCCATAGCATGGCCGAGGAAATGCATCTCCCCGTCCGTCGTGGGTGCAGCCTGCGATGTCGCCCCTAGGGGGAGTGAGCGTCGCTTCCGGATCAAATAAAGTTCTTTGCCTGCCTGCCTGCCTGCCTGCCTGCCTGCCTGCCTGAAGTCCAGCAGGTCGTCGATAAAATGACCTTGAGCAATCGGCGTGACTTCTCACTAATAACGCCTGCGCACAATCACAATCTCAGATGGCATAAAACTCCCTCGAGTAATAAGACATTCCCCATGTCCTTCCTACAAATAGTTCACGAACGCTCGGGGTGATCCTTGCCGCATCTGTCTTTCTTGCAATATATTTTTTTCAGAAAATGAGTCTCTGCTAGTTTTCTTTATGGAATGCTAAAAACGACTTCCTCACTTGGAAGTGTAAAGCAACTTGTTGAATGTAAAATAAATGCAAGGTAGATGAAGTCTAGGGTAGTGGCACACAGTTGTGCCACAGGTTGTTCAAAGATATGTCAGAGTACAGACACGTGCTCTCATTTGCATAGCCCTTTCAGTCACGTTGTGAAGAAATAGACACGCCAACTTCAACGGCACATCACGCACTGCGTATTCCATCAAATGGCGTGAACCTCAGTGGACACATTTGTGCTGGCCTCGTGTGTGCACAACTGCAATCATTTAAATTCAATATGCTGCGTATTGAGGCAGATGATAACTCTGCTGAATGCACTATGACGTTCGACGATTGTTGAGGTGGCGCATTCCAAGACCAACGTGAAAAGGATTTTTTTTTTTTTGCTCGAAACAGATGCACCCAAAAACCAAACTGTACATGCATTTTTTGCCTATAAGCCGGGAATACATGGCTTGCATAAAAAGCATCGGCTATTATATTAGCCGATTCTTTTCATGCAAGCACTGAAGCTGACTGTTGGAAGAATACTTAGATAATCATTTACACACTCGTTAGCTTTCATTACTGTAACTTGAACAAATCAACGCTTCTTTCGTTTCATTATTCGGATTGTTATACCAAAGGTCCTAAAGTTATGCCACACGAATTCGTCACATTTTTGACAAGCATCATTATTCGTGACTGTAGAAGATAAAACCTATGAAAACACACTGAAAGAAGTCGTGTAAAACACTCTGGAGCAAGGCTTTTAAGGATTACTCGGCTGGATGTGAGTTGTGTAACGCCCCTTTGCATAACTAAGCTGTTGATTAGATCATTCCTCGAAATGAAGCATACTAAGTAGAAACGAAATGTTATACATGGCTTTCGATTATTTTATTTTTATTATTTTATTTACAGGATTTCTGCTGGCTTCAAAGTGAAGCCATAAGCAGGAATAGGTAACATATAAATATAGATATAGCACGCTGAACATTTTCACAATATATTACGCACAGAGAATGTCGCGGACACACAGGTTTTAACGCGGTAAAAAGAAAAATATACAGTGCATGACATGCAATTGCGCATAGCATAATACCTATGTAAGTGCCCCGCCGTGGTGGTCTAGTGGCTAAGGTACTCGGCTGCTGACCCGCAGTGCGTGGGTTCGAATCCCGGCTGCGGCGGCTGCATTTCCGATGGAGGCGGAAATGTTGTAGGCCCGTGTGCTCAGATTTGGGTGCACGTTAAAGAACCCCAGGTGGTCTAAATTTCCGGAGCCCTCCACTACGGCGTCTCTCATAATCATATAGTGGTTTTGGGACGTTAAACCCCACATATCAATCAAATCAATACCTATATAAGTGCATACTAACATCACTTGTGTACTAACAACGTAACGCTACAAAACAAAGAGTACAAATATGGCAGGAAGACATGCTACAAGTTTTTTAGCTCCGATACTAATTACGCCACTGTCGCCGCATCCACAATCCCACCAGGGAGGCGATTCCACTCGCGTACAGTTCGTGGGAAAAAGAGCCCATGTACAAGATCGTTCTGCAAGAAAGTTCCTGTAATTTTTTTAATGATCCGCCCGCGTTGGTCGTCGCACAACTTTTTCTATATACGCACTTGAATCAATGCCAAGCTTATCGTGGTAGAGCAGATACATATATTTTAGTCTTTCGCGATATCGCCGCAAATGTACTGCTTCCAAGTTCGCTGTCTGAAGCAAAGCAGTGACTGACGTAAGGCGATATATGAGCGAAAGATAAATCGAGCCGATTTTTTTTTGTAGGTTTTCTAGTTTATCAATATTTTTCTTTGTGTATGGGTGCCAGACCACGCAGGTATATTCCAAAAGGGGACGAATGTAGGTTTTATATGCTAATAGTTTTATTTCTTGCGTTGACTGTCGTAACGATCTTCTAAGATATCCAAGCTTTTCATGGCTTTCTTTTCTAGAAAAGTGATATGTTCATTCCACCGGAGGTCTGAAGTGATTATTAAACCTAAGTAATCATAACGATTTACAGCACTAAGACAGCGACCATTTATGCAATACTGAAAAGTAAGTGGTGCCTTCTTTCTTGAAATTATCATTGAGACGGTTTTTGTAGTATTAATGCTCATCTGCCATTTTTCACACCAAATATGCAGTTTGTCCAGGGCACTACTTAATAATGCCTGGTCGGCAGGTGTGTTTACTTCCTGATAAAGGATGCAATCGTCCGTGAACAATATAATTTTGACAGGTATATCGTTTACGATATCATTTATATAAACTAAAAAGAATAGTGGCCCGAGAACCGACCCTTGGGGAATGCCTGATTGCACGGGCGCCGGGCGTGAACACGGGCCGCCAACTGATCCGCATTGACCTCCTAGACGATATGTATGACTCTATTCATGAGAGAAGTGAGTTATTTTGTAATATGGGCTTTGATTTTAACAAACTCTTATGGCGCGAGACGCGATCAAATGCCCTCTGGAAGTTCAAAAAATTATATCGTTTTGACTCTGTTTATCTAAGGCTGAGGCAAACTAGTGTATTGTCTCAAGGAGTTTGGTAACCGTCGACATTCCCTTATGAAAACCATGTTGACGGCAATCAATCAATTTATTTTGTTGCAGAAAGTTTGACAAACGCGTAAAAATAATATGTTCTAGCAATTTCGAGCACGTACAAAGTAAAGATATTGGTCTGTATGACGTAATTTGTGAAGGATCTTCCGCCTTAGGGATCGGAACAACCTTTGCGCGCTTCCAATCTCTCGGGAGTTCTGCAATGGAGAATGTTTTTTTTAATATAGTAGATAAATACTTTGAACACCATTCTGCATACCTTACTAGAAATGCGTTCAGTATGTAATCAATTCCTGGTGATTTCTTTATATTGATTTTAAGCAGCAGTGATAAGACACCCTCTTCAGTTATCATTAAGTCAAAAATTTTGGGTACGTCCTGAGAAATCGCAAAATTTGGTTGTTTCCCATCGTCATTTGTGTAGACTGAACAGAATAACTTGTTAAACGATGACGCAAGGAGTGATTAATCAGTTACTAATTCTCCATTAATGAGGATTTTATATGCCTGTTGCTTCCTAGTTGACAAGTGTCGCCAGAACTTCGCAGGAGCAGAAAGCAAGAAATTTTTCAAAGATATGTTGAAAAAGTAGTGTTTTGCCTTCTTTATGGTTTCATTTAACTGCAAACGCATATTAGAAAATTTTGATACATGAGAAGATGACGGGTTCTGGCGCAGTCTTTTGCGCATCTTCTTTAGTTTGCGTCCCGCTCGCACTACTTCCCTCGTCGTCCAAGGGCGAGCAGATTGCGTTCTGATAATCTTTGAGGGGACATAACTTGAGACGCATTTCATAACAAGATTCTTGAAGAACCCCACAAATCTTCGACAGAGCAACTACTTGATTCATACATATCACCGAAATCGGAAAACAATATATCTAACAGGTCAAGAACGGCGACGTCATCAGCACGAGTGAAATTTGGCACTACGCGTTTTTCCTTCACTTCTTTCCTTACATGGAGTGGAATGCTCAAAGATAACAATCGATGATCGGATACACCGTCATAGACGCACAAAGCAGGATTTCGACGAAGGATTCTGTTACTCACAAGAAACAGATGCAAAATAGAGTGTGCGTTACTTTGAACACGGGTGGGTTGTTTTACTAACTGTTTTAAGTCATGAAAAAGAACAATGTCGACCAAGAGCGCAGCAGCACTAGAAAGCGGTTCCGGGAAGTCCGCGTCCCAATTAACTTGAGGAATAATAAAATCGCCAGCTAACAATATATTAGAAGTGCTTGTGTTGCAAGAACAAAGAAAATCATTAATACCATCAAAAAACGCCTTCTCGGCATACGGAGGGCGGTAAAATGCACCCACAACCAGGTTCATTTCCTCAAGGTGTATTTTAATATTGACACCTTCAATGCCGTCTCTATCGGAAAGCCTAGTCACATTGAGGTAGTTTTTAAACAGGATGGCCACACCACCACCACGAGAAGGCCTGTCTTTCCTATAAATGTCATATCCTGGGGGCGCTATTTCGTCGTCCTTAATATCTGAATGTAGCCAGGTTTCTGTTAATACAATCAGATGGGGTGCATGCGCTATTGTGATACTTTCCAGGTAATCAAGTTGTTAATGATGCTGCGGGCGTTAAACTGAATGCAGCGAAGTGAAGCCTGATTTTGCTTCGGTTCACTGCTGAGATTTTTTAACGACATTACCTGGAAGTGGCACTCGTTCGTTACGGTCTGCATCCCAAACGAACAGAACACCGTTAACTCAGATTTTGTCGTAGATTAATTTCATCTTTTCGCCTGCCCTTCGATTTTCCGCCGTGCTTTCCCAAAGTTTTCTTCTATTATGTCGTGTAGCTTCCGAGAAGTCCTCAGAAATCGAGAAACCTGTACCCTTTAGTTTGAAGCAATTTTTAGGCACAGCAACCTTGTCACGGTAATCAATAAACTTTAGAATTCTAGAGCGAGGCTTACGTAGTTGTTTGCGCCCAATTCTGTGAATTCTTTCCGCAGACGACACTTGTATTGCCAGGACATCGGTAAACACACCCTTCAACACACTTTCGCTGAGTTCATCGAAACTTTCATTAGTTGTTTCCGGTACACCAAAGACAATCAACTTGTTCCGCCTATTTCTATCTTCAAGACCAGCTAGCTTGCTTTCCAAGCTTACTACCCTTTTTTCCAACTTATACGCCATTGTTTTCACCTCATTTACAGCCGTAGCAACTTCTTCCACTTTTTTTAACTTCAGCTCAATGCCATCCAGCCTTTTACGAATGCATTTCTGACCATCCATAAGCTCAGCAAGCAACTTCTGAACGTCAGGGCCGGGATTCGGCTCGACGTCGCCACACAATAAAAGCAAAGAGAGAAGCATTTCGCTTACACTAGAACAGATTCTGCTTAAGCTACATGGGTATGTCAGCTGGACAAAGAAAGGGTCGTCACATATCACAGATGAAACATCATCCCTAACCTGCATGAAGAAAATAAACGGATTTGACATGATTTCGACGCGAGGCCAGCCGACATGCCCACTGAAGAAGCTCGATGGATGCCGTGAATTTATATCTCCGTCCGGTGACGTCGATGTAGCCGCACGTGGCACTTCCCATCCTTCCCAGCGCCGCTTGTAGTGCACTGGTTGTCCTGCGCAGTCTTCAAAATTTCCCAGGGGTTGAGCGAGGACGAATGTGCAATGCGTCTCTCGGACCGTCGCCGTCGATCCCAAGACGAGAAGCTGCATGAAGAAAATAAACGGATTTGACATGATGTCGACGCGAGGCCAGCCGACATGCCCACTGAAGAAGCTCTATGGATGCCGTGAATTTATATCTCCGTCCGGTGACGTCGATGTAGCCGCACGTGGCACTTCCCATCCTTCCAGCACCGCTTGTAGTGCACTGGTTGTCCTGCGCAGTCTTCAAAATTTCCCAGGGGTTCTGCGAGGACGAATGTGCAATGCGTCTCTCGGACCGTCGCCGTCGATCCCAAGACGAGAAGCTGCATGAAGAAAATAAACGGATTTGACATGATGTCGACGCGAGGCCAGCCGACATGCCCACTGAAGAAGCTCGATGGATGCCGTGAATTTATATCTCCGTTCGGTGAGGTCGATGTAGCCGCACGTGGCACCTTCCATCCTTCCCAGCACCGCTTGTAGTGCACTGGTTGTCCTGCGCAGTCTTCAAAATTTCCCAGGGATTCAGCGAGGACGAATGTGCAATGCGTCTCTCGCACCGTCGCCGTCGATCCCAAGACGAGAAGCTGCATGAAGAAAATAAACGAATTTGACATAATGTCGACGCGAGGCCAGCCGACATGCCCACTGAAGAAGCTCGACGGATGCCGTAAATTTATATCTCCGTTCGGTGAGGTCGATGTAGCCGCACGTGGCACCTTCCATCCTTCCCAGCACCGCTTGTAGTGCACTGGTTGTCCTGCGCAGTCTTCAAAATTTTTCAGGGGTTCAGCGAGGACGAATGTGCAATGCGTCTCTCGGACCGTTGCCGTCGATTCCAAGACGAGAAGCTGCATGAAGATAATAAACGGATTTGACATGATGTCGACGCGAGGCCAGCCGACATGCCCACTGAAGAAGCTCGATGGATGCCGTGAATTTATATCTCCGTTCGGTGAGGTCGATGTAGCCGCACGTGGCACCTTCCATCCTTCCCAGCACCGCTTGTAGTGCACTGGTTGTCCTGCGCAGTCTTCAAAATTTTCCAGGGGTTCAGCGAGGACGAATGTGCAATGCGTCTCTCGGACCGTCGCCGTCGATCCCAAGACGAGAAGCTGCATGATGAAAATAAACGGATTTGACATGATGTCGACGCGATGCCAGCCGACATGCCCTCTGATGGCCACGACACGACCACGACATACCCACGACATGATTGACATATCAGCGAGCAGCCCGTGTGTTCTTATTGGGAAAAGCAGAATATCATTTAGAGCACTTATCGTTTGAGCTAATCCACAATAAAACCGATGTTTTGACTTGAAGCAAGGAATATAACTGACATCCGAGCATCAATAACGCTGCGATTGATCGTTTTGCCAGCATGAAAAAAAAACTATGGAGGAATTGGGACGAGTCTCACACTAAAGAGACCGTTTTAAGTTCGTAGAATTTCGGGGGCCCTGGCTGTCGTGAGCAGTTATTTTCACTTGGCGTTACGCAGGCAGAATCGCAGATAGTATTGCCAACTGTGTCATGTCGAGCGCGTGCACGCACCGAAAAGTGCCATTTTTCGTCTTGTTCTATGAGCGTCTTGATGACAATACAAAGGGCGACCATGACTACTTTGGCTAGGCAACACGACAACTCAATTCACGTATAAAAAAAAATTAAAAAAAGAAGAAAATAGAAAAAAATGGCAGCATATCCACGGAGTGAATGATGGAGAGTGGGGCAAAACATTCGTCCGTCCATGCGTCCGTCTGTGTGACCGTCCATGCGTCTGTTCGTGTGCCCGTCTCTGCGTTCGTTCATGCGTCCGCCCCTGCGTCCGTTCATGCGTCCATCCATGCGTCTGTCTGTGTGTCCGTTCGTCCATCTATTCAACACTCCAAGTCCCACCATCTCGCATCTTTTTATCATATATTCCCCATATAGAAGCACCGCCATTCAGTGGACATTCCAAGGACTAAACGAGAGGTGGCACACGCACACTTTCTTACGGCTTGCGCTTCGGGTCTACTCCCACCTTCAACCACCTTGAGTTCGTGGTATATGCTAATTCACTGTATTTATGGCACTGCGGCCCAATGCTCGCTAAACCTTTCTAAAACCAAGTAGGTTACGCCCAGCGAGTATAACGTAGCAACTCTTTCCTGTCAGATAGTGCTCAATGTACATGCCAGCGGCTGCTAATGTGAAATGAGAGACAGGAGGATTCAGCTTTTAATTTCTCACGGCTTGCGCTTCGTATGTGCTTCCCCCCTTTAACCATCTCGAATTCATTCATGGTATATACCAGTTCATTGTATTCATGGCCCTGCGGCTCAACGCTCGCTAAGCCTTTCTAAAACTAAGGAGGTTACACCCAGCGAGTATAATGTAGCAACCCTTTCTTGTCCGATAGTGCTCAATGTACATGCCAATGGCTGCTAATGGGGATCGCAGCGTGCGCGTTGACTAAAAGTCGAATGCTCCTTTCTCTCATTCCCCATTAGCAGCCATTGACATGTACGTTGAGCACTATTTTTTATTGTTAAACAACGCACAGAAGAAATTTCTCACCGGCACCACCTTGGAGGTCAAGTGTTATACCTATTTCGGGTATGTGCCACTCGTGGTCACATACTACGAGGGACGCACAAGCCACGCTATAAGGAGCTTCGCCCCTAAAATAGAAAGGAAAAGAAATGTATGGAAGAAGTGCAAAACTGCAAAAGAGACTAAAAAATGACAGAAGGGGAAAATTTGAGAGACAGAAAGATGGCTGCCCAGCTCCACCTTCCCGTCAGGCCTGGCGGCACTAGGTTGAAGCTCCCTCAATATATTTTCGCTATAGCAATATATCACCCTATTATTCCACTTCACTTACTAATAAATGAAAAGCAGAGACGGTCTGAAATGTTGACTAATGAGAGAGATACGGGCTTTGATACGGTAGTAGATCTTGCTGGTAGGCAAAGTTGATGCATGTCTAAATTTAACAGTTAATTTCGCGCCATAATTAAGACTACAAAAACAAAAAAACACAAAAAGGACGTTTAGCTGACCATATTTTGCCTTCCGCTCCGCTCAGCTATTCGGTGGTTAGCCTCTGCGCATGCGCTATGCGGTAAGGCACTGAGTGTGAGGGAACTGCCGTAGCGAGAGAAGGATCACGTGACTCAATGAGAAACGGCGAAAATGGCAGCCTAACACGCAAGCACCAACAGCACTTGAAGACGTGCAAGGATCTTTGCCTCTTCTGAGATGTCGTCGCAGCCAATACCTTCGAGAATCTGTGCAAGTGGGGTGAAGTTCCACGAAACAATCTAGAGCTGACAATTGGTTCCATAAAGGAGCGTCTCAAGATGCTTCTTTGGTATTTCCGTTCAAGAGACAGTAACAATAGTAACAATTTATTATTTAGCAGCAGCCACACTTCCACCTATTCAGAAAAGCTTTTTAGTTGAATCTGTCACAAGGCAACATGGTGAACGCGCTGCCTCAGGCCAAGGTGTTTGAAATGCGTTTGGGCTGCTTTCAAGGCTTCGATTGTTGTCCAAGTCCAAGTGAAGATGACAAAAATACAAAAATGCTGATGCGTGAATTAGTAAATGAATTCACACCCTTTTCAAACCGAATTTTCTGTCTCGCTGCTAGATAAGAACCATGTTTATTTTTTTGAACAACTTTCATGCACCGGTAGCGTCTTGATAGCGTTGACCGAACGACGCTTGGCTCAAACTGAAAACGTGCGTTGCGCTTCGGTAAGATTGAGCGTTTGAGCGGAACGGGGAACAGTGCACAAAACTGCTCAGCTAAATGTTCCTATAGACAGAATAGGCTTGATTTTGGCACAAAACTGACTATTTATTTCCGTTAATTTGAATACTTTATTCATACTTTTGGTATGCAGCTAACATGAAAGGAGTGATACTAGTGCTTATTTTTCAAACAGCGAATAATTATGGAGCACGGCGCAGCGTCAGGGGAAGGAGAAGTGGGAAATGAGTAGCATAGCAGAAGAGGGAAAGAGAGAAGAATATACTGGCGGATTTAATTTATTTAACGGGTAATTAGGCCGATGGGGAAGAGAGCGTCCAGCAAAGTGCGCCCGCTCAGCTACACGCATTATTTACGGTCACCTCCACAAACGGCGAGAAGTTGCGAAAAGCCCGGTTGTTGGGAAGCGACGGGAACAGGATGCTGTTGTTGTTGACATGAACGCCGTCATGTTTGTACGCAAAGGTGAGCCTTGAGTTGTCCGGCGCCAACACTAGGTGATCACAGAAAGGGCCATTAACAATGGCCGTGTACATTATTATTTTTACATGTTCAGCATGCAGATTCTGTTAAAACATGTTTCCCTAAGGGATCACCTACAATGAAATGATTGGTGTGTTTCTAAAATTAAAGAATGCTATATATATTATGTCCTCATAGTGGTGATGAGAAAGGGCGCTTTCAACTATTATCAACGAAATTTTGTGTTGGGCTAACTTCTGTCCGGAAAGCTAAGTCTGAGTACGAGCAATTTACAAACATCTGGCACAATACATGTTAGAAAAATTTTGGAAGTATGCGCGAAGAAGCTCACCGGATTTCATAAATGGAAGGAAACAAAAAAAAACGCTGCCCGGCAAGAGCTTAGAGGCAGTGCAACAATACTACTGGTTTTGACGAAAAACAGAAAATTTAATGGCTATTTTTTAGATTTGCGTACTGGAATTGAGTGGACCTATCTATTCGCGTACGCACTTTTTTCTTCAATTGCCACAATCACTTATCATTGGGCTGCTATTTCTTTGCATTTAGTACGAAGAAAATATTCGCACCGAAAACAAACGACATCAGTCAGACAAGATATGCAGGGGAACTGGATTAAACTGATTCAGTGTTAGATACCACTTGCCTTTTTCTCCCTCTCTTTCTCGGCGGAAGAAATTTCAGCTAATGAAATGAAAGGAACACCACTATATTGGCTCCCGATGTCATCTGCGTTTCGGGGAAACTTCGCGCTTAAACTGGGGGCCCGGCTCGCGCAAGTCTGCAAAGCGCTCAAACGAAATGAAACTTTCCTTGGGATTTCTGGTTCTCCATCAATTTAGAGGCTTCCTTTTTTGGGTGTCTGGTACCTTGCAAGCTGCTGCGCGTCTTCTAAGAAGAACAGCGTCCGCCCAGCGAGAAGAATGCGTCCGACTTCGTTTATTCTGCGCTCCTGACAAGCGGAAGCCGTATGTTGTCTGCATTCGCCAGCTGCAAATAAGTATTGCTCCTTTTTGAAGAATGGAAGAACCAATCAATTTGTACCTCTGTATTAAAATAATGAGGCTCGTGCTCCTTTTACGCCAGAACTCCAAGTGAACTGGCGCCTCTGTCTAAGACAGCGTCCGTCTACTCGCACAGTTTCTGTTTCATCAGTACAAATATGTAAGGTCGGCGGCGTCAAAGCCAACTGGGTACGGTACTATGGTGCCAAACATTAGTTTCCTGTGTCATCTTTTCGGAAGTATCACATAAACGGTGCTCGCTATCATAAGTGCGGCGGGTTATGTAAACTTTGCATTTAGGTGTTGCCGATGCCTAAGTTTGCAGCCAGTGAAAGCAAAAGTGTGCACAAGCAGGGTGTTGGTTGTCCCATAAGAGTATCCATCTTTGTTTATTTCCAGTACGGATACTTCCGCATAAGTTGTGCTGCTGATCTGGTGTGGCAATGCATTACGCAGTGCCACTCTTTTGACTCTTGTGTTGGCTGTGACACTATACGCTACGTTTTCCCTTCACAAAAGCTCCTACTCTGGGCAGCAACTGGGACACATGTGTTTTGAAAGTGAAACTTGAATATTCGAGTGTATTCGTTCAGAATGAGAACACCCTTACTGTTTGTCAATATTTTTTTCCCGCGTGTGTCAGCATCCTTTTAGAACACTGTGCCGCGTCTGAGCTGTCAAGTGAACGTGCAAACAAAAAATGTTATCCGGAAGAAATGTGCCGTTTAGGTGTGTGTACTGCTGTAAAGAAGAGCCCCCAGCGAACTGTCGTGGCAGTGTCTTTCGATATGAATGTGTTTCAACATAACATAAAAAAAGAAAATGGGGCGGTGCGGTGGCCGATATAACCTCTCCTGTAAATACGGAAAATAATAAAGATGTGAGCTGTAGTAGCGAAGGCGGATTCTGCTGAGGTGCTCGTGCACTTGACAGCAATATCTGAAGAAATTTTCAGGAAGCTGCTGTCGGGTTGCCTTTTCGGTCACAGGCTGAGAAGGGCGGGCGCACGAGGGAAGAGACTGGTTGACATACGGGACATGTGTTCGACCCGTGCGTCCTCGTTGAAGCTTGTCGAAAGCGTACGTAGTGTTCGTGTTTTTGATTTGTCGCGTAGAATTTGAATAAAAACGAGTCGCTTAAAAATTGCCAAGTGCACTACTGAATTTTCATGTTGCTTTTAAGCTTTTGTCAGTTTTGGTTTATATAATCACACTCATGCAGTAAGCAATCTGCGATTTTTTAGCGGACATAAGTTCAGTATTCAGTTTGTAATTGTCATCATTGATCTCTTTCAGTGTTTTTTGTTGATGATGAAGATAGAGCGTGGTCACATTAAGTGTATACAGTGCGTGAATAGCTATCTGAACTTCCTATATATTGGCGGCAATGTGTTTGACCACCCTGTATGCATTACACTCCGTCTTTTAACTATATGCACCATCATTAGAGGCTAGATGTACTTATACTATACGTGCATAGTGCTTCTGAGTATTTATCTTCTTATTTCCTATTCGTTCTGCTTCTTTCTTTTACTTTTGTGTTCCTTCAATACTAATATATGTACATTATGTAGCGGGCTGTAGCGTACTCGATCGCGCCATTTGTTTTTTACATACGAGATACACAATCTCTTCCAATCATAATAAACACCATTCAGATTTCATGAAGATGCACTACAAAAGCAAGCAGCTGTGCCATATACATGTCATCTGTAAACAAAATTGACCTTCTCAACCTCAGGCAAAGCAACGTTTACATCAAAATGTCACAAAACCTTGATAAACCGAATACACACCATCGCGTGTGCGCCAAGCAGTGCGAGGTGAAAATGTTTGACGTTTCGCTTTCCGTAAAAGCCGGAAGATTTACGGGAAAAGCTGTTGCCTCTTTGCTTTTGAATAAAATATTCAAACGGCACAGTAAAAACAAAGTTTTATATCAATTAAATTTGATTTTCCTGCTAATATAACAATATACCCAACGTTGCGCAGTATAAATAGCGGTGAAATGCAACACACAAAAACGTAGTGTGTTGGGTGGTCAAAACCGCACAGGCCATTCTCCCGCATAAATACGCGAGATAGTGGCCTGTGAACTTTTGATAATCCCCTTCTCCCCCTGTAAGTTTTTGCGAGCACCCATCGTGCTCTAGATTTCCCACTTTATCTATCGTAAACATGGCTAGCTAGAAAAAGACTCACATATTACACTATTTCCTTGTAATAACCGTTGTGTAATAAGCTCTGTGTATCGCGCCGCAGTGTTGCTCCAAGTAGATATATCTAGTATTGTTTATTTGTTGGTACACTACGTAGGATAGCTAATGCAAAAAATCTAGTCGGTTTCATTGTTGCACCGTGACTGCTATTGAATTTACCTGGACAAAAGTTAAAAAATTAAAACAATCAATTCGTCAATATGTTCATTGCCAGAGGCTTGGTATTATTAACACCATCACAAATCGATCAATTATGTTAACACACAATATGATGAAAGTAACGATAAAGTGTTTGCTGCTGTAAACATTTATACATAAACTGGCCATTCACAGGGCGAATCGCTTTGGAGAACACACATAACACATACGAACAAATAAAGGCGAAGAACAGCGCTATAGTGAAAGGAAAATGAAAGAACGCATATCACAGAGCCAAGATTAGTGTATTTTCTTTGTCCTATCATTTTAACGCTGCTGTACTACTTGTTATTTTGAACCAGTCATTCCAAGTGCGTGTACCCTGTTTTATATTTCTGGTTTGCATCCTTCATCGGAAAAGATATTGAGAATAAGTTTTTTTCATTAACATTATGGCGCATTGGTGTGATTGCAATTGACAGGGGGTTTGTTGGTTTGTGTCTGTGTGAGTGAGAAGGAGAAGAAAGAGACACTGGGTACTTTGTAAGCTAGAGCGGGTTGGAGTGACCGCGTGTTAATTGAGTAGCTCAGTGAGCTATTGAGAATGTGTGTTTGTGTGTGTGTGTGTGTGTGTGTGTGTGTGTGTGTGTGTGAGAGAGAGAGAGAGAGAGGAAGAGGAGTATGAGATATTGAGTTTGCTTGAGCGACTGGGTGTGCGCTTGAAAGTGTGAGCCAGTGAGTGAACGTCTGTATGAATGACTCACTGTAAATTACTGGGGGTGGGGTCAGGGTGAGTGGGTCATTTTGAGAGTGAGTCAGTGTGTCAGTGTGCGAGTCTACGAATGTGTGTGTGCGGGAGTGAAGAGTTGTGCAAGTGAGGGGGTGGGTGAGTGTGTGAGAGAGCGTATGAGTGACTGATTATGTTATTGAGTGCGTGATTGTCTCACTCAGTAAGCGTATAAGTGAGATTCCAGCTGAGCATGGAAAAAAGTTCACATCTTGGATTGAAGGCAGACGGATAGTCCACGTAATGACGACACCAATACATGTTAGTACACTAGGATGTAATGATAAGAAATTCAACACATTGCATACTTATTGTACTTTAGAATTTATAATTCGACTGGAGAACACCTGCGGGAATTCATAACCTTTATTTTGGTTTGGAATGTTTGTAAGAACGGGATAAAATATGCTTCATAGCAAGGTAATATTCTATTTAGGATTATGACATGACATTTAGAACAATGCTGTCACATCCAACGAAGGCACTTGGCATTTAATGGAAGAAGGCTAAGATGGTGATTCTGCACAGGATCAAGCTGCTTAAAGTATTTGTATTTCACTCTTCTCGCATCATCTTCCTCTTACTAATCTGGCGCATACTCTACGTAATGTTTCCACCTCACAAGAGAAGCGCCCCACTCATACCTTGCCGCTTCTGACCTGCTAAAATGCTTTAGATGAGCCAGAAGCGTGAGCTCTGTCTTAATGAAACAACTCCCACCAGTTGTGTGGCATACAATGCCATAGTTTTCTGCACTCAGACGGTCAGGGAAAATGAACGGTTCGGTGTAGTAGGCAATCAGATTTTTGCACAAGTCACACTCACGCAATCGTTTGCACATTAACATGAGTTCTCCCGGATCATACGTGACACGTCACTGCATGCTCTCATAAATGATTTTTTATCTGTCTGGTTAGACTATTGGGCGTAAACGGGCAATGCAGTTAGCTTCTTTGATGAAACAGGGAGTTTATGCTAAAGAAGTTGTGTCACCATTTAAAAAAAGAATTCCTATATATGTATGACGTAGTGGTCGAACGTATATAGTGGAAGAACAGATGACAAGCAAAAATGCCAGCCTACTACCCAGAAAATATGAGTAATTTTGGCGTTGTGGGTACTCCCAAAAAGAATTTACACCCAAAAAGTATTTAAAATTGGCTCTGGAAAGGCTGCTCTTCCAGCTTTAGTTGTGTATACCCTGTGCCTACCACGCAGGCTTGGCATTTTTTTACACCCTAAAGAATATACAATCTCGAGCTGGTAGTGACCTCCATGTATAGTATGCACTTCGTGGCGAAAATGGCGTGTCTAACTTCGCGTAACCAGCCGTCACCAAACTAACAAAGCAGTCACTGCATATTCAACACAGCTTCCCAAGGACGACACACGTGAATAAGGCGTAGCTTACATGACGCTCTGCAGTGTGCACGCTGAACGTGGTCATGAAAGACGGCAGCCATTGCGTAAATTAAACGACCCTTTTTTCATAGTACATACCGCCTGGTTTCCGCAGTTAGGAATTATTTACGACCATCCTGACCTTCGTTTGTGGAAGTGTTCTCCCCTGGTCATTTCAAGTTCAAAGCCACGATACGAAGTTTCAAACCGGTGAACACCAATATGTGTGTAAGGCTATTCCGAGGACAAGCTTTTAAATATGTACGCTTGTAAAGTCTGGTCTCATTCCCACATCCTAGCTGACTAAAGTTCGCGTTTATTGTAGCGCTTGTATCATCAGGTCTGCAGTACTGTGGTGGTGTATACACCGCAAACAATACGTGAAGTTGGTGGGCCATTCCTTGTGCCGCAAGAAAATAACAAAAAAGTGGTAAGCGTACGTGACATCGCATATGCATTACTGAATGAATCTATGCCAGAGTGAGCACTGGCGCATGACGCCAGTGCGCTAGGGCGACGAGGTCACTGAACGACCCGTCGTTTTACGATCTGAGCTGTAATGGCACAACAGGTATATAGGTGGAAAATATAATATAAAGCTCTGAAAGTTGTTTAGAGGGTTTGGGCCATCGTGATAGTGATTATCATGAGTTACAGCACAGCGACGAAACTATGGGTAAGGCCAACAATACCACGATGCTTTGTGCAATAAAGAACAAATACAAAATTAAACTAGCTTTTTACAGTTTTATGCATGAAAGTTCGCAAAAACTAGAAAATGTACGGTAAGGTAAATGGGCCAACTAAAAGTATGTATATGAATTTCTCTTATTCGATTTGTATTCTATGTTGAGGGTTTGGCCTTGTCTTGTCAAACTGGTAATTTTGTTTTGCTTTGGTCCAAAAGCATGTATATAAAATTTGTGTCCTTGGGGGAAAACAAGAAGACATCAAATGCACTAAATATTTCTCTCTGCTTCAAATCAGTGTCCGAAGTGCGAAATGCAAAACAAAGTTTGAAAGAACGCATTCATTATGTTTTTCTTCGTAATCTACTGATGCACACAAACAGACAAATGATTCTGAACTGTAGTCAAACCAATAATGGCCGCGTGAAATACAGCTGTCTCATCATTGTGGCACATAAGAAATGTCAAAGTGTTTCCTCAAGAACAAACGAATGAACACGTAAGGAATAAAATAACGGAAAGGAGCTCAGTACTTGCCGTACGCTGCTCAAGCACAAAGAACGCACAAAAAAAATTGGCAGATTATCCACGGAGTGAATGATGGAGAGTGGGGCGAAGCATTCGTCCGTCCATTCGTTCTTGCTTCCTTCCGTCTGTGCGACCGTCCATGCGTCCATCCGCCCGTCCGTGCGTGCGTCCGTTCCTGCGTTCGTCCATGCATCCGCCCCTGCGTCCGTTCATGCGCCCATTCATGCATCTGTCTGTGTGTCAGTTCGTCCATCTATTCAACACTCCAAGTACCACCATCTCGCATCTTTTCATCATATATTCCCCATATAGAAACACCACCATCTAGCGGACATTCCAAGGACTAAACGAGAGGTGGCACACGCACACTTTCTAACAGCTTGCGCTTCGGGTCTACTTCCCCTTTAACCACCTCGAGTTCATGGTATATACCATTTCACTGTATCATTGCACTGCGGCCCAACACTCGCTAAACCTTTCTTAAACCAAGGAGGCTACCCCATAATCCAGAGTTATAACGTAGCAACCTTTTCCTGGCAGTGGCTGCATGGGAAATGAGAGACAGGAGAATTCGGCTTTTACTTTCTTACGGCTTGCACTTCGTACCTACTTCCCACCTTTAACTACCTCGAGTTAATTCATGGTACATACTAGTTCATTGTATTCATGGCACGGCGGCTCAACGCTCGCTAAACCTTTTGAAACTAAGGTGGTTACACCCAGCGGGTATAACATAGCAACCCTTTCCCTTCAGATAGTGCTCAATGTACATGCAATGGCTGCTAATGGGGATCGCAGCGTGCACGTTACTAAAAGCCGAATGCTCCTGTCTCTCATACTCCATTATCAGCTATTGGCATGTACATTGAGCACTATTTTTTGTTGTTCAACAACGCACAGAAGGAATCTCTCACCGGCACCACCTTGGAGGTCAAAATGTTCGCATGTTTGCAGGTCAAAGCGTAAGAATGGTTACATAAGACGCGGGAAGAACGGGTGCCGCTATAAGGAGCTTCGCCCCTAAAAACACCCACAGGACAAGCACGGATAACAATGCGCATAGCTCGACACATGCAGCGCGCCGCCCAAACACTAGAGTGCTTGACAAGAACGCATAGGCATTTACAGGACAAGCGCGAGCTAACAACTGTCACAGCCATTGCTCCTTTGTGTTTCAGCAGAACGCTACAACATAATGTTCTTTGGCGTTTTTCTCTTTGAAAATCCGTAATTTACGAGCGTTCCTCAAAAGCACACAATTCGAGAAATCTTGTGGGTTATGCCACACGCTAAAGCACACCAAGCTCTGCGTACTGCCAGTTATAAATGATTTTTATAAGTAACTCGCCATTATTACTAGAAATTGATCATTGATGTGTGGATTTGAACGTCCCAAAACCACGATATTATTATGAGACGCCGTAATGAGGGGCTCCGGAAAACTCTGCCACCAAACGTGCACCCGAATCTGAGTGCACAGGCGTAAACATTTTCGCCTTCATCGAAAATGCAGCCGCTGCTACCGAGATGCGATCACGTGGCCTTCGAGCTAGTAGCGGAGTACCTCAGACACTAGACCGCCGTGGCGGGGCGTTATTACTCAAAATGATAATGGGACGTGGCAAAGTTCTCTAACGCGGCACGCTGCAGAGCGAGAGGGCACACGTTCGAATCAGGGTGGTCGCTCCAGAGTTTCATTCTGGTTTAATTTCTATATATATATATATATATATATTATATATATATAATATGTGACGTATCAGTGATGGTTAGGAGAAGTAGAGGAGGAAGAAGTGCAGAATAGAATAACATGGGGTATGAGCCAGGCCACGTCACCCATGCATCATAGCGTCACACAAGTCGACAGGATGGACCTGCATGTCCCTTCATCAGTCGCTCATCATGAACGCAGTTCCCCACAAGACCCCTGACCATAAATCATCTACCGATTCATCTTCAACGAGGACACAACGACCAGCACCATGACAGATTCATCGGCCGACCTTGACATCCCCAAGTACACCCGGAGCAGCGGACGATGGACCCGTGCAGGACTGGTTCTACCTGTACGAGCTTCATGCTACCGCTGCATCATGGTCGGAACGGGAGATGATCATCAACTTTACCGACTACATCTCCGGTGAGGCTTTCAAATTCTACCTCACTCACATATTTCAAAATGACGAGTCATGGGAAAAGATAAAAAAAGAAATGATCTTTTGGTTTAAACAATACAATGACGACACGACGAAGACTCACTCATAACCCACCCTCCACAGACAACCGCGCTCAGTCGTCACAGGCAAAAGCAGTCCTCAAGCATTCGAACGCCCAGAATGAATCGACCACTATCACAACACAAAATGGAACATCAGTTCACTGACAGGCGGCAGTGCGTATTTCGGGAACAACTCAACCATCGAGCGCAGCTCCCTTGTGCACGAAAGTCGGCGTTTCCAAAGTCGTGGCACCAACATACACACGAGACGTCGCTCACCCTACTGATGCCTTTCATGCTTCGTCTCGCATGCATGGTCCACCACCTGGTTTTCTACGACGCAGCTATTCAAAGCTCCTAACGGTCACTATTCGTGTCATAAGACACCTTGTTCATGGTAGACCAGCTGACACATGAAAAATGCCGAACAACGCCATGACGACTCAAAGAGCGAAAATCAGTCTTCACACATTGGATCAGCTTATTTTACATCTAGCACAATTGGGCTACCTCCTGGTTTTCCGTCACTTGGCTCTTTCGTCGCTCACAACGCCCACCTCACATCTAGCACGCTCACAACGGTCGGGATAGAGCTGCGGAGCTCGGAGAATACTCAGCCAAGCCCTGAACCTACCATCCAGATTCAGGCGCAAGAACCACTCGCAGTGACAGCGAAGAAGAAGCCCTGATGATGTATCTATCAACTCTGAAGCATTACCTTCGTTACCCGAATGCAGCACAATAGCCTAGAGACTACTACCTGCCCGCTCGACACCACAATCAGTTGCCAAGAAGTCAGTGTCATGGTCAAAAAGGGCTGCCACCTCCGCTTTTTTTCGCAGCAACATCAACAATGCCAGCAATTCCAAGAACAACAGAGATTCCAAGGGCTATACGAACAAGGACACGACGAAGACAAACATCATCGGATGATCACTCAAGGTTATCGAAGGTGTCTACAAGCTAGTCATGTGAAGCGACGACAATTCAACATGTC
>WOVY01000743.1:0-92312 GCA_013436015.1 Rhipicephalus annulatus
ATCGCTTGGGGAAGCTTCGCTAACTCCGTGTGTCTGTTTTGAACGTCGCAGCCTTTGTTGAGGCAAAGGTGGTTGCCGCGGTAAGCGGCTCAAACAGTAACGAGTGCAGACGCAAACGCGCGCAGCGACCACACGTAGCGCGCTTCGTCACTCACTCGACCCCTCACACGGGTCCACAGCTCGCGGCGCCTGTCAACCTGTCTAGACAGCGCCTGCGTACACTGATATAATCGGTGTGCACGCATCTGCCCTCACCGGCGGACTCCGCAGCTCAACATTCAGTTGAGCGTGAATCATTCGGTGAACTGAAAACATTCACTCAACAGCCCAACGTAGGGGCATCCGAATGTTTGAAGCACATCGTATGAGATTTATATGTAACCATGACAGTTCTAAATCAGCTAATTTTCTGACCTAACTTGAGGAAAATTGTGCAGCCACCCTTGATAAAGATATTCAGCATTACGCACTATACTGCATTCAATTTTTTTTTCAAAAAGGAATGAGAAATAATTTTTATTACGCTATAAGAGCGCATCTTGTGCAGTAGTTCATTAATGCACTACTCAAATAAAGGTGTGCTAACTTATTTTAGAGGACATGGCCTGCTGCTGCACAAAATAGCCAATTTACATCTAGCCTGCGATATAGTGACCTGCCATAAAATCTGGAGGAGACGATGACCTTTCAATGAGGTAGGTGCCTGGTAGGTAAAAATATTACCGTGTGGGATTTTACATTAAAGAAGAACGGCTATGTGGGCTAGTTGGTAAATTTTATGAAAAATAGGCACTTTCGCGCTTGCGCTGCAAGCCTTATTTCAATGTACTTTACATCGCAAAACCACAATGGGATTATCATGGACGCAGCCGGGGAGGGCTCCGAAAATTTTGACCTTCTGGTGTTGTTTGATGTGGACTGACATCACAAAGTACACAGGCCTCTATCATTTTTCTTTCATTATTAAGCCGCCACAGCAGCTGCGATTGAGCCCGCGACATTGGGTAAGCAGCCGAGCATTGTTGCCACTTCTCCCACTAGGCGGCCAGGGTCTTGTGGAGGCACTCGCATGTAGGCGTCCATGCGTCCTGGTGTATTCTTTAGGATAACTTTCTTTCGTCCGCTGCAGAGGTGAATCCTAGAGGCCAAGGATAAGGAAACTTGTTGTTGAAATGTGCGCCACCAGGTGCCGCAACATACCCAGCTGTTCGCATTTTCGAATGAATCAATTTGTTGTCGCAAATTTTTCTGATATTTCTCTCGCCCTATGTCAGGTCATGATTTGATAATATATGAAGCCAATATAGTAGTAGGGCTGAACCAGGACCACCCATTTTTGTTTTTTTGAAAAAAAAAATATTGTGAATAATTGGAAAGAAATCTATGTGCTTGACCGTAGGCTTGGCGAAGAAACGAGAGTCCTATTTGGTGCTTGCGCCTACCAAATCATCAGTGATGTCAAAGAAGTCGTCACATCGCATGTTTACAAGCCACATTTCGCCCACTCATTCCTACGTATAGAATACATTATGCGTTCTGCGGTTTTAAACTCCTTATGAAAAATGAATGCGCTCTGAATAGGAATCAGAAAGCTGTTTAAATAAGCTCAACACAGCATCACTTATGGCCAAGGTCTTCTGGCCAAAGGTGAGCCAAAGGTCTTCTATTATATAAACGCGTGTAGCACATGACACGTGACAATCATTATTGCACGATTTGCAACATTACTATTACCTCGTGAATCACAGGACGTTGATAAACGCCATGCAAACGTTACACCTTCCTTTGAAACATTTTGATTTGCCGAACCCGTGTAGCTTAGGTACCGCAATTGCAGAAAATAAATAAATGCATGATCGGTATCAAGAGTTTAGGGACCTGGCGAAACAAGAAAAAAACTTGTTTTTCCATAGACTAGCCTCATAGATGAACAGGCATGCACTGTGCAGTTCACGTAATTCACTCAACTTTTGTGACAAATTAGAGTTTTGAGCCATAGTGTTCTCTAAACTATGATGCTGATCGAACAAGTGGTGGCTGCAACGGTACATTTTCGGGACTTGTGGGAGCTGAGGAGGTCTCTTACAAAGCAGCATATAAGTCTTGATGCACGTGTATATTTTTTCCCGCCGGACTCTGTGGCTAATGGCACCTCTGTGGAGGCCCTAAGGTGGCGACGGCGTACAGGTTTCCTGGTCGCTCCAAGCCCACGCCCAAGAGCTGTTTGGTTGGCAAGCTGAGCTAGCGTGTCTGGATCAATTAGCGCCCGAGCCGTAATTATCGGGCTAATGTCTCCATCCACACCCGCCTCCGCTTTCTAGCCTGCTCGATCTGCGCCTCAAGTCTTGCTAATGGCAGGACTCACGTTCCAAAAAAAGAGAAAAAAGTCGCCTGGAAAGATTAGCAGTGACACTCTGTCTGTAGCCTCGACGTTTTAGTTTACGGTTTAAAATGAAAAGAAAAATAAAACATTCTACTTGCCTGTTTGGTCATTTTAGGTTAGTTCCTGAAGGTACACCTTCTGAGAAGTTCTCAAAGAAATTCAGCAACGAACTCGAATTCTTCGAATTGCTTTGTTCAGCCGTTACCAAGTCATTACAAGCTGTCCAAGAACACGTCATAATAAGTGCAAAGTACAGAAACCATTGTCTATGGTCAGTGATAAGACAAAGAGGAAACTCGAAGAGCACTTGCGTTGCTTTCGTGTACAAGAAAAATTGAATAATAACAAGTGAACTCGATGTATTTTTCAATGTACTTTATATAAAGCATATTGAAAAGTCGATTTTGAAGTATATATCTTCAAATATAGGATGACAGAGGCAAATGTGATTCAATTGTGTAAAGAACGCTCTATTTGAAGGTATGTCAGCAGTTCACTTAATGTGTTTACGGTCAACATTAAGTTCTTAATGCGGTTGAATAGCGGTTCTTACTTCAAAGCAAATGCAGTGAAAAAGCATATGTATGACGAGTTCTCTGGAAGCTAACGACGAGATGGGCTGATTTAATACTGCCGATGGTTATCTATCAAAATCAGGTACCTTAATTTGAGTGACGAGGTTTATTTTCATTTCTCAATCAAACTTCACTCGATAACTGTAGCACAGAAACTTACTTCTTTTTGAGTCTAGATGGGTAACATGTAGAAAGCTATCAACAAAAGGTGCTTTATGAAGTCCAAAGCACACTTCTGCCGTGTCTAATTTTATCAGCCTAAGCACAAAAATTGTGGCCTAGAGCATAATTTTTGCTGTAAAAGAAGTGCATAGGGGTTCACATTTAACGTAACACGAAACATTCGGCTTCCGCTTTTAGTCACCACCGTCTGGCGTCTGCAGCACGTTTAACGGACGCGCTGCGTGCATTTTGAGTGGTCGCGAAGCAAACCATTCAGGCGACAAATTAGCTGAACGCACGGTTCTCATGGAACCTGCGTGAAACACATTCCGACTGCAGGTTGGTAAAACGCCGATCCTGCTATACTTTCTTTGTTTACCTAAATGTGTACCACACTGGACATGAGATCTAGCCCAACGATCACCAATATTCACTGAATTACCACAGTTTCCCTTTATTGCCCTTTCATCACAGCTCAAAAACACGCTGTAATTCAATACACAAACCATTGAATACATTACTTCACATTCCTATGTTCCAGTTTACCGCAGTTAATAAGCTCTAGTGCACCATATTGCCCCAATAAAGGAGCAAAAGAAGGGATACGCATGTCCCCACAGAGTCATGAGTATAAGAAAGCGTAATCAAAAGAAGCGTTCGGAATAAAAGGAAGACTGCAGTACAGAAAAGTATTTAATGGGGAGCAGTCGTTAGAAGTGCCAGCTGCTAGAATATGAGGTGAAGAGTATTCCTTCTTTTCTTTTCATATTGGCGTTTTATACTTGAAATTGCACCCGTCTGTGCACATTTGCAATTCAAGTTCAATACTTCACCCACAAACAGACTTAGTATGGATCAATGTATATAGAAAGAACAAGTACAGAGTCGTACGTAGCACAGCAGTATATGTATTTATTTATTTACAAGAAGAAATAAAAAAAAATCCAGCTTCGCTTTAACCAGATCTCTGGCAATTACCTCTATCTCCCTTTCTCGCGCCATCTCTTTAGGCGGCAGCCTGCAGAGATGGCGCACAAAAAGTAGACATAGGTGTCTGTAAAGCACTGGCTATAGCCAAGCAGTAACTTCTTTTCTTTCTCCTCGTAAATAAATAAATGAACAGACAGCTGTGCTATGTTTGAGTCCTTAGAAAGTCTCCAGTTGGTTACATGATGTGCGTCAGTCAGACGATTATGGCGTCCTCTAAATAATATTATCTGGTGTACCAGAACGTTATAATTTTTTTAAAAGAAAGAAGTTCCAACAAAAGAATTTCCGGTAAGGTGGTGAATGTGTATGCTGCGAATTTTTATATGCCACAGTGACTCGGTGGTTCGATGAGCCAAAACGTGTTCGTGTGCACGTGGAAGAAAATGGAAACTCAGGCCAGCTAACCTCTTCAATCGCTTTGAAAATTCAGTCATTGCAAAAGTGGTATCGTGAATAATCACCTGAACAAGGTGCTCAAAAGTTCTCTAAGTTTCTAGTGGCAGTGCTTCCACTTTCTTTCCCGTAGTTTAAGATGTATGCAAGATCTGTGCGTGATGTATGCCACAAATTCTGTCAGCGCAAGATGAAAATACCATGTTAAATCATCGAGAAAACTTTAGCACATCAATTTAGTTGTCTTAGAAAACTTTCTGTCACTCAATAGGACTGGTGATGAGACGTTACGGTATCACTGGGGCCCGAAAGCCAGAACATCACTTAATGCAGTGGAAACATCTGTGTAGGGCTCCACCAATAAAGGTAACGTGTCAATGATCAGGGATAAAACTGATCTTGACAGTTCTCTGGGACGCAGAGGGAATGCTGTTAAATGACTAGCATGAAAACTGTGAAAACTGTTTCAGGCAAAAACTTTATCTAATTAAGTTCATCTAGCAATGTTTAAACCATACCTAGAGAAGCACTGAAAATTAAAATGAACGGGTTCACAAGTCCGGTGTTTCCTATGCTGACGTTCAATCGCCTGGCTTTGATGAGGTAGACCATCCACCCTGCAGTGCCCAGCTGACTGCGGGTGACAATAATCTATTATCAATTATGAAAAAGCCCATTCAGGGAACCAGATTTGTGGAATTCTCTTCAAAACTGCGGCAGAATGACATGGCGAGAATGTTCTTTTTTTCGCACGCTATCAAATGTCTTGCAGAAATATTGGAGAAGTAAAGTTGTTTGCGCAGGGGCAATGCCAAAAAAAGGCGTCTCATTCAAAGATCTGGCAGCTGTCGTGGTATACGAGTACAGAACTCCTTCATCACCCTCCATGGTAATTTATTCAGTCATTTATTCATTCCCATATATATGTTTCGTCGAACACTCCCTTGTGTAGGGGAGTGTTAGACTCAAAATATCCCAGAAAATTGCACTAACAGTGTACGAGATGAAAAAAACAAATTCCTTTCAGTTGGGCTGTATACATTGCATTCTCACAGCACCACAGCTACTCGCTTTGAGAAACTGCTACTGCTGCTCATCTGATGTTTTCTCAAAAATGCCAAGCAAAACTAGAGCTCGATGCAGTGCAGCGATGCGAGAACCATTAGGGAGCGCATACGTGTTCCGAGCGTGCTGCTGTGGTTTCCTTCAAACAGAAGTTAGATGATGTACGAGCTAGGAATAGCAAGTACGTAGTCTACCTTCCTGTAGCGTGGTTCCTCTCGTGTGAGCAGCGTAGTCTAAGGAAGAAGAAATGCTTCACTCCTCTAAAGAACTGTTTATATGCAGTATATATGTTCTTCTTACACTTGTGTATATTGAGCTTCTGGCCAGCAAACATACACATGTACACGAAGGTACATCAAGGTATAGCGACTATACTTAAGCGTCGCACTGTTCAGATACGATTGAAGATGAAAGACTCTCTGATAGTCTTGTTTCCAGCCCTTGTTAATCATTTGTGGCTGTGATATGGGAACACTTGCTCAAAAGTTAAATATTATTTATTCATGTGTAGATTCCAAACTGCCATGTGATTAAAAGAAAGTTATTCAGTCTATTGATGTTGCTTTCGGTAGTTTTTTTTCATTATTTGTGCATTTTCAGCGTGTCTGCTAATCTAACACCCTTCAAGAGTGGTACCCGAGATGAATGAAATAACAAAAAATAAATAAACAAGTAATAAATAAATGAATACCGAAGCTTGTGCTCAGTTGCGCAGAGTTTTAAACAGCGAAAATTGGATGATTCTGAAGTCTAGTCGGCTTACTTCTAGGTTGTTGCCTTAAATTTGTCACACAAACAAGAAAAGCAAGGCCAGAGGAACTTGTTAAGTAGATCTAAAGGTTTTCTAAGCAAGAAAGTTGCCCTAAATTTTTCAACGAACTGGCACCCAACGTGTAATAAGTTGTGGTTAGCTGCGAATACTGCACAGTAGCGAGTATGGAATATTTAAAACTGGATTTTTATGTTTGCCGAATGATATTAGGCACTTCCAGATGCTTGAGGACTCGATAAATATTTTCACAGGTAAAGGCTATGAGCCATCTACTGTAGCGTAAAATCGCTTGGAAGTGGAGAAAGCCGAGAACATTGCTTCCTGGTCTGCGAGCGGGCAAAACGTCGATTCGTGGCTGTCTCTGTTATTTTGTTCGTGGCACTGGAGAAGGTGCTGGGTAAATGCGCCTCGGCTCCAGATTTTCAGCCGACACACCGAGCTACTTGGAGACAGCTACAGCTCCTACGGCGAGAGGCAGTCGCCACCTGCAAAGACTCTCTCCTAAATACGGTCCTCTCTCTCAAGGCGAGATGGCAACCTCGACTACCAATCAGGCGAGTCATTTTTGCCCGCATGCTTTTCGTGCACCGCAAACACCACGCTCAATTCATGGAGACATTTATGACGATTTTGATGACGCGCTTGAACACTTCGATTGAGTTGCCGGCATCAACGAATGGAATAAAGCTCGCAAGCTGCGGAGAGTTTGCATTGAAAGACTGTGCCAAAACGCGGTATGAGAATCACGTGGGTTACTTTGCAAAGTGGCAAGAGTTCAGCCGACAGTTTCGCTATGCATACCGTAGCACCGAAAAAAGGAGAGAGCGGAGCAAACCATCTCCTCTCGGAGCCAACGACCTAACGAGAGAGTTTCGATGTTTGTCGAGGACATGCTTTGTCTCTTCAAGCGTGCGGACCCTGTAATATCTGAGGAAAAGAAGGTGCGGCATTTAATGCGTGGGGTAAAAGAGCAGCTCATCGCCGGACTCGTGAGAAATCCGCCGACGACTGTGGGTGAATTCATATATGAGGCAACCACAATGGAGCGTACTCTCTAGCATCGGTTTTCACAGTATGATCGCCATGACATCACCACTGCTGCATGCTCCATCGGGGCTGACGGCGAGAGGCATGCTTTGGAAGAGTTCATAAGAAGCATCGTGCGGGACGAGCTGTGCCAACTCCAACTAGCGGGACCCCAATCACCCGTAAATGCTCTCGGAGACTTAATTCGATGTGAGATCAGACAGTTGGTCGCCCCACTCGCACCAACAAGGCCTGAGGCCCCTGTGCTGACTTATGCGACGGCACTTCGACCTCCTGCACCACATGCGCCTGATCCCACTTTGCGGACAATGAATTAGGCTAGCCATCGATTCCAGGACACCTCTACGACTCCGCCAGCCGCCTCAAGGTTTCCTGTGCACCCACTTATCGTCTGCCTTGATCGCGACGGAGCGCCGCAAAGGCCAGCGGTGTGGCGTACGTCGGATAACCGTCCAATCTACTACCACTGTGGCGAAGCGGGTCATGTCTACCACAATCGCCAGTACCGCCAAATTGGTCTCTGTGGCTTCCATCCTCATGCTCGGTGCCCGCGTTACGGTGAGCGTCCCCACGACATCGAAGCGTACCTCACAGGACAGCAAGCTCCTCACCTTGGTCTACCCCACTAATCATGATCACCATCACCTCGCCGCCCAACGTGACCTAGCTTTTTCTTGTCATCTTACGCTCCTTTCAGAATCCGGTCACCGAGTCTCCACAGGTGAAACTAGAAACCGCGGCTCCTGGGGGTAAAGCCGCGTCCCAACGAACGGTCAAAGAGCCCCCCCTTGACACAAAGACCCGACAAAGACCGTTCTGATATTTCAGTCGTTTCCGGAAGTCATAAGACTGTTTTCGCCGACATCACCGTACACGTTGATAATGACGTCGTCACTGCGCTCGTTGACACCGGCACTAATTATTCAGATATGAGAAGCGCTCAGACATCCAAATAGAGGAAACTATCCCTTGGCAAGGACCCCCGTTGCGCACGGCAGGTGCCCATCCCCTCATGCCGACTGGAATGTGCACAGGCCGTGTTCGAGTCCTTGCTTCGACGTTCACCGGGTCTTTCCTCGTATTACTTGTGTGCTCCCGTCCACTCACTCGGCGACCGGACTTTCTTCGCGAACACGGCACAATTATTGAGCTACGAGACTTGCAGAAGTCGTTCGAGGACCCTTTTCATCCTGAACCTGAGAACACCTACTTACCGAAAGCTGCCCTACACTATCCTCCGATTCTGTTACTGTTCCTCCCCGCAGCAGCCTCATTATAAGGGTTGAATGTTACCAAGACGTCCTAGATTCTGTATTTGCGGAAAGAAATTTGTCCCTACTTTTTGCACAACAAATCTGCGTTGCTCTAGGTATTGTTCAGCGCAGGAGGAGGCAGGCTAGCCTATTGGTCACGAGTTTCAGCGAGCAGTATAGCCATCTTACCAAACACACTGAAATCGCATACCTTCAGGATATTGCTGACGTCCTTGGTCCGTCAAAATGATCTGCCCTTTCATCGTGCGACAATTCTGTCATGATATTCGCAAGAACTCTCGACGTAAACCAGGGTCTACCGTCTGCACAACGGGAATGTCTTTTGAAGCTACTCGACTCATTTCAGGAATGCTTCGCTACGACTTCGGAAGTGAACGAAACACAGCTTGCCAAGCATCGTATCATCACCGAGCCTACCGAGAGACCCATTCGACAACACGCCCACAGTCCTCTCGCAAAAAATGGCAGCATATCCACGGAGTGTATGAAGAAGAGAGGGGGAAAGCATTTCTCCGTCCATTCGTTCTTGCTTCCGTCTGTCCATACGTCAGCCAGTGTGACCGTTCATGCGCAATCCGACGACGACTGTGGGTGAGTCCGTGCGTGTGTCTGTTCGTGCGACCGTCCCTGCGTTCGTTCATGCATCCTCCCCTGCGTCAGTTCATGTGTCCACCCATGTATCTGTCTGTGTGTCCGTTCGTCCATCTATTCAGCACTCCAAGTACCACCATCTAGCACCTTTTCATCATACATTCCCCATACAGAAGCACTGCCATCCAGCGGGCATTTGAAGGACTAATCGAGAGGTGGCACACGCACAGTTACTTACGGCGTGTGCTTCGGGTCTACTTCCCAGCCTTAAACCACCTAGAGTCCATGGTATATACTAGTTCACCGTATTCATGGCACTGCGGCCCAACGCCTGCTAAACCTTTCTAAAACTAAGGAGGTTACGCCCAGCGTGTATAACGTAGCAACCTTCTCCTGTCAGATAGTAATCAATGTACATGCCAATGGCTGCTAATGGGGAATGATAGAACGGAGCATTCGGCTTTTAGTTAACGTGCACGCCACGAACTTTTTATTGTTCAACAAAACACCGGAGAAATCTCCCACTGGCACCGCCTTGCAGGTCAAAATGTAACATTGCTTACACATTACGACTAAAACTACGACAACAAGGGACGAACGGGTGCCGCTTTAAGGAGCTTCGCCCCGGAAAGAACAGGATGCTATACGCCAACAGGTCCAGCCGATGCTCAAGGATGATGTTATTAAGCCATTGACTAGTGTCTAGGCATCCCCTGTTGTGTTATTAAAGAAAAAAGATTGTACCCTGCAATTTTGCGTCGACTACCGGAAGTTGAATAATATCACGAAGAAAGACGTGTATCCTTTACCACGAATAGATGACCTGCTGGACCGCATTTGCAACGCTCGTTACTTTTCTTCCATGTATCTACGCAGTGGCTATTGGGAAATTTCTGTCGATGAGCGCGACTGCGAGAGGACCGCCTTCATTACTCTTGACGGACTATACGAGTTCAAAATTATTTCCTTTGGCTTATGCTCGGCACCAGCTCCTTTTCAAAAAATGATGGACACGGTTATTTCGGGGTTAAAATGACAATCATGTCTTGTCTACCTTGACGATGTGGTCGTCTTCTCTGACACGTTTGAGCAGCACGTCCTGCGCTTACAGACAGTTTTTCAGGCTATTCAAACAGCTGCAATTTATCCGAAACCTGAGAGATGCCACTTTGCTTTCGAGAAGCTGAAGCTTTTCGGCTACGTTTGCAGCCACGCCGGTATACACCCAGACCCTGAGAAAACGAAAGCTATTGCCGCATTTCCTGTCCCAACGAACAAGCGCGATCTCCACCGATTTATGGGACCACGCGCAAACTACAGACGCTTTGTCAAAGGCTTCTATAAAATTACTGAAGTACTAAATGAACTTACAAAAAGACGGCGTACCATTTATTTGTAGTCAGAGTCAGCGTCACGCCTTTGACACGCTACGAAACCATCTCCAAGTCTTACCTGTACTCGGTCACTTTGACGACAACACTGTCACAGAGATACACACAGGTGCCAGCAACGTTGGACTTGGAGCTGTATTGGTTCAATGGCAAAATGGCGTAGAGCGCGTGATTGCCTATGCAAGTCGAACACTATCATCCCCAGAGAACACTACTCTGCAACAGAAAAACAATGCTTAGCGATTATTTGGGCTTTAACAAAGTTTCGGACTTATTTGTATGGTCGCCCAGTCAGGGTAGATAGCGACCACCATTCTTTATGCTGGCTCGTCAGCCTCAAAGATCCTTCCAGTCATCTAACACGGTAGAGCTTTCGGCTGCAAGCATTCGACGTTACAGTCATTCACGTCAGAACGCAAACACGTGGATGCTATCTTTCGCGTGCGCCAATCGAAAGTACGAACGCGGACTTTGAAGTGGACGAATCATTCCTTTCCTCTGTATCAGCAACAGATTTGGCTCAACAACAACGCGACAACATGAAGCATCAGCCCACTGATTGACTACTTGGAAAGCCGAAAAAGCAGTCTTCCTCGAAACTTCGCACGCTCACCGGCCTCATTCTGGATGGAGTCCTCTATAAGAAGAATTTCGACCATACCCAGGCTACTCACCAACTGATTGCGCCGACCTCGCTCCATGACGACATTTTACATGCTTGTCCCGACGTACCCACATCCGGACACCTTGGCTACACGAGCACCTTGGAAAGTGTTCGCCGCTCCTATTACTGGCCACACCTCGTGAAGACCGTCAAGCAGTACGTCCGCACATGCCTGACTGCCAACGCCTGAAGACTCCACCTGTTCGCCCAGCAGGGCTAATACAGCCTATCGCCACACCGAAAACACCATCCATCGAAATTGGCATTGTCTTGCTAGGATCGTTTCCCACGTCTTCGTCTGGAAACACGTTACAGCGAAACAAAGCCCCGCGTAAATCTACCGCAGCTAAAATCGCCCAGTTTTTCGTCACCAGCATCGTCCTTCGTCACGGAGCGCCAGCTGTGATAATTACTGATCGTAGGACAGCTTTCACCGCTGAGATGCTTCAAGAAGTGCTGAGACTAAGTGGTACAGAACATCGTAAAATCACGGGTTATCAACCCCAAACAAACGGACTCACTGAACGGTTGAACAAGACCATTGCAGATATTTTGTCAATGTATGTGGCCGTTGATCACAAGAACTGCGACGATATACTCCCTTACCTAACTTTTGCTTACAATACAGAAGACCAAGAGAGTACAGCTTTCACCCCATTTCGCTTAGTTCATTCTCGAGAGGTCGCTACATTGCTCGACGCAATGCTCCTTCCCAACAACCTGGGCATGTTCAACGCGGACGCTGCCTTGTTCGCTCAACGCGCCAAGGCCCGTCAACTCGCTGATGCCGTATTCAGGCTCGCCAAACTGCCGACGCACGCCGCTACAACCTTACGCACTGAGAGGTTACCTTTCAACCAGGTGAAGAAGTTTGGGTGTGGACCCCCATCTGACAGCGCGGTCACTGTGAAAAGTTGTTGCGGTGCTACTTCGGCATTTGCAAAGTTCTTCGCCGACTCAGCAACGTTGCATACGAAGTTCTCCCTGAGGGCACCTCAAGACGTTCCCATCGGTTTCCACAAATTGATGTGGTGCATTTGTCTAGGCTAAAGCCATATTTTTCGCGTCGTCAATCAAACGTGGACTGACTTATTATGCAACGACCACTTATTTTTTGTCATTTTTGTTTCTTATTTATGTGTTTTGTGTCCTAACTCCTTTCTTTATTGAGTACTTCTGTGACACCAGCCCACTTTTTTCTCTTATGACGCAGTTTTTATATTCTATGGTAGCCTCTTTTCTTTCTCATTTTGTTTCAACGCTCATTACCAGCATCGAGACGATGCTTTTTGAAGAGAGAGAATAATGTCACAGGTGAATGGGTATGAGCCATCAACTGTAGCGTGAAATCGCTTGGAAGTGAAGAAAGAAGAGAACATTGCTTCCTGGTCTGGGTGCGGGCAAAACATTGCTTCATGGCTGTCTCTGTTATTTCGCTCGTGGCAATATTACAAATATTACGGCTTTGTATAGCTTTTTTCTATTCATTTGTTCCAAAGCAGCACCAAGAGCATACACTTCTGCTGTACGGAGAGTCTTTTCCGAATGAAGAGCGTGTATTTCGGTAAACGCCGGACCAATATATTCGTGTTATACGCCGGTACGTAACGTGGGTACATCTGCATAACATCAAGAAGAGAAATATTTCACCCTGATTTCTTGAAAGTGCATTTTATTATGCCCGTCGCATAAATATTTGCTAAGCCAATGAATGTGTCGAGCTTAGTATTCAGCCTCGTACAGGATGGCGTAAACATTACAAAATTCATTAAGTTTTATGCAAGCGTGGAATGTCGGAATCTTCACTTAAAATCATCACCCATCATGATGGTTTCTCTCAGTTAAGGTTATTGTGCCCTCCACAATGAATTTTTTGTGTGGGGTGTGTTTAGAAAAAGTGGTTAATAATTTAGGGTACTAGGTACTCTACTAAAGGAGAGCATAAAGCCGTCCCGTGGGGGTGATGAATCCTCGCGTTAGGGACGCGAGAAAAGCATATCTATTTTCTTGCCTTTTAGGGGTGAAGCTCCTTAAAGTTACCCCCGTTCGACCCTCGTAGTAGTGCGCGACATGTCTTAGGCTTTCACCTGCAAGGTGGTGCCGGTGGGTGGTTTCTCCTGTGCGTTGTTGAACAATAAAAAATTGCAGCGTGCGCGTTAACGAAAAGCCAAATTTTCCTGTCTCTCATAACCCATTGGTAGCCATTTGTATGTACATTGAGCTGACAAGACAAGAAAGGGTTGCTACGTTATACTCGCTGGGCATAATCTCCTTGGTTTTAGAAAAGTTTAGCGAGCCTTGGGCCGCAGTGCCATGAATACAGCGAAGTAGTATATACCATGAACTCAAGGGGTGGTTAAAGGTGGGAAGCAGACACGAAGTGCAAGCCGTAAGAAAGTGTGCTTGTGCCACCTCTTGTTTAGTCATTGGAATGTCCGCTGGATGGAGGTGCTTCTATACGTGGATTGGAGGAATACATGATGAAAAGAAGCGAGATGGTGGTACTTGGAGTATTGACTACATGGACGAATGGACTCACAGACAGATGCATGGAAGGATGCACGTATGGCTGCACGGACAAATGACGCATGGACGGAAGAAGAGATGGACGCGCGGATGATCGTGCATACACAAGAACAGACGCACGCGCGGATGGGCGGATGGACGCATGGACGGGGACACAGGTGGACGCATGGACGGACGGAAGCAAAAACGAATGGACAGACGGATGCTTCGCCGCACTTTCCATCATTCACCCCGCAAATATTCTGCCATTTTTTGCCATTTTAAAAAGAATCACCTCCCTGCCCCCCGGTTGATAATTAAAAGCAATTCAGGTATCATCGTTGACTGCATGGGTAGGCTGTTTGGAGTTTTTCCTAATTTTCAAGAATTATGTGAAGAGGCATTGTGCCCTCTGTAGATGCGGTGAATACTTGTTCAATTCCACGTGGAGATTTTCTGTGGGGTTTGTTGGAGAGGGTTTGTTGGGAACTCGAATGCCAAGGTGAACAGGCCCCAGAATTTTGAAATCGCTAGGTGTGATAGAGTAATAGATTATTGCACCATAATCTAAGCATTATTGTGTGAGGCCCCGGTGGACTCTGTTCACCTTGGCGTTTGAGTTCTGACCAAAGCCTCTCCAACAAGCCCCATACAAAATCTCCACGCGGAATTGAATATTCGCCACATCTACAGAGGGCACATTGCCCCTTCACATACTTCTTGAAAATTAGCGAAAACTCCAAACAGCCTACCCACGCAGTCATCCATGCTCCGCGAAAAGTGGGGAAGAACCTGAAGAATATTGCTCATCTGTTGGCATTTTTATTTACGTTATTTTATGTGTTATGTCACTGTTAATTGAGATTCGTGTATTACACCTAAAAACTCCAGATCTCGATTCGTGCTAAATTGCATCCCATTCAGTTTTATATTAGGGTCTGGGGCCAGACCTATCTCTTGCGTAAAGAGTACACGAGATATTTTCGGGTAACAAGTTTGAATCGATTTCCTTCTGTTCGTTTAGATACTTTGTTCAGAAAAGCTGCATTTGGCGCTCGCATATAAAAGGTTGCATGATTTGAAGCCTATCTGTTTATTAATTATCAACATTCATTGAATGGAAGATGGCTGATTGTAGTGATGTGTCTTAGACTCCTCTCTTCTTTCAAAAAAGTAGAGGAGGCGGTGGATGTACGAAAGAAATTCATGAATATTTTCAAAAGTGTTCCACTAAGAACTGCTTCTTGTGGCGCTCCCGTTTTCTGGATAAATAGGAGGAATTGCGCGTGCCCAGTTTAAACATGGAAAGTGCTTTCAGAGATATAGCATTCGATAACACTTAACACGTTATTCTGAATTCTCATTGCTGAAATAACTCTAAGGATGTCAAAGCACCACGTGGTATTATAAGCTTTCTCTATATATAACACTGACAAGTAGTGATGTTCACGTAAAAACTCGTAGCGTGTGTTGGCCTTGATGTGAACCAAATGATCAGCTGTTGACAATTCTTATCTAAAGCGGCGCTGGAATAATTCAGACATATTGCCTGCCTCTAAAAAGTTACGGTAATTTTTCTTTTTCTAAAACAGTTTACGTAGGCCGGATGCGAGAGCTATTGGGCGGTACGATGACACCAAATATGAGTATTTGCCCTGCTTCAAGACTAGAATGACGATAGCTTCTTTCATTATATGTGGAAGGCATCCAACAGCAATAGTGGCATTGGAAATACGAGTAGCGTCGATTCAGTGAATGCAAGCGCTTCCACATTTCATACACCAGTCCACATACGAGCACTTTTCATGCACGAGTTCCAGGCAGAGAAGCCTAGTGAAGCTCTGTCGAGCTTTTTCTTCCCATGGCCTCTGCTTGGTGAAGTAGCAAATAAATGAAATGAAAACAAATTCAAGTCATGGGCAAAAATTTTGACATTTGTTTAAGACAGCTGAGAAATTGTGAACAAACAGTTGTAGGGCTCACTTCATTTGTTTTCCTGAGCGAGTTTATTAAGTTGCACTATGTACTCTATAAATCTGTCAGAATATTGTACAGAGCTTGAAACAGGTTATAAGTGTTCTCAAAAGGCAATCACTTGTTTTAGATGCGGAAGCATCTTATACTCGCGCCTTGTAGTGCGCCGTCCGCGCCGTCCGCACCGCTTCTCGAACATTCGACAGCTGACGCGCGCGCATGCGCCGTCGCGCCGTCGCCCACCATCTGTGCCGTGCGCGCTTCTCCTTCGAGAACATTCGACAGCTGACAGCGCATGCGCCGTCGCGCTGTATATATACTCAAGGTCGGCGCTTGCTCGCTCAGTTGCCGCTCGTCCGTTGGTTTGTACGGCGCGTCGACGTCCGAAGTCGTCGTGAAATGAATGACCACGAATCCACAAACACAATGATCGACGTCCCTTCGACCAGCGCCGCCCTTTCGCATACGTGTGTACGTGTTCACTCATTTAACACCGCCTCCTACAACGACGTTAACCAATTTAGCCATCGACCCAAGTAAGTCGCAATTTAACATCCCATTTCACAACCACGTTAACCAATTTAGCCATCGACCCAAGTAAGTCGCACTTTAACACCCCGTTAACCAATTATATGCTTCGCATCCTCCTCAGTGTTCCCCCGAGGGAAGCTGCGGGCAATTTTTTATCAGTATCTTGCCACCCAAAATTTACAAGAGACACTTGGTCGACTAGCTGTCGTTTTATTAATTGAAAATCATTTCATACCATCTTTTCTTGAACGAATCAATTTCTACCTGAGGGGAACCTCTTCCAAGATTCGGTCATAGGCTGTTGTTGCGTAAGCCTTCCCTATGCTTGAAAGTTATTTAGACTTAATTAGCTTTTGTGAAGTTGGGGACCGACAAAATATGCCCCATGCCTTAGTTTTTTCGTACCTACTTTGAGTCCCTATTACAACGTAGGACTCTCATTTTAAGGGACGTAACATTTGTTCATTGCATGCACTTTTCGCAGCAGCTATAATAACACCGGCCAATTACCCTATGACATCATTGGTAGCATGTTCAGCGACAAATCGCGTCAATAATAAAATTTATTGATTGAACCGCTTCCAATCACCCGAGGCCCACTTCCGTTGTCTTGCAGAATGGGGCATATTTCTTGGTTTACATGGTTGAAGGTTATAGAAAAGTGGTCATTTCCCAAGTCCATAATGAGAACCTTTTAGTCTAAATGCAGAAGACTATTGCAAAGCCAACAGCCAAGTCAATGAAGGATTAAGAGTTGTGTCAATAATCTCACTATCTGGGTTGCTTGTTTCGAAACGACATACACCAGAGATCATCAAGAAGCTTTCGAGAAATCTACCCTTTGCGTCGCACTTCGAGTCTTCCCACAGACCGATGATAAAAAAAAAGCTCTATGAATGGTCAGCAATGTTATAAAACCCTGTTTTAAATATTTGGTATCAATAATGCATTTTTGAAAAGGAACTGGGGACCGGCATGTTGGAAAAATTTTTCTACTATTGATACTGCTTTAAAGAAGCTTCTGTAGGGTCAAAGGTCTGCAAGCAAGTGACATATCTACTACCATCGACAGACAGGCAGAAAGAAAAACTTTATTAGAGCAAGTGTGTTTGGACTCCCCGGGATCCCTGGACCACCGCGCAGTCCTGCACCACGCCTACAAGGTCATGCCTCTCGACGCGATGACATCGGCTGCCCTAGTCACCACATCAAGCTGCAACGCCTGGTCCCCACACGACAGCAGGACCATCATGAAAGATAGCCTTGTTGATTATTTTTCACGTTCTGAGCTGGGACAAGGAAACGAGAAAGAAGGATAGCGCGAGCGAGGGACGCTCAAGTGACAGCAGAGCACTTACGAACGTGTTAAATAAACAAGTATTTTCGCCTTATACCTTAAAGACGGAGTTGAGTCTGATCGCAGTGTCTGGAACGCCATCGTCTTAAAATTGGTGCCGAAGAACCGGGATTTAAAACCAGGACCCTACGGATGGCTAGCAGTCAACTGCAGCGGCATGGAGCGACTGAAGTTGAAGCGGACGTCGCGGCGAGCACAGAACACGAGGATTATAAACGAGGCAAGTGAGCTCCTCGCTAACGACTCTGCCTCCTATGACCAGCTCAACTCCATATATGAGAGGCTGAAGGCTAATAACGAAGAGCTTAAAAACCTGAACAACGAGATTGAGCCGCATATACCTGACGAGGAGTGCGAGGTCGAGTATAACGCTGTCTTACAATACGAGGACGTTGCTATGCGCATTCTCGCTGAGATTCTCAGCAAGAAAGATCGCATGCTAAGGACATCGACCGGAACTCAAGAAACAGTTGCCCAGACAGTCGTAGCACCATCAGATGGAACTGGAGTTAAATTGCCTAAACTGACAATAGCTCCTTTTTTTGGAGACCTATGCAAGTGGACCGAATTTTGGGAACAATTTTACCAAATTGTTCATAGTACCTATTCGCATCACTGCCACAGAGAAGTTTCATTACCTGCGACTGTATCTTAAAGGAGACACTGAATCAGTAATTGCGGGCCTTCCGACGACAGAAAGTTGCTACAGTGACGCCATCAAAATGCTACAGAAGCGATTTGGGGACAAGACGCGCCTGGAGCAAGAATATTATGCCAAGTTACGGATGTTAAACTCTGTCCGTTCATCGACTGACATCAAAGCGCTACGGAGCTTGTACGACCAAGTTATCGTGAATATCCGAGGCTTAGAAACTTTGGGTGTGCATAAGTCGTCATTTTCGTCAATGCTCTGCGACATCCCACTGCGTGCTCTTCCACGGGATATAGTCGTGTAGTATCATCGATCATGTGCCATCCAGTTGGCATATGACTCGAGAGCTGAAGCTACACCCGTGGACTGGACCGTGTGCTCAACTTTCTGTGTATCGAGCTGGAAAGCCTGGAGAAGAGTGATTTTAAGGATGCCAAAGGACGAGAACATGGAACAGTCCCCGTGGCCAGTCAGTCGACGTACTCTCGGCGTGGGAAACCGACGTCATCTGTGCTTCACAGCAACTCGGCATGAAAAAAAAGGACAACTGCGTATTCTGCTCGTCCAGCCATCACGGATCGGAAGCCTGCACAGGTGACTTGTCACTGACGCAGAAGAAGGAACTGCTTTCCAACGACAAAAGGTGTTTCCGCTGCACTACCAAAGGACATCGGGCACGGGATTGCAAAGAGAGGATTTCCTGCTCCAGATACCAAGCTCAACACGCTACAAGCATGTGCGATCCCGATAGGTGTTCGCGAAAGTCAGACTATGCTAACAAGAACTACGAAAAAACTACGACAGTCTGTGCATCACTTGGAAGAAGACCCGTCAAGAAAGACTCTACCATTTCCGTTTTTCTTCAGAATTTCAGAGCATGGGCCATGATTGATGACACCCGCCGCTACATACGAGGCGTTTTCGATGGTGGCAGTCAGAGGACTTTCATAACTGAAGATCTGTTCAAGCACCTCAACCTGAAAAGCGTGGCAGCATCTCAAACAGCCTTCAATACTATCGCAAATACATCGGACCAAGAGGCTAAGAGGCGTCGCATAGTAGAACTACGACTTCGAAGCCAGTTTTCCGACGCGGAAATAGTGTTAACTGCAATAAAGATTTCAAGCATCTGCCAAGACATCGCAGAGACTGCAATGGACGTAGCCTTCGTTGCGTCTTTCAAGAAGCTGGGAAACGATGTTGCCGATGAGCTCCAACATCCATCTATCATACCTAAGAGTGGCATCAGCGTACTTATTGGGTCCGATCAGATGTGGAAAGTGTTTACCGGCGTAGTTTCACGGTGCGAAGGCAACGAATCATTGATCGCACTGAACTCCAAGCTTAGATGGACCTTCCAGGGAAGCACATCGCACTTGCTGTCCCGCACAACTACTTCACAAATGATGGTGTGCGTGCTAAAAGCCCAAGCTACCGATTCCGACGAGATTTTGCGCTCCTTTTGGGAACTTGAAAACATAGAAATTACGGACACAATAAACAAGCCACCTGAAATGAGCAACACCATGAGGCATTTTGATCAAACGATTAGCTTTATAAACGGAAGGTATTAAGTGACCCTTCCTTGGAAGTATAATTTCGAGCTTGCAAGCAACAGGCAAGTAGCCGTTACTCGACTGGACAAGCTTGTCAACCGTCTCAATTTCAGAAAAGGACTGCTCGAAACGTATGACCGTACCAAAAGGGAGTACTTGAGGGCAGGACACGCCGAAGTAGTCAGTGACGTAACTGCAGAGGTGACGAAATTATATTACATGCCGCACAAGGAAATAATGCGTGAACAAGCACTGACGACGAAAATGAGAGTGGTGTTTGACGCTTCGTCACATGCCAAAGGATGCAAGTCCCTTAATGACTGCCTTCAAAAGGGTGACAACTTATACCAAGACCTTGTGCAAATTCTTCGACGCTTCAGAACGCACCCGCAGGCATAAAAAAGGCATTCCTTAAAATTACAATTTGGGAGGACGACAGAGACGCTTTCCGCTTTCTCTGGTTTGCAGAAGGAGATTTATCCAAGGGCAAGCTGCAAGAGTGGAGGATGACACTAGTGCCTTATGGAGCGACATGTAGCCCATTTTTCCTCACAGCTACTATTCTCTACCACGTGAAAAGAGCACCGGCTGTCACGGCACAAACAGCGCAAACTCTTGCCGAGTCGTTTTACGTGGATGACTTAGTCACTGGTGCCGACACAGAAGAGGAAGCCGCTAAACTATGCCGAGAAGCGCGCACAATAATGAAATCAGCCGACATGACATTGCGAAAATGGACAACAAATTCAGCAAATTTTATGCGCACGCTTGAAAATCAAGTGGAATCTACTAGTAATGAGATGGTCGTTCTTCACGAAACGTCGGTCAAGGTCCTGAGTTTGGTTTGGAATCCTGCAAAGGATGAATTCAACTTTTCGGTTGAAAATCGACTCCGGTTTTTGACAGCACATACGGGTACAAAACAATTTGTCTTGCAGTCAGCATCAAGAATATTTGACCCGTTGGAATTTGTAGGACCATATACTGTTGCCATACGAATATTGTTTTAGAGACTGTGGATACGAGGAATTGGCTGGGATGAAGTCCTACCCAATGACCTGCAAAAAGACTGGATTGATTGGGTCATCCAGCTGCCGCAACTGCAAGATGTCGTTTCTCGCTATCTGGGCGGCGGAGCAAGGAAGACCAATGTGCTTCAAGTACATGTTTTCTGCGATGCCAGTCCAGCGGCATACGGAACAGCGATATACGTCGTATCAAGTCCTGAGGAGCCGATACTGTTGATTGCGAAGTCCCGTGTAGCACCCATTAAGGAGACAACGCTGCCGCGATTGGAGCTGCTGGCTGCCTTAATCGGCTCAAGAATGTTGGCATACGTGAAAAGTGCTTTGAGGAATGCTCAAGTTGACTACACGATGTGGACAGATTCCGCCATTTTGTTGTCATGAATAAAAGGTGACGTCAAAGAGTGGAAACAGTTCATAGCCAACAGAGTCAATGAAATTAGGTGCACTACAGATACATCAAAGTGGAGATACTGTCCTGGAACGGACAACCCGGTTGACCTACTCACACGTGGCGCGACGCTTGAAAGACTGCTGTGCAGCTCAAAATGATGGCAAGGTCCCGAGTGGCTAACTAAACCGACGTCTGAATGGCCCATACAGTTCTGTGAACTAGACATAGCGGAAGCCACCCAAGGTGAAGTTACAACAGTCCACGTCACACTAATGACACGCTTCTCAGTTCCGATAATTGATATTCAACGGTACAGCAGGCTTCAACAGCTACTCAGAGTCACTGCGTGGATTTTGATATATACTGACCGATACAGAAAAAGAAGTAATCATACAGGATATCTCGTGGCAACAGAAATCCTGAACGCTGAACAGTATTGGATAAGATGTACACAAGAGCAAGGCTTTCTTGAAGAACTCACCACTTTGACCAACGGCCAACCAGTCGAGTCTACACCTCGAATCGCTGAACTACGCCCTTACATAGACAAAGGCGAAATTCTTCGGGTTGGAGGCCGTTTATTTCACATTCATTCCACACAAGATGTCAAGCACCCAATCATAATGCCGTCAAGCCACCACTTTTCGACACTTTTGGCAAACAGAGCCCACCTTCAAGTCTTACATGGAGGAGTTAGAGATACAGTTACGCAGCTTCGGGCACACTACTGGATTTGTCGAGCTCACTCTTGGGTAAAAAGAGCGCTGCATGGCTGCAATATATGCAAGCGTTTCAGTGCGAGCCCAGGAACTGCTGAGACTCCTCCGTTAACAACTCATCTAGTGACACCAACGAACCCGTTCGAAGTTGTAGGAGTCGACTTCGCGGGCCCTCTGTATGCACGCACGGAGAAAGGGGACACGAAGTGCTACGTTGCACTTTTTACGTGCGCCGCATCTAGAGCCGTGCATCTCGAGCTTGTCTCGCAAATGACATCCGAGGCTTTCCTGCTGTGCCTACGACGATTTGCAGCTCGGAGAGGATTACCTAGGGTGATCTATTCTGACAACGCACGAAGCTTTCACAAGACATCGGCAGACATAATGCGGCTAAACCGAATGTTCTCTGAAGAGGACGTCATTGGTCACCTCAGCACCAATGGCATTTCGTGGAAGTTTATAGCACCAAATGCTCTTTGGTGGGTTGGATGGTGGGAGCGCCTTGTACGATCAGTGAAGCTTCCGCTGCAAAAAATTATCGGCAAAGCTCGTCTGAACTACGAAGAAATATCGACAGTGCTGGCAGAGGTCAAAGCAGTCTTAAACTCTAGGCCTCTGACTTTCATCGAGACAGATGCAGGAGAACCTTGCGCTTTACGCCAGCCGAACTTCTCCTTGGACGAAGATTGACTTCCATACCGTATGCGACCGCTGACAAAGTCAACAGTAATTCCAAACGATCAGACGCCATACGCAGACACAACTACAGGAAGCTGCTGGTTGAAAGTTTTTGGAAGCGTTGGCAAAAAGAAAACCTGTTGCAATTACGATCTGCACACTTTGCCGACACGAATCAAATACATCATTGAAGCAAGGGGACATCGTTCCTGTGCATGCGGACAACACGCCACGCCAGCTATAGAAGCTCGCAAGGGTTACGCAAGTGTACCGCAGTGCAGACGGTCTCATTCGTTCTTGCAAGATCAAGTTGCAAGGCGGTCACCTTGCGATCAGGCCAATACAAGACTGTACCCACTTGAACTAAGTGTTTAACTTTGCGCGGCCGGGAATGTTGATTATTTTTCACGTTCTGGGCTGGGACAAGGAAACGAGAAAGCAGAAGAGCGCGAGCGAGGGACACGGGGACGTTAAAGTGACAGCAGAGCGCTTCCGAACGCCGGTAAATAAACAAGTATTTTGTCCTTATACCTTAAAGACGGGTTTGAGTCTGATCATAGTGTCTGGAACGCCATCGTCTTAAAAGCCTATCCATTTGACATAAACTTAGGGGGGGATCAATCTTTTTTCTATAAAAGCAATAACTCAGGGTACGGCACGTCCTCTCCGGGGTCAAGCGGCAGTAGATGAAGTCAACGTGATCATACTTGAATAAATGGCCCTGCGATTTACTGACGCGCAAAGATAGAATGGACACAGTAATCAACGCCAATGATAACAGAAATAGTACAAGCAGCATGCAACGCAACTCACATGATGCAATTACTATACCAGGGGGAGACCGCCAGGTGGCGCCGTTTTGTTTGGCTGGCCGCATACAGTGCTCCACTTTCACGTGTTCTTGGCCCGTTACCGGGCCCCGCCCGTGTCTGGACAAGCTTACTATTCCTTCTAAGAAGACTTCCGGGACACGCCGACACCATTCCGGGCCCCGGTCCGACCCCAGGCTGGCCCCCCAGGCCCCTTCAAAAGTACGAAGCGGAGCGGCGCCGCGCTAACCCTAACGCGCCGCGCCTGCACCTCCACGATGCAGAGTCCCGCCCAGCACTCGACACCAACGACAACTGACGCCCTGTCGGTAAGCCCAGCCTCCTCCGGTCGTACCGCTGATACAGCCGTGCCTCCGCAGTCAACATCTGGCAATGTCACCAGCCCCGCGCCGACAACAATACAGCAACAGGCAGCGTTCCTCAACAGCGCGCACGGTCCAGCAACGTGCAACGCTAGTGGCGTATCTGCTACTCTCAGCTTGATAGCCACGCAAACGCCGGAGCCCGAGAGCCGTAATGCAGCGTTGGCATTGCAATCAACCACGCCTGCTGCTCTCCCCACCTTATCTGCGTCTGGCCTACCCATTGGAAATTCCGAGTCTGTCGACAAGCGCGTTTCGACGAGCGTCGTTCCTTCCATCGCCGATGTTTTGCCTTCCATTACTTCAGCTGACGACTTATCGACGGAAATGGACTTCATGGCATCACAAGTCAACTAAGACAATACGCCATTTCCTGAAGGCAGCTGGAACACCGTTAGTGCCAATCGAAAACCTGCCTCGACCGCCCACCCCCGCTCCGAGCTCATCACCGTCGGAATCCAACTTCCACCCGGAACACTCACGCCGAAACTGCCTCTCTATGACCTGCTTTCTACCATCATAGCCGCCGCAAATCTCTCTCCCAAGACCAGTGCGGAGGTCACCCTTCAAGCCAAACCTGCTCAGAGCCTTGTGTTTCTGAAAACGCACTCACCTCTCACTGCCCACCTCCTACTCTCCCTCACAAGTCTGGAACTTAATGGTAAGCCGATCACCATTAAGCCCTATGCCCTCAGTCCTCCAATATCATGTCTCGGCGTCATACACAACGTCGGTGGTCACTTCACAACATCTCAGCTCTTGCATGACCTCGAATCCTTTACTTCAGATATACTCGCTGCACGTATGATGGGCTCCACTGAATCCGTCCTCATAACATTTGCTGGAACCATCATCCCTCGCTTTGTGTACTTCAAACGCGTCTCTTTCCGATGCCGTCCACATAAACCCAAGCCCCCTACTTGCACTCGGTGCCTTGCTATAGGGCACCGTGCTCATCAATGCCCCCAACACAGCGTTCCGGCCAAGTGCCGCCGCTGTGCGTCTCCTCTACCAGCAGATCCCGATGCTCACGTTTGCGCCCAACCATGGTGCATCCATTGCCAGGTCAACACCCACTCATCTCTCGACTCCACTTGCTCCTACCTTCTAGCTAAGCAACGCGACTGCGCCAAAGCAGCTTTTCTCCGTCGCACAGCCATGCGCCGAGCCACTCAGCCTTCACCGCCCTTCTCTTCAGCGCATGAGCTTTTATCACCTCCCGCAACATCCCCCCCCGGGCTCATACGCCGCTAAGGTTAAGGGAACACCTCCCATGTGCACTTCTTCATCAAACACACCTTCACCATCTTCAAGTAACGAGAGCCGCTCCTTCGATCTGCGACTGGCTATGTTGGAGCGCAACCAGCGTGAGCAACAACGCGTCTCCGATGAGCTACAACAGAAAATACTTGCACTGACGCAGACACTCGCAACTACCACATCCTCTTTTACCTCTCAACTTACGGAGCTAAATAAGCAACTCACCACACTCACCACCCCTACCTCCAGCTCCCATGTAACCAAATTGGCCGACATGGTCGAAACCACCACCACTGCGCATCACACTCGTTTGGTCCAGCTGGAAAATTCAATTGTCCGGATTCTTACGACCCTCGAAACCCAATCTAAGCAACTGGAATCTTTCACCTATATGCTTAACTCCCTGCAGGAGTCACTTTCCCTGGCAAAAAAGAAGGAACGCGCACGTGTAGGCGCTTCCTCTACTCCAAAAACCTAGATGGCGCGTGAAAAGGACCTCGATATTTTGCAGTGGAACTGCCGCAACTTGCGTCATAATAGGACCCCTCTCCATCAATATCTTCTCACCCGCCAAACATTACCCCATTTTCTCCTTATACAGGAGACTCGGGCGGCCCTTGCCGTCCCGGGCTACCGTGCATATCACGCTACGACGGGAAAGCCACTTGCGTCCATTTATGTACGCAATGACGTTCTCGTTGAACCACTAGACGTACCCTCCCCCCTCCTGAAACATTTAGTTGGTGTGGTCTATTACCAACCATCTACCCGTATTTCTCTCGCTCTGATGTCATTTTACAACCCCCTGTCACGTCCTCTTTGTTTAGTGCTCTTGAAAAATTCCTGCACTCCCTTCCATCGACCACCCATATCCTCCTTGGGGGTGACTTTAATGCTCCTCATAGGCTCTGGGGTTACCCCCAAACACTCAAACCAGGTCGCCTTCTACACCGCCTCGCCCAGGAACGCCATCTCACCCTTCCTAATACTCCTGACACCCCTACTCGAGCGGGCACTGTTTCACAGCGTTCCACTACACCCGATCTCACGTTCTCTCGGAGTTCCCTTCCTTTTCACTGGCAGGTCTCCGCTGAAAATTTTTTCAGTGATCACTTTCTCATACACATCACCATCCCTCTTTCCCACAATAGGCGGAAACAACGAGTCGCTCACACTGACCCGGAAGCATTCCGTAATATCCTTTTGTCTGACTCATTTAAAACTTACAACGACTGGACGTTGCAGATCTCCGCAGCAATGACATCCTGTAGTCGCCGCGCTCGTTTTCAACTCCCCATTCCTGACCCTGATCCTCACTTCCTCCGAATATGGCGACGTCATAAACGTTTGAAACGCGCTCTCCGCTCCCAGCCACACAACTTCCAACTTTCCTTCCGAATTGATGCTCTGCGGGCTGAAACTATCGCTTACAGCACTTCTCTCGAGCACTCTCGTTGGAACACGCTGTGTGACGGCCTTGACTCCGCACTGCACTCGCGCTCTACATGGTCTCTGTTTAGGTCTCTCTTAGGTACCAAGCCTGCCGTTGCTCCCACCCTAGCTAAAGCTCTCACTCAAGGGACTCCATCTGATGTGTTTGAAAATTTAAAATCTCTGTATCTCCCACCCCCCCTCACACCTTCCTACCCAGATTACTGTGGCGAAGCCAACCCAGACCTGGACCGCCCATTCACGCTCAGGGAGCTGGAAGCTGCCTTAGCCACTCAATCTACCCGCTCGGCACCCGGTGAGGATGAGATAACATATACTACATTACGTAATCTCCCCGACAACGCGAAGGAATTTCTCTTACACACATTCAACGAAGCATGGAACAGCGGCTGTCTTCCAAGCTCTTGGACATCATCTCTAATTTGCATGATTCCGAAGCCCGGCAAACCTCCATCTCTCTCTAACCTTCGCCCTATCTCTTTGACGTCATGCGTTGGCAAGACTCTTGAGCGAATGGCCTTGACTCAACTGTCTGATTTTATTGAGGCGAAAGAGTTTTTCCCTCCTTCTCTTATTGGCTTCCGACGACACGTTTGTGCGCAGGACATGTTCCTTGTTCTTCAGCGTACATTTCTTTCACCTTCTCGTAGTCAGATCCAGGCGCTTGTAACCGTCGATGTACGGAAGGCATTGGATGGCGTGAGTCATGACCACATACTTGCTCAGCTCTCCTCCCTGTCATGTGGCTCCCGCATGTATTCTTACATCCGATCATTTCTTTCCAATCGAGTTGCTCGCTTCAGAGTCGATACTCATTTGTCTAACCCACACTCCCTCACCCGCGGCACTCCTCAAGGTGCCGTAATATCTCCTACTCTATTTAATATGGCTATGGCCCCCCTTGCCTCCCAACTGTCCCAAATACCTGACCTCCATCATATTTTTATGCAGACGACATCACTCTCTGGTGTACGTCTGGATGTCCCGGCCACGTGCAGGATACTTTGCAACGTGGCCTGGACCTTATCGCTTCCTTTCTCGCTACTGCTGGCATGTCCCCTGCACCGGAGAATTGTTAACTACTTTTGCTAAACCGGTCTGCGTACCAGCGCTCCCACAATACCCTCATCTCCCTACATCTTTCTAGCTCTCTCATTCCCACTGTTCAGCAATGCAAAGTTCTTGGCTTCCCTTTGCAGGCGACAAAAAACGCGCAGGCCCTACATCACGCTGTGAGGACTTGCCACTCGGTGACCCACCTCCTGCGACGCGTTGTCACTCGGCAGTCGGGGCTCCACGAGGCTCATGCGTGCCGGGTTGCACATGCGCTTGCCCTTAACAAGTTCTTGTACTTTGTACCCTACGTTCATTTCACCGAAACGCAACTCAACACACTCGAAAGAGCTCTATTAGGCCTCTACAAGGCAGCTCTAAACCTCCCTCTCACTACCTCTACCACTAAGCTCTTCGCCACAGGCCTCTTCCATTCATTACGTTCTCTTATTTCTCTGCACCACGACTCTCAGATTGCCCGTCTTTCTCTCACTCGTCAAGGCCAATGGCTATTAGCCCAAGCTGGTATCCCTCACATTCCCGTTTCCGTTCCCACCTTGCCTTCTGCCGCTAGCACCGCTACTTCTAACCTTCGCATCCTTCCCCTCCCATCCAATATGTCTCCCGTTCTTCACGCCGGCCAGCGTCATGCGGCAGCACAGCATCATTCTCCTCCTCTCTCTACACAGGGAGTTGCCTACACGGATGCCTCATACATGGCTCCTCGGGGCTCGTGTGGCTACGTTATCTACCATCCACACCTTTCGGCACCTGACACGCACACCAGCGGGCCATACTTACACCCGCCAAATGCACTTTCGCTCGAGGTCGTTTCCATAGTCCACGCCATGCAGTCATTTTCCTCCCTTCCTTCTCTCCCCGAGTACACGATTTACTCCGACTCTCACGCCGCCATCCGTCACATACAGAACAACACGTTGCCCCCTGATCTTCAACAGGAGGTCGAGCGAGCGGCCTCTGCTCTTCAACCCTCCACTGTCTTCCTCCGCTGGGTTCCTGGGCATTCGGGTATTAACGGCAATGAGCTAGCTCATCAGCTTGCCCGCGATATATTGCACCGGGCACCGTTCATTCCCTGGCCCACACCTTCGGAAGACAGTGAGAGCTCCGCGAATAACGATGGGCAGATCTCCTTGTGTCACACTACCAAGGAGGTATATCTCCAGCTCCGGCTCGACAAGCGTCTTTACCCTCCCCCTCATCCATCACTCACGGCGCTCGAGGCTCGAACTCTACGGCACATTCAAATGAACTGCTTGATAACCCCCTCTCGCCCTTTCCTTTATAAATATAGGTCTAACCCCTGCTGTCCTAATTGTCCCTCCCCATACGCTGACCTGTCACACTGCCTGTTTTACTGCCCAACTGCTCAGCAATCCAGCTATTACCCTCCCCCATCCCTTTCCATCACCTCCTGGATCGACTGGATCGGCGCCGAAGGGGAAGAAGAACAGCGTCGACTGGTCGCACAGGCGGTCGAAATGCTCGGCCTGTAAATTTGGCTGGATAAAAGTCTATTACTACTACTATACCAGGGCATAGCCGCCACAGCAGAAAACTCACTAATTGGCGAACGAAGGTTCCATTGTGAATGACAGTAACATATGGAATACTAGACACTTTGCGTGCATCACAGACAAGAAACGCATAGTGGTTGTACGGCTGGAAAGCAAGCATTTCAATGGTACAGGCAACAGGATGCGGAAAGAACGGATGTGGGCAGCACAAATAAAAAATACATTGAGTCCCCACCCGCAACAGGTGATGAATCTCGATTTGGCGAATCCTTTCGGGGCTCTTTGGACGTTCCAGAGGTGGTGATGTCACTCCCACTGCTTGAGCTACCAAACTTGGAGCGACGCTGAGAACTTGTGGCTCTAAACAACTTGTCGGGAGAACACGTATTTTCAGGAGACAAGGATATCAATCGTGCGGCTTGCAAAAATCTGTCACTCCTTGATTTTCGTGATGGTGACCGGCCCCTACAATGTCTGGCTGTCTTGTCGAACGCTTTCACTTGGGCCTGTACAGCGTGTGCGCGATGCGTTTTAGGTTTACTTGAAGAGGTGGTCTTTACTTCTTTTGTGGGTATCGTCTTCACGCTACCTTCCAGGCCCGCAGGTGGCTGTTTATCGAGCTCGTCACTTGCATTCGTTGTTTCGGGAAGTCGGAGCAATTTTCCCGATTGGCCAGCGCCCCGAGGTGCTTGGGACGCTTCCTTCACCGGTGATGCGTTCGAGGATTGTTCATTTTCTGTGGCCTTGAGTTCCCGTCATGGAAACGTAGCAGACGCTCTTGGCGTCTCCACAGTGTTGCTATGCTCCTCTGCCAACGTTGTGGGAGATAACGCTGCGGTGTCCCCAGTCAGTCCAGAAACGTCGTTGTCAAACGTTGTGCACGGCAACGCGGCGTCAACTCCGCTGGCGTCTTCTGACTTAGGGTCATGAAATTCTGTGTCGGTTGCGCTGTCTTCATCCCAATAATCTGAAATCTTCTGTTGCCGTAGCTACAAAACTTCCATGTGCCTGGAGGTTCCAACTTGGGTCGGTCTCTTCGAAGCAGACTCTTGAACTTCTGGGAATTATTTCAGTGACTGTGAGGTGCTCTGCGCTGCGTCTGCATGTGACTTGGGACGGAAGCAATCTTTCGTCGCGTGGTCCCCATTACAATGCTTACACTTGGACACACAATCCTTAGATGTATGGCTGAAGGTGCCACATCGTTGCCAGATGGATGCTGTGCAAGTAGCCCCACATGACCTTCTCTGCTGCAGCGTGCGCACATTCTACGCATACCGCGATACTCGAGCATCACGCGGTCACCTTGAATCGATAGAAAGTTAACGGCGGGCTTGGCCGTCTCGATTCGGACGATGCGGGTACCAGTGTACGTTGATTGATGCATTTGAAGGGTAACAAGTGTAAGTCCCTTCACTTTTCCGTATGGCTGAAGAGCTGCAATAACTGCGTCATCTGACAAGTATGGCGGGAGACGGAACACACTGACTTGGACGCTTGACGCCCAGACTGCTTCAGCTTGTACCTTGTGACCTTGTAACTTGAAACCTTGGTTCAAAATTAACTTGGTTGCTTGTGCAGCCGACCGAGCCACAACTAGGAACTGCGAAGCTCCGAAGTGTTGCAGGAACAGCACCCCTTCACTCCCCATGACTTCTTCCAGGTTATCGATGATCTCGTTGACGGACGCCGTCCCATCCAGGATGGTGAAGTTCAATCAGTGCTCCTTGAGGGGGAGCGCCGCAGGCCTTCACGCCATCCTCACTGGTCCCGGCAGGGGCTGACGACGACGGCATCAGGCCTCAAAGTACCTGGCTGGGTAGGTCGCGAGTGGACACCCGGCCGAGACGCCGCCGGAAGGCTGACCACGTTGAAGACTGGAACGCCGAAAGGAGCACAACACAAAACGACGGAGTGTTTGCCTCGCAAGCCCAATAGCCAATATTAATGTGTGTTTAGAAAAAATGTTTGCCGATTTTGAGTACTTCGTACTCAACTATGGGAGAGCACTGGGGGAGTGAAAGTCCTATTTTTTACAAGACCCCGCTAACCTGCCAGAGTCGTCTCAAGTAGCAATTTATTCCAATCTCCAATCTTGACTTCTTGAGCTAGCAGTTAATCAAGCCTCTTTTTCTGATTAAGAGTTTCCACAATCTATGGAAGACATGTTTTTATGCCACTTATGGAACAACGTTCAATAATGTTATTTAGCCTGGTAAGGTACAGCAAACTGTTAAGAGGAACGGCTATAAGCATGAAACCTGTAAATTTTAGTGTAAATTGAAGTACTTACCTATTAGGTTCGTTCGCTGATCGACATTCTCAGCGTGGGCATTCAGGTTCAACTAATCTTTATCCTTGTAGGCCCTACACTCTAAATATTGCAATTGAAGTTCATCACACGAATATAATGAAAGAGGCAGGTTAAAGGACCCAAGGGATAGTCAAATGGGACGGTTATAAAAAAATTCAATTCTCGCAGAACACAAGCTCATCCGCATGTGCTTGACACCTAAACAAACAAGAGCCAAAGAACTCACTCTGGTTGTCACTTATTTGTAAGGCAGTGCCTTAGATTTTATGTCCTTTTTTATGCTTTTTTCTGCATTTAGGTATTCGCGATCCTTCTGCACGTTTTGTAGCGAATCAGTGGTTTGTGTACGCCGGGCAAATTATCTAGCTTTAAATAAAAAGCGCTGTATCTCTTTTCTTAAGGTTTCTTTAAGTGCACACTGCGTCAAGAACTAAGCTGGCTGCCTTACTCAGCAATACAAGCACGTCAATAATGGGGGCTCATCATCGTACCTAAAAGTACATATATGGGGAAAGGACAGTGTGAAAATATCCTGTGCGACGCCTTATCTACAAAAGAGGGTTCTTTATCATTAATTTTCTCTTAATCTGTGCCGCTTCAGTTGAATGGAGGCCAGAGCAAGTTAATAAAAAACGCGAAAATATGACAACGATTGGGAGAACAATTGTTTAACCCACTGATTGTGTTTTCGAGTAGGTGCCTACTCGATCAACGAAGTCAAGGATTTTAACGAACGCATTAGCAGCATACTAATCTGCAAAAAGCACACCGTGTGACTGCATATTCTTACGAGAAATGTATGCTCTGTTGCCGATACCTCATATTCTTGCGTGGACTGCCAAAAGAAAGAACTAATGCCCTCTACGGGACACAAGATATTTCTGCCTGCTCAGCTTGGTTACCAACGCGAAAACTACTTTCACGATCAATAAAAATGCGTGACTTTAAACTCACAGAATCTCACTATATTGAATGTATGTAAGGTTTAACGTACAAAATCTCCATATTATTATGAGAGACACCAAAGGGGAGGGCTCAAGAAATTTTGACCACCTGGGGTTCTTTAACGTGCACTCAAATCTGAGCACACGAGACTACGGCATTTTCGTGTATATATATATATATATTTATATATTTATATATATATATAATATTAATAAATTAATATTATATTATCGATTAATATATTAATATATATTATTCACTAATGAACCCCTTGCCATATATATATATATATATATATATATATATATATATACACAATGCCATTTATTGGCCGATTCATAAATTAGAGGTTGCTACATACTACTGCTACTACTAATATTACTACAGAGGAGCAAACGACCCGCAGCCTGAGGATGTCCGCCCCCAAAAAACATTTTGGAAAGTGCCGAAAATTTGTACTACAGTAGACTGTTGGGGTCGTTAGTTTTCTTCTAGGCGCATGGAGTCATACATCCTTTAGTGCTTCCAAAATGACGGCAAAAGCTATGTCGCAAAGGTACACAATTACCACTCGAGTTTGTACATAGAAGATCCAGTCCTAACGAAAGTGCAATAATGTTTCAGTGAGAAAACGAGAAGAAAATATCTTTACAAAAACAAGTAAGGCCAATGTGCAGTTGAAAAGGAGTGAGAGTTTTACTTTGTGCAGGACCATGCGCCATTCAAGAGCTTCGTTATTTGTTACAGGAGAGGCTCAAACGTCATTTGTAGTATAATCACGACACCTTGTCTTTTTCAAACTTATTTGTCTAATTCATTCCTTTTTTTTACTCGGAGTGCTCCATTAATGATGAATTGCGGGCATGGTTCATGCATTCTGAAATTGCTGGTGGGAGTTCTTTCAACGCCTTTGTCTCATTTTACTGTTATGAGTTGCTATACTTAGCCTGCTTTTCCTGGCCTCTCACGACCCCTAAGTGTGACGCAAAAACCTGTTCAGTGGCTATGAAAACATAGGGCTGGCGGAGTAGAGAATTCTGACAAAGTAGATGTATTCACGACGGCTTCCTAAAAGAACATGCCTGCCTCAGTTTTTCCCTGGTTTTCACCACATGACATTGCAAAAATACACCCTGCTTGCTCTGAATATTCTAGCCGCATGCATAATGGGGACGCTCCCTTTTTTTTGCATACGCAAGTGGGGTCTGAAGTCCTCGTAGATGCCTTGAGGGCACGTGAAGAAATTGAGTTTTCCGACCCGTACAAGAAGCACCGCTCCTACATGAAAAGCCTGCAGGATGCCCTAGATTGACCGAACCGTTCGGTTTGAATACAAAAAAGGAAGCCAACTCCAGAATAACAACGTAGTGTGAACGGGGAAGTGCAGTTCTGTAAGTGAAAAACAAAACTACAGAAAATCTAGTTGTACGCAACAAAGCAATGCAAATTTTTTTTGAAAAATGAAAGAGCCGAAGGCAAGTGAAAAAGTTTTGTAAGCACCAACATGCGTTTGGTTGCCCAAGACTACTCAGTAATGCAATAAGGCGCCCATTTGCTTCTAATCTACAGCGCAGTGTTGTGCATACATGCTCGTAGGTCCTATGCTTTAGAAGTCTGTAGAGAGCGTAAAAAAGGCTTCAAAAGTTGCACAAATGTCGATTTTCATCACATCCAAGATTGTAGCCTAATAGTATCATTAACAAAGGTGTCACGTCCCAAAAGCTGGACATGACTATGGAGGCTACGTAGTGGAGAGCTCCAAAAATTTAGACCTTCTAAAGCTCTTCAACTTACACTGACTTCATGCAGTACACGGACGTCTACCATTTTGTCTGCATGCAAATTCAACCACCGCTGCGGAGGATCAAAATCCAGTCCAAGACAAACAGGCCCACAGCTGAGCATCATGGCCACTGCTACCGTGGCTGACGAAGATCTATTGTTTGAAGAGAGAGAGTGGGAGACGTATTATAAGAATGGTAGGGATGTTAACTAAAGTCAGTCCATTTTGCTAGCATACACGTGGAGATAAGTGAATAAAGGAGTAAAAGAAAGACAGAGGAGGAGATGCCCTTTGCACACCACACACCCAGTGCAGGGTTTCACCGAAGGTCGCTTACACACGTTGCCGTCAAGAATAGTAAAATGGCCTGTGTGGCTTACTGCACCGATGTGCTTGAAGACCACAAACCTAAGGTCTTCTCCTGAGTAATGGGTCGATCATCCAGCCTCCTCAATGCATACTGGAGAGTTCTCAGTGTCAAGAAGCTCCCTAGATAGTGAAGGCTCGAGTTCGCTCTATTGCCTCCCAAAAAAGCCATGCTTGGGAGGAGCACGAGAAGACACTTATTGGAAGAAAACTAAAATCAGGTTTTCATTAGGATACTCTGGTATACTCTGAAGAGAGGAAGCCCACAATTAAGCAGGTCTTGAACGCGGGACCAGCCTCCGATGACGGTCGATCTTGCGACCGAAACGTGAATCTTTTCTGTGCGATATTTGTTGTACGCCAGCCGGATTCTGCGTCAGCACTGCATTTCACACACACACACACACACACACACACACACACACACACACACACACACAGACACACACACACACACACACACACACACACACATATATATATATATATATATATATATATATATATATATATATATATATATATATATAAAATCAGCGTGACTACGTCCACTGCAGGACAAAGGCCTCTCCCATGTTCCGCCAGTTAACCCGGTCCTGTGCTTGCTGCTGCCAGTTTATCCTCATCTGCCCACCTAACCTTCTGTCTCCCCCTAACCCGCTTCCCTTCTCTAGGAATCCAGTTATTACCCTTAATGACCAGCGGTTATCCTGTCTACGCGCTACATGCCCGCCCCATGTCCATTTGCTCTTCTTTATTTCAACTATGATATCCTTAATCCCCGTTTGTCTCCTAATCCACTCTGCCCTCTTCTTGTCTCTTAAGGTTACACCTACCATTTTTTTTCCATTGCTCGCTGCGTCGTCCTCAATTTAGGCTGAACCCTCTTTGTAAGTCTCCAGGTTTCTGCTCAGTAGCTAAGTACCGGCAAGATACAGCTGTTATATACCTTCCTCTTGAGGGATAGTGGCAATCTACCTGTCATAATTTGAGAGTGCTTGCCGATTGTGCTCCACCCGAATCTTATTCTTCTAGTTACTTCAATCTCGTGGTTCGGCTCTGCGGTTATTAGCTGCCCTAAGTAGACATAGTCTTTTACAACTTCAAGTGCCCTATTAGCTATCTCGAAGCGCTGCTCCTTTCCGCGGTTGTTGTACATTACTTTCGTTTTCTGCAGATTAATTTTAAGACCCACCTTTCTGCTTTCCTTGTCTAACTCTGTAATCATGAGTTGCAATTCGTCCCCTGAGTTACTCAGCAATGCAATGTCATCAGCGAAGCTCAGGTTACTAAGGTATTCTTCATTAATTCTTATCCCTAACTGATCCCATTCTAGGCTTCTGGAAACCTCCTGTAAGCACGCGGTAAATAGCATTGGGGAGATTGTGTCCCCCTGCCTTAAAACCTTCTTGATTGGTATTCTGTTGCTTTCTTTATGGAGCACTATGGTAGCAGTTGACACCCTGTAGATTTCTTCCAGAATGTTTATATATACTTCATCTACGCCCTGATTCCGCAGTGTCTGCATGACAGCTGATATTTTTACTTAATCAAATGCCTTCTCGTAATCTATGAAGGCTATGTATAGTGGTTGGTTATACTCTGAGCATGTATCTATTACCTGATTGATAGTAAGAATGTGGTCAATTGTTGAGTAGCCTGTTCGAAATCCTGCTTGTTCCTTTGGTTGACTGAATTCTAATGTTTTCTTTACTCTGTAAGCAATTACCTTTGTAAATAGCTTGTATACTACAAAGAGCAAGCTGATCGGCCTGTAATTCTTCAAGTCGTTGTCATCTCCTTTCTTATGTATTAAGATGATGTTAGCGTTCTTCCAAGACTCTGGTACTCTTCCCGTCAGGAGACACCTCGTAAACAGGGTAGCTAGTTTTTCTAACACAATCTGTCCACCATCTTTCAGCAGATCTGATGTTACCTGATCCTCACCAGCAGCTTTGCCTCTTTTCATGCTTTCCAAAGCTTTTCTGACTTCTTCTATCATTACTGGTAGGGTGTCATTTGGGTTACTGCTAGTTCTTATAGTATTAAGGCCGTGGTTGTCTCGGCTACCGTACAGATCTCTGTAAAACTCTTCCACCATTTTAACTATCCTATCCATATTGGTAGCTATTTTGCCTTCTCTGTCCCTAAGTGCATACATCTGACTTTTGCCTATCCCAAGGTTTCTCTTCACTGCTTTGACGCTTCCTCCGTTTTTCAGAGCGTGTTCAATTCTCTCCATGTTATACCTTCTTACATCGCATACCTTACGTCTATTATTCAACTTCGAAAGCTCTGCCAGTACTATTTTGTCTATTGTACTTGACACTTTCATGATTTGAAGCTTCTTATTTAGGTTCTTAATTTCTTGGGAAAGCTTGCCAGTGTCCTGTCTAACTACCCTGCCTCCAACTTTCACTGCACACTCCGTAATGATACTCGTCAGATTATCATTCATTGTATCTACGCTAAGGTTGGTTTCCTCACTAAGAGCCGAGTACCTGTTCTGCAGCGACACTCTGAATTCCAGTACTTTCCCTCTCAGTGCTAGCTCATGGATGGGCTTCTTGCGTATCAGTTTCTGTCGTTCCCTCTTCAAGTCTAGGCGAATTCGAGACCGTACCATTCTATGGTCACTGCATCGTACCTTGCCAACCACTTCCACATCCTCCACGATTCCAGGATGTGCACTCATTATAAAGTCTATTTCGTTCTTATTTTCGCCATTTGGGCTCCTCCATGTCCACTTGCGGTTTTCTCGTTTTAGGTAGAAGGTATTCAAAAACCGTAAATTATTGCGTTCTGCGAATTCTACTAGTAGCTCTCCTCTGGCGTTTCTAGTACCGGTGCCATATTCTCCTACTGCCTGGTCTCCAGCCTGCTTCTTCCCTACCTTTGCATTAAAGTCGCCCATCACTATAGTATACTGTGTTTTTACCCTACTCCTTGCCGATTCTACGTCTTCATAGAAGCTTCCAACTGAACCGTCATCATGGCTGGATGTAGGCGCGTAAGCCTGTACTACCTTCATCTTGTATCTTTTAATCAGTTTAATTACGGTACCTACCACCCTTTCATTAATGCTATAGTATTCCTCTATGTTGCCAGCTATGTTTCTGTGAACTAGGAGCCCCACTCCCAGTTCTCTTCTGTCTGCCAAGTCCCGATAGCAAAGAACGTGCCCATTCTGTAGCACCGTATAAGCCTCATCTGTCCTCCTAACCTCACTGAGCCCTACTATATCCCATTTAACACCTTCTAGCTCCTCGAATAGTACAGCTAGACTTCCCTCACTAGATAAGGTTTTAGCGTTAGCGTTGCCAAGTTCAGGTTCCAATGGCGGCCTGTCCGGATCCAGAGATTCTTAGCACCCTCTGCTGCGTTGCAGATCTGACCGCCGCCGTGGTCAGTCTTCGCAGCTGCTGGGGACTGAGGGCCGTGAGTTATTTGACGTATGCATGTGGGAGGTACTGGCCAGATACTGCACCAGGGCAGCCAATCCTTCTCTGGTGAGGAAGTGCGTTCACGGCGGTGGTTACCGGTGAGGCCGCACCCCAGGCCTCTTAGTGCAGTTCCATCAACACGCGGATTTTTTAAAATCAGGTTGGTAATTGCGCGGCCCTCGGGATGTTAACCACGGACCTCTTGCATGCGAGGTGGATGCTCTAACCACTATGCCATCGCCGCACTGTATATATATATATATATATATATATATATATATATATATATATATATATATATATATATATATATATATATATATTGTAATAAAATAATGAATCTGAATAACGGACGCTGTGCTGGTCATGAAGAAGACGATGATGATCGGTGGCTGTTGGAGTAGCTCGCGCATGCCGCTCGCCATTAGCCTGACCTGCCTGGTAAAGCACATTTTGCTAAGCTGCGTCTGAAGCTTTTTCGACGTACAACACCTCTATTTTAAGTGGTGGAGGTGCCGGGGTTCCCATCAACCTTGAACTTTGCAATCGGACGCTAGCCTCACCGTTCACCATGACTGCTCCTGGCCCTTCTCAAGCTGCCCTACCAACGACAGTCTACTGTACTGGCGTGCCTCGGCAACGCAACCCACCAATTGTTCGTGGCAACGACGAACAAGAAGTCGAGGACTGGCTCGTCGAGTACGAAATCGTAAGCGCTTTCAACAAGTGGACCGCCTTCGACCAGCTCAGAAACGTGCGCTTTTACCTCGCTGATGTGGCCAGCCTCTGGTTCAAGAACCACGAAGGCGAAATCACCAACTGGTCCGCCTTCAAGACCACCATCACCGCGGTCTTCGGTCGTCTCGCCGTGTGCCGGCTTCGCGCGGAACAGCTTCTTCGTAGTCGAGTCCAGCGCAAGGACGAGACCTTTCCGAGTTACATTGAAGATGTATCTGTCGCCGTCGCAACTTCCAGCCTCCAGACCATGGGAATTCTGCAAATTACCAGGCTACCCAGAATCCCCAGCGACCATCTTCTCCTATCACCGACTCACTGTCCCCACGACGCCCTGTCGATTCTCGCTGGTCATTACCACCCCGTCGCCGATCTGTCTCCCCATAGCCTCCTATATTTTTTTGTGCCCGCGCATTAGCGCTAAATACATACGCGCCATCCGTCCCTTGTAGTTTTGGCGCTCGCCGCCAGATGCCGCACCGATCCCATAATAACAGCAGACGACGCGGCCTATGCACGCTTGCGTTTATGCGAAGTTCAGAAAAAGTGGGCGGAGAAACTTCACGAGCACAACCTCCAAAAGTTTTTTATGATGTCCCGGGGTCGAGCACTTCAGTTTGTCACGTTTCTGTAGTATTTGCGCGGCGTTGTCAACGGCAGCCTTCAGTGGCTGATTCATCTTTCTCGCTCTTGCGAGGAAAACTTCCGCGTAATTCTTTAGAGAATTTAGAACCATTACGAGCTCAGTTGACGGATACAGGAGTACACCTGGGTGGATATCTCCACATTCAATCAGAACATGCTCCGCCGTTTCCTTATCTTTCCCGCAGCATGTGCATTGTTCTTCTTCTTTACTGAATCTTGCTTTATAACTACGCGTTCTAAGGCAACCCGATCTCGCTTCAAACAGTAAAGCGCTTCCCCTTGAATTATCGTAAAATGCCTCCCTCCTTATTTCATTTTTGCCCTTTCGGTAGTTACTCAAAGCCGGTTTTTTCTCCATAGCTGCCATCCATTCTCTCGTTTTGCGCCTCGGCGCTCCGCCAGGAGCGCTCGCATCCCATAATAGCTCGGGGGACGGCGCTGAGGGACCGACCGCTCGGGCACAAAGTTATAGAGGAGGCTATGGTCTCCCCGACGCTTCGGCGCACGAGCCCCGCTCGATAGGAAAACTGACAGCCGCAGTTCCGGAGGCAAGAACTGCGTCGTCGTCGAAATTTCTAAGACCTTCTCTTTGTCCGACCAACGAAATTGATGTGCTCGTAGAAGGTGTTGCTGTACGTGCACTTGTCGACACAGGCGCCGTCGTTTCTGTAATTAGTGAAAAACGATGTCACGATTTGAGAAAAGTTACAACGCCGCTTACGAATCTTGCTCTGCGTACAGCCACCTCCCATTTCATCGCGCCGACAGCTCAGTGCACAGCACGCGTTCTTATTCATGATGTTTGGTACGCCGTCTACTTTGTTGTTCTCCCGCGTTCATTTTACGACGTCATACTAGGATGGGATTTCCTTTCTACCCATCAGGTTCTCGTCGACTGCGCTCGTGCTGAACTCACGTTGACGAATCCGTGCCTTGATATCGACCATCAAAGTCCCTCGAAAGTGTTTGCCGCAGCTGACGTCCGCATCGCACCGTTGTCCGCCGTCCTAGTGCCTGTGTTTTCCCCTGCTGCCACTAACTCGACACTCCTGTTCCAACCAACTATAGCTAGTGTGCAACACAGAACCATCGTCCTCCCGTTTGCCGTCATCAACTTTTCCCATGGTTCAGCGGTACTTTATGCGTGCAACGTTTCTGCTTGCCCGTACATCCTGCTACGCGACGAGTGTCTGGGAAGCCTCGAGACCTTAAATTGTATTTTAGAAGACCCGATCTATCCAGACAAGCCATTTTTTACCGACTTGCGCCATTACACCCGCAACTGACGCCAATGAACCTATGGATGTATTCCGCAAGTCTATTGACTGCAACCTCACGCCTGGGCAGCAAGAACAGCTGATCAAGCTCCTACAGCGTTTTCGAGCGTCGTTTGACCACAATCAGCCTTCCTTAGGTTGAACGTCATCTGTTGTTCACCGTATAGAAACCGGTCAAGAGACGCCATTACGGCAGCGTCCATATCGTGTGTCAACTACCGAACGCCGTGCCATCAATGAACAGGTTGACGACATGCTGACACGTGGCATAATCGAACCGTCAAGCAGTCCCTGGGCCTCTCCAGTTGTGTTGGTCAAGAAGAAGGACGGATACATCAGGTTTTGCGTGGACTACCGACGTCTCAACCGAATCACGCGCAAGGATGTCTATCCGCTGCCACGCATTGATGATGCCTTGGACTGCCTACAGGGAGCCGAGTTTTTCTCTTCTTTAGATCTGCGCTCTGGATACTGGCAGGTACCCATGGCAGAGGCCGATCGCGAGAAAACAGCTTTCATCACGCCCGACGGGCTTTACGAATTCACAGTCATGCCCTTCGGCCTCTGCAACGCGCCAGCTACTTTCGAGCGAATGATGGACTCTATCCTTCGAAGCCTCAAATGGAACGTTTTCCTTTGGTATTTAGATGACGTTGTCGTCTTTTCAACTGATTTCGCAACCCATTTAACCCGCCTCGAGAAAGTCCTCGCGTGTATTTCTGCCGCGCGGCTGCAAATGAATCTGAAGAAGTGCCATTTCGCCGCTCGAAAGCTTACGATTCTTGGCCACGTGGTTTCAAAAGACGGCATTCTTCCTGACCCTTCCAAACTTACAGCCGTTTCAGCGTTTCCCAAACCGACCACCATGAAAGAGCTCCGAAGCTTCATAGGCCTGTGCTCTTACTTCCGGGGCTTCGTCCGCAATTTCGCGACGGTCATCGCTCCTTTGACCAAGCTCCTTGCCGGCTCTAGAGACCTTTCAGCCTGGTCTGCCACCTGTGACGATTCTTTCAATGAACTGCGCCGCCTCCTCACGTCGCCGCCTATTCTGCGACACTACGACCCATCGGCACCCACAGAGATCCACACCGACGCTAGTGGTGTTGGGCTAGGCGCTGTTCTTGCACCGAAGGAAGATGGCTTCCAAGAGTGCGTGGTTGCCTACGCAAGCCAAACTCTTAGCAAAGCTGAGATCAACTATTCCGTCACTGAAAAGGAATGCCTAGCCATTATTTGGGCGATAGATAAATTTCGACCTTACTTGTACGGGCGCCCTTTTGAAGTGGATGGATGGATGTAATGAGCGTCCCCTTTATAACGGGGTGGTGACAAGTATGCCACCAGGCTCGACAAAAAAAAACCCTTTTTCTTTTTTTTGATGTTGGCCTAATGCCTCTACTTCGATAAATTCTATCTTAATGGAAAAAAAGGTAAATTTTCTGCTTATGTTCTCTGCCATTTACGGCACACTGTCCATATTTTATTTTTCCAATATTTATTTTTGTCCTTTCTCTCTAATTTTCTGCCACCAATACTCTAACCGTCTCTTACTTATTTCAATCGTGGGTGTGTTCAGCTTTCCATTGTTGTCCCTAAAACCCAAGGCTTCCTGTAGGCTCGTGCCCAAACGTACACCTGGGTGGATATCTCCACATTCAATCAGAACATGCTCCGCCGTTTCCTTATCTTTCCCGCAGCATGTGCATTGTTCTTCTTCTTACTGAATCTTGCTTTATAACTACGCGTTCTAAGGCAACCCGATCTCGCTTCAAACAGTAAAGCGCTTCCCCTTGAATTATCGTAAAATGCCTCCCTCCTTATTTCATTTTTGCCCTTTCGGTAGTTACTCAAAGCCGGTTTTTTCTCCATAGCTGCCATCCAGTAAATCCTCTCCGCCTCCCTGACTTTTCCCTTAACGCTCTTTGTTGACATATGGCTTACAATACCAGCCGTATATTTACTAGTGAGTCTTCTAGTTCTTTTTCTCCACTGTGTGTCCACGCTCTTCCTATACAAATAACGGAACACCTTCTCTGCCCATCTACTCTCCTTCATATTTCTTAGCCTTTCTTCGAACCTTATTTTGCTCTGCGCTTCCCTCGCCTCAAAACCTGCCCACCCCATATCGCCCTTTACAGCCCTCGTTTGTCGTCTTCCCGTGAGCACCCAACGCGAGGCGTCCCACAGTCCTTTGATTTACATCCATTCCCGATTGCACCTCTGCCCTCATGCACACCACTGAGTTCCCAAAAGTAAGCCCTGGAACCATTACACCCTTCCACAGACCTCGAAGCACCTCATACCTATTGTATCCCCACAACGCTCTGTGCTTCATTATTGCCGCATTCCTCTTTCCTTTTGCTGCCGAGGCTTTTTCCTGTACCTCCATGTATCTATCACTCTCATTTACCCATACTCCCAGGTACTTGTATTCACTTACCCTCGGTATTTCTTGGCCTTGTATGGACACCGTCTGATCACAGGGATCATTGAGTACCATCAATCCACACTTCGTTACACTGAATCCTAGTCCAAGAGCTTCACCTTCCCTTCCGCATATATTCGCCAGCTGCTGTATATCATCTCGACTGTCCGCAAATAAGACGATATCGTCCGCATAAAATAAACCTGGAAGCTTCTGCTCAATCATCATGCCGCCCTGTTTGTGTGACAGATTAAAACCAATGTTGCTACCTTCCAGCGCTTTTTCCATACTCACCATGCACAGCATGAATAACAGCGGGGACAAAGGACATCCCTGTCTCAGACCCTTGCTAACCTCAACGTTCTCTTTGCTACGCATTCCTTCCCACTCTATGCAAACTGTATTTTCTCGGTATATCTCCCTCAAAAGCTGTATACAGTCGTCGCCCATGCCCATTCCTTTCAATATATCCCACAAAATTTCCTGATTAACGTTGTCGTATGCCCCAGTGATGTCTAGAAAAGCCACGTACAAGGGCCTATTCTCTATTTTAGATATTTCTATACACTGAGTGAGAACAAACAGGTTATCGTCTAACCGCCTGTCGACTCGAAATCCGTTCTGAAGTTCTCCCAAAATATCGTTATGTTCGGCCCATGTTTCTATTTTCATTTTTACTGCTTGCATCGCCAACCTGTATAGTACCGATGTAATGGTTAGTGGTCTATACGAGCGAATCTTGTCCTTTTCTCCCTTGCCTTTATAGATTAAGTTCATTCTACTTTGTCGCCAACTGTCCGGTATTTGTCCGTCCTTTAAGCTTTTTTCTACTGCTTTTAACAATGCTTCTTTAGTGTTATGTCCTAGTTCGTTAATGAGGCTAACGGGAATCCCATCTAAACCCGCGGCAGTGCGCTTTGGAATTTTTCCTTCGGCCTTTTTCCAGTTGAAATTATCAAGTACTAGCTCTTCCTCTGTTGCTTTCTCCGCCACACTTTTACTCACCGGGGAGATCCCCTGGACGCTCTTTTGAAAACGAATCGGCTGTTACCTTTTGGATGTAACCTAGCGCTTCGTACCCTTCCAATTGATTTCCTCCTTCATCTAGAATATGTTGTTGCGTTGTGACAGACTTCCTACCTAGCGCCTTTATGTGGCTCCAAAAAATCCTAGGCGCGGCCTTCTTTTTTTCGTGTATCTCCGTCATCCAGCGTTCACTTTCACCTTTAATTTTTGCCTCTACCAATTTCTGTACAAGGGATTTTTCTCTAAATATATTTCCCATATTTTTTTGACTTCATCCTGCGGCCGCTTCTCCTTTTTTGCCTTTCTATGCTCCCGTGATGCTTCGCGTCGCTTCTCGATCGCCTCCCGGATTTCCCTGTTCCACCAACTTTTTGGCTTCCTTTTTCCTTTCCAGCAAACAGTTTTCTTCTCTTTCCCTATCTCCTTCGTCATTAGATGTAACAGCTCACTATACTCCCAGTCCTTGCCTGGTATTTCGCCTACTTCTTCCTCGACTCTTGCGGCTACATTTATTATTTGTTTGTCATTTAAATACGAGCTGCCAGACTTTGATTCCATGCTCATATTTTCAGTTTCGTATCCCATTTGTAATGTTATTCGTTTATGATCACTACCCAAGCTGTTAATGCCTTCCTCGTCTATCCTCATTTCTGTCAGTTTGTGGTAAATTCCTTCAGTCATGAGACAATAATCAATACTTGATTGCTTGTTTCCGACTTCCCATGTGATCTGGCCGTCACATTTAGGCCCCGTGTTAACTATCTCCAGACTATGTTGCTCGCAAAGATCTAGTAATAACTTCCCATTGGTGTCTGAATATCCGTCAAGGTCATGTATGTGGGCATTCATGTCCCCTAGAAGGATGATTTCGGCCCCATTACCAAATTCCTTAATATCCGCACTCATGCAATCCACTATCTCCTGATTCTTTTCTCTGCAGTTATTCCCCGTCCACAAGTAGGCTACCCCTAGCCACGTTTCATTTCCACCTACTGTGCCCAGAACCCAGAGGTGCTCTGAACACGTCTGTTTCACTCTAACCCATTTGGCTCCGCGATGAATTAGCATTCCTACACCCCCACCTTTCCTTTCCGATATGGTCCTGTTACACCCTTCCCAAACATAATTTTCAATATGTGGTGGCTCTTCCAAGTCTCTAAGGTGTGTTTCTGTAACCGCATACACGCCTATCTGTTCTTTGTTTAACTGCTCCGCAATCTCTAACCATTTTGCCTTCTTTCTGCCACCCACAAGTCGTGACTGACCACCACGCCCTCTGCTGGTTGTCGTCACTGAAGGATCCAAGCGGTCGCCTCGCCCGATGGGCATTACGCCTCCAAGAAAATAACATTCGCGTAGTATATCGCTCCGGCCGGAAACATTCGGACGCGTACGCCCTATCGCGTTCGCCCCTACCCCCTGACCCGGACTGCTGCGAAAGTCTAACCTGTGATGCCACTGTCGTCACCATCGCCGACATGTCATCTGAGCAACGCAAGGACCCTTGGGTTGCTTCGATTCTAGACATCCTGGCTGGGCGGACGGCTTCCCCCCCCCCCTTCTCGCACGTGGCGTCGGCAAGTCGAGCACTTCGCCACTCGCGACGACGTGCTGTACCGACGCAACTACGCACCCGGTGGACGTCAGTGGCTACTCGTGATTCCACGTCATCTGCGATCCGAAATTTGTTCCACGTTTCATGACGACCCCCAATGTGGCCACGCAGGTTTTCTGAAGACTTATTCTCGCATACGTCTCCGATATTACTGGCGTGGCATGTACCGTTTTATACGACAATACGTTCGGGCCTGCTCGACGTGCCAGAGAAGAAAAACTCCCCCTTATCACGCCAGCGGTGCCTTGTTACCCTTACCATGCCAATCCCGACCATTCGAGCGCGTCGGCATCAATATCTATGGTCCCCTTCCCAACACTGCTGACGGTAACCGCTGGATCATAGTTGCCGTCGACCATCTCACGCGGTATGCCGAAACTTCATCCCTTCCCTCGTCTACAGCAAAAGACGTTGCAACTTTCGTACTTCACAACATCATATTACGTCATGGAGCACCTCGGGAGTTACTGAGCGATCGTGGTCGCGTATTCTTGTCAGACGTCATCACAAAATTCCTGCGTGAGTGCCACGTCGTTCACCGCACTACAAGCGCCTATCATCCCCAGACCAACGGATTCAACCGCACCCTTGGTGACATGCTGTCCATGTATATCTCGTCAGACCACTCCAATTGGGACCGAGTGCTCCCGTTTATCACGTTCGCCTATACTACCGCCATTCAAAGCACTACTGGGTTCTCTCCTTTTTAGATGCGGAAGCATCTTATACTCGCGCCTTGTAGTGCGCCGTCCGCACCGCTTCTCGAATATTCGACAGCTGACGCGCGCGCATGCGCCGTCGCGCCGTCGCCCACCATCTGTGCCGCGCGCGCTTCTCCTTCGAGAACATTCGACAGCTGACAGCGCATGCGCCGTCGCGCCGTCGCCATCTGTGCCGCGCGCGCACTTCTCCTTCGAGAACATTCGACAGCTGACAGCGCATGCGCCGTCGCGCTGTATATAAACTCAAGGTCGGCGCTCGCTCGCTCAGTTGCCGCTCGTCCGTTGGTTTGTACGGCGCGTCGACGTCCGAAGTCGCCGTGAAATGAATGCCAACGAATCCACAAACACAATGATCGACGTCCCTTCGACCAGCGCCGCCCTTTCGCATACGTGTGTACGTGTTCACTCATTTAACACCCCCTTCTACAACCACGTTAACCAATTTAGCCATCGACCCAAGTAAGTCGCAATTTAACACCCCATTTCACAACCACGTTAACCAATTTAGCCATCGACCCAAGTAAGTCGCACTTTCACACCCCGTTAACCAATTATATGCTCCGCATCCTCCTCAGTGTTTCCCCGAGGGAAGCTGCGGGCAATTTTTTTCCTCCTTTACGGACGCGAACCTTCTTGTACTATGAACACCATTCTTTTGTACAAACCTGACTCCTCAGAGTCCACGACTTTGTCTCAAGCCGCTACATACGCTGAAGAATGCCGCCAACTGGCAAGATCAGTTACAACCCAAGACCAAGGACGCCAAAAGCACCACCTTGACGCATCAAGTAACACTACTTCCTACGATACAGGTTCACTCGTCTGGCTGCATGTCCCTTCTGCTACACCTAGCCTTTTTACCAAGTTGGTCCCCAAGTATCACGGCCCATATCGTGTGCAACAAAAAACGTCACCAGTGAATTACCTCATTGAGCCACTGGAACCATCTTTTGACCAACGTCGTCGTGGCGAGGAAATTGTCCACGTCTCGAAACTTAAGCCCTGCTACGACCCTCCCGTGTTTACTTGTCCATAGGTCGCCAGGATGGCTCCTTATTTCGCGGGGAGTAATCGTAATGAATAATTGAATCTGAATAACGGACGCTGTGCTGGCAATGAAGAAGACGATGATGATCGGTGGCTGTTGGAGTAGCTCGCGCACGCCGCTTGCCATTAGCCAGACCTGCCTGGTAAGGCACATTTTGCTAAGCTGCGTCTGAACCTTTTTCGACGTACAACACCTCTTATATATATATATATATATATATATATATATATATATATATATATATATATATACATGTGTGTGTGTGTGCCCCCTGCTTACGTCGGTGAGGCAGTGTTCATTGTCATGACGGCACACTACTTGTATTTGACGACAGGACGCTATGATTATTGTTAATCATTGCATGGAGTAGGTTACGCTATTTGCTGCCCACTACTTATTTGCTGAGTCAGACGTGGTTACAGAAACAACATGTACAGCAATGGAGCTAGGTAAAAAATTTAACATTGATAGGATACTAATGATCATCATGTGTAAGAGAGAGATGTAAATATTTGTGACAAAGGCAGAGAGGTGAACCCAACTCATAGCATACTGGTGTGCAACCCTGCACTAAGGGGAGAGAAAATGGTTTGTCTTGACGGCAACAACCTTATCGAGAAACCAGTGAGGCTGTTACCTGTTTTTTGCACTCCGATAAAGATCTGTGACAAAAATTGACTGCCTATATGCTTGCTTTGCTAGAAAAATATTAGATAGAATAAAACGTCAACTAGGGCAAATTGCTGAGTAAGATAACAACTGCCAGATACCACTGGCGCGGGCCGCTGTCCTTGCAAATTTCATGAGGACTCCTTTGGTTTTCAGATCCAAGTGGCACAGAGCTACCTAAAGACGATAGTCTTCTACAGGCCTCAATAAATAAGTCCTGGTCTGTCCGAGACCACCCATGATAATTTTGTCATACCACTTCCATCCTCGCAGGTGGCGGCATCATATCGTTGACAGAGGTTCTTCTCGTGTATAGCGTACCATTTTCAACGCAGCGTAAGAAACACTCGAGTCTTTAGCATTATGTATCTATTTGTGAACGAACACACCACCTATTACTTACGTATTGATTTTTTATCTCATATATGCGTTATATACACTTTCTCAACAATGTAAACAAGTATGAACGCAGCCACTAGTTGCAAATGGCTGTGCGTTCAACAAGTGCTTATACATTGGCCGGGGGTGCCCCGCCGCGGTGGTCTAGTGGCTAAGGTACTCGGCTGCTGACCCGCAGGTCGCGGGTTCGAATACCGGCTGCGGCGGCTGCATTTTCGATGGAGGCGGGAATGTTGTAGGCCCGTGTGCTCAGATTTGGGTGCACGTTAAAGAACCCCAGGTGGTCGAAATTTCCGGAGCCCTCCACTACGGCGTCTCTCATAATCATATGGTGGTTTCGAGACGTTAAACCCCACATATCAATCAATCAATCAACATTGGCCGGGGTTCTCAATCGTGCGACAGACGGACGGACGGGCGGGCGGGCGGGCGGGCGGGCGGGCGGGCATGCAGGCAGGCAGGCAGGCAGGCAGGCAGGCAGGCAGGCAGGCAGGCAGAGAAACAGACAGACAGAGAGACAGACAGACAAAGCACAAGTTTACCTTAAAGTATCTGAATACTATTCTCTTTAATACTATTAATTCCCACACCATATGGCGGGGACATCAATTAGCTGAACCGGCTGACCGTGCACACGCTCCTCTAAAAGGCTACCGACACCGTTCGGACCTACTGGCCGTGCCTTACCGGAGTGCTGCCGTTTTCGGCTACCATGTCGACCAAATTATTGTCATCAGAAGGCGTTCAGGAGCTTCAGTAATAACTTGCGCCTCTTCAGTGGGAATAAAAGCTCTGCAGTAATCATGTTTCTAACACATTTCTGTTTCCTGGAGCAAGTGACTACCGGTCTCTTACCATAAAAAGTCAAACAATGATTGGCTGCTAGTGCTTCCAGGCCCACAAATATTGTTGCACCTAATATGTGAATGTGCATTCATTGCCAAGTTGTTATTGATGCCCAGAAATCTTTATCTACTCTTTGGTCCCCCCAGGGACGATCACAACAAAGCTTTGCTGCAGCTTGTAAATTGCTGCATGCCAAATTGTATTTTAAATATATAAACGTGCTGTTTGGCATTAGTGAAGTCAAATAGACTCAATATTCAATGAAGCAACGAATCACCGATATTGACCTTATGCTTTCGGCACTTGAACAAAGCGTTATTTCACCTGAGAAGAAACAAAGGAAATACATGGTCCCTCAAATGGCCACCCTGAACAAACGGCTCAGTGAATTCGCAGAACTTTCACATGAAGAAAATGAAATAATTTATTGTGTAGCAGATACCACCGCTTAAACGTCAGCACAGTAAGAATAGGAAGTTTGCTCAATATCGAGCAAAGATTTAAAGGGCTACTCACCAGGCTCCCAAAACACAAAAAGAGCGCAATATTCTTTTCTGATATTCCTCGTCCTTCTTGGCGCACTACTGTGACGTGAACAGCAGTTCCCATGACGTCTACAGTGTAGATGCACTCAATTTGTTGATATACGCAAAGTATCACATTGAATGATTGATTATTGATTGAATGATTGATTGATTGATATGTGGCGTTTACCGTCCCAAAACCACTATACGATTATGAGAGACGCCATAGTGGAGGGCTCCTGAAATTTCGACCACCTGGGGTTCTTTAACGTGCACCCAAATCTGAGCACACGGGCCTACAACCTTGCCGCCTCTATCGGAAATGCAAAATGTTTTATGTGATTTGTTTCCTGCACTGCTTTTACATGAAGCCGCCTATCTGTTCTTCTTTGTCTCGCATGAAGATTGTGCACAATCAACCGATCACACTTCATTTTTTGTGTTAACTGCGCGAGCGGGGATAACAGCGTACAGCCGAGAGGTGCAAAATCCTCATAGGCTCTAGCACTTAGTGCTGATATTGTTACCGTGCGTTCAAGAACTAAGAAGTGAGGTGGATCCATCATGTGTATGAAGGAGAGGAGATAATCACCTTCTCCTCTATAAACGCGGGGTGGTGAGGGACCCTTTAAGCCTGAACATGAATAGCAGTTATGGCCGCCAAATCTGTGATCACGGAGGCCTGGACGTTTTGTAACTGATAGGTGCAAACGTATTAACGTCCACTCTTGATCTTGTAAACTAAAGGAAACAATTCCGTTTTGCATAATTGAATTAAAATGAACTGGTCTGTCTGTATGTGAAGGTTTTTTCCGTAAGGGCAACGAGAGCAGTCAGGACAAAATTGTACAATTTTGTCAAAAAGGCGGTAATTTTTTTTTCTGTGAGGTACAATAAGCAATATATATATCAACAAAACAGTTACATTCACTTTCATTATACTGAAAGTGTAAAAGAAATCAAATTGGGCAATGCTCCCACTGCTGATGAGCTAACGCGTGCCGCTGGATACCACCGTTCTGATGCTTTTTTTTTTCTAACGGAGTTGGAAAAAGCTTGCCTTCTCAAGGCTCATCATTTTCTATTGTCAAATATGCACAGCTTCATCAATATACGCTACGCTCTAGCACCTCTTTTGATACAATTGCGCCACTGATGTGGTTGAATTTACGGAGAATTGGTTTACCAATAAAATTTTCAGGGACGAGTTGTTTCACAGTGAAAGCATTTTGTTGTGCACCACCATGACCGCGATCCAAAACTTAGTAGCGGAGTCCTGATCGCTGCTGCCGACCATATAGTGTATACGACGATTGCATTGACTGTCCGTAACCACAGAAACAAGTTGCTATGTCTGTTATTAAACGCGTAACAACTACTTTTTACGATGAAATGCATAGCGTTCCTAATCTTCGGTTCTCAGAAATTGCACATACCCCTTCGTTTCTTCTGTAGAAATTTATGGTTTCAAAATAAATTAGGCTTCGAAATTTCCGTTTGTAGTTAGTTTGTCCGCTGAAAGTCGATCTTTCATTGACTTGTGCCTGATTCCTTATTTAATACATCTTGTGTCTGGGCCTACTAGAACTGGCACTACTTAAAGAAACAGTCTTGACCTGGTGCTTGTCAATAACCTTAGAATAGTACATTCACAAACTCGTTAGTGCTGAATAAGCGACCATTGTGAGTTAATTTTTTCGTAAAGGGATGCATGACTTGTGGAACGTAATTGGTGATTTATCAGAGATTATGGTGAAGATGAATAAAAAGATGAATAAACATTTTGCACTATTCATAGACGTGTGCATGCAAGAAGTTTTATCCGCACAGTAGAAGAAAGTTAGAGCTTGTTCCAAAATAAAGCCACGTCAGTTGTTGATGAATATGGTTCCTTGCGAAGAATCTCCGGAAAGAAACGTTCCCTTTGCTTTTCGACGATGATAAAATAGCGAAAAAGAGAAAAAAAAAGCTTCCACATCTTGCAATACACACTCGTTCTACTCGTTCAAATCATTAGTCTGACACACTGTATGCATATCACATCGCATTAGAAGAAGAAAAAGTCGTCTTTCTTGGTGTATATCTACCTTCACTTGTATATACCAATGCACCGAAATTTCGAAGCGCTTTCGAATAAAAGAGAAGAATATCACATCTCTCAGAGGTCCTGCCGGTTGCACCACGATGAATGAGAAATGCTGCACTGTATTAAAATACATTTTTGCGAAATTATTTTCACTTCGCTGTACTGACACAGTGCCATGCGTACTTGTGCGAAAAATGTGTTTTGCAGATGTATTCATATGTAGTCGTTTTTACAGGTATACTGAAGTTATTCATTGTTAAAACTTCCTTCTTAAGGAGCAAACGATATGAATTTCAGGCTTTGAAAAATGCAGCTGTCCACTCCTCTGAAGTTTTATGCATATTTTCACCCAGCCTATTAGGTGCTCGACTTTGGCCGAAGATTGGAAGGTGAGGAATGTGGTGCCTCTAATAAAACCAGGTAACCATCATTGACCTTTCACCAACAGACCGATTTCACTCATCAGCGCACCTTGGAACATGCTTGGAAATGTAATCTATACAAATCTCGTTTGATTAATTGAATCCAGCTCTTTTTCAGTTCATGTGAGCATTAATTGCGCAAAAACTGCTCCTGCAAAGCACAATAAACTTCGTTTATTCAAAACATTTACTTTTCTTTGGAACTAACCCAATTTTCAGGGTATTTTCTTAACTTTGCTAAAGCTTTTGATGAAGTGTCTTATCACTTACTACATTTGAAATTCAGTATTCCTAATAATATCCGAACACCTTTGATTGCATGGAATGTTTTCTATCTAGCAGTACTCAATTCGTATTTGCTTATGTCGTTACATCTTTGCATTGTTATTTAAAGCTGTTCGTTCACCAATGCGTCCTGGCCCATTGTTATTTCTAATTTAAAATTAAGAAATACTACGTTTATTATGTGTTTCAATAAACTATTCGCTGATGACTGTGTTCTGTACTACGATATAACTAATCAGCCCGATAACTTTACTTTCCGTCAGATTAGATGACATATCAATGTGTTGCTCACAATAACTAACCTCCTTGAATCCCTCTAAACATGACATTTTGACTTTCTCGCATTGGTCTTACTCATTCAGTACTTTTGGCTGTGCTATCAATAACATCAACGTCGAGTACGTAACATCATATAAATATGTCAGATTCAGCTCACCAGTAACCTTTCTTGGCATGTACACATTGAATAAATCTCTGAGAATGCATATATATCTACGGAGTGCGTGCGCAGAAATTTTTGAAGCACCATGTTACTTAAAAAGGCAACTGTATTAAGGATGAATGAGACTCAAGATTGAGACAGGCCTATATGCTAAGTGCGCAGCGAAGAAATTAGGAGAATGAGAAATGCCAGAAGCAGGTACCAGATGCGCCTAAGTGGCAAGGGGCAAGTGGACGGAACTCCAGAGAACCTCAACGAGGTTGCCAATGACCGGGCATGAGGACTGACATGCTGGGTCAGCGAAACTCGAGGTGACGTCCATGATCCGTCGGGGAAACACAAAACATTCGCCACCGTCGTACAACGAAACTATCAAGCATTACCACATGGAACGTAAGGCATTTTTTATTGCCAGGCGTAAAATTAGATAGACAGGCGCTAAGTTTGCGGTTACTGAAGACAGGTATCTACCAACACCAAAAACTTTAGTGAAATCTATTCGGAGCAGTAATTAAAGAATGTGCGATGCATGTGATGGCAGCAGAAAAATCGGACACGATATGGCGGACTACCCCGCGTCTCTTGCTTATCCCGACTGGGAATGGAAGAAGTAGACGTGCTCGTCAAGATCGAATAACATGGAGGCCAATGAATGGCTGTTCAGAAGACAAGTGAGAAAGCCACCCCTCTCAGATTAGTGGTGACGATGTCGACGCCACCCACTTCGGCCTGAAAAACTGATCTCCTGGCTTGGTTTCAATAAAGTTAATCAATCAATAGAGTATGCTTTCTCTGTTTGGGACCTCATTTAAAAAACACTGGCATATCTCATTGAGTCACTTTAAAATTGTTACACGCGTTTCCTTAGTTAAAACTAGTCCCACATTGCTAGCCTTCACTAAAAAAATTGGACTTTGGACTAACGTAATTTCACCTCGAAGAAAACCTTCTCATCAACGCCTTTTTCAAAAAATAATCTTCTAAAATGATTCATTCACTTAAACAGGAACTCATTTATTATCCTTTGGACATATCATCACGTCTTGATCATCACTGTAAAGTTCTCATTCGACTCTGCCGAAGTTTTTCTGACTACTTTTTGCCAAAAACCAATCCAAGTGAAACCGCCTTCCCCCTGCACCGTGTGAAAAAAGGGCGCACCAGCATTCAATACGGCACAAAACGATTACGTCTTGAGTCTGTAATAAAGGAAGCTGAGGGATATAGTTAGTTATACGACGAACATGCAGCTCTGACAAAAATAAGGTACCCTAAAGCTTCAACTTTAGGAGTTGAACGCGATAGCGACATTCCGTGCCCAGTGCATACTTCTAACGCTTATAGTGCATGAAACATTTTTTAATTTGCTATGCAGCCAATACGTGGCGTTGAAAGAATATGTGCTATAGCGTGTGTGCCTTTTGTAGTTCGGTTCCGGCTTTCGACTACAGAACCATTTTATTAAACACATATTTTGACAACCATTGGCAATGGACGCCAGTACCACACATTACTACTGCAGTAGTTCACGTTGCACTGCGAAGCATGTATACAAGACATGTGTGTTTGTGAAGCACGAAAGCTACTTTCACTGCATTTCAGAGTAGAGGAAGCTTTTTCACTGTCTTCACAAGCAGAGGCGTGGCTGTCCATGGCCAAGACCACGGATGGCCACGCCACTGCTTGTAAAGATCAACCCATTTTCAGTGTATAGCAATGACTTGTGTTCCGCCAAAATACCTAGGCCTTCCATTAGACGCATATTGATCAAGTGTACAGTATTGGAAAGAACGTTTACCCGCCCTAAAACGCAATCCCCAACGTTTCTTTCTTATAACCCCTCTATGTTCGGCAGAGCTAAAGCATGCAACTTATTTGTGGCAACAAAAATGTTGTACGTGCTGCAAATAATTTGTTGTTCAAGAGTTTTATATACAAATATGTCACCATATTTTTGCTATTATTATTTGATCATGAACCTATGAACCTATGAGGCGAGATAATGTTTTTAGACCTGTCTGCGTAGGTTGTCTTGGGTTGGAACACCTCTTTATTAGACAAATGTGTAGAGGTTTTCCCATTTTCTTGACTGTGCTCATCTACTGCTTCAAACATTCTTTGAAGTGAGTTTTGTGGAAGGTTTACGAAAATTAGGGGTATCTCTTATTTTGGCACCACCTTCATATCTTCAAGAGTTCATGCGGGAAGTATACGAATCAGTGCGTCTTCTGACATCCAGATATTCCAGTGAATAGTTGTTCTCAAGCTGAAAAAAAAGTGACATATATTATGCCGTAATGGGTGTACTATTCCCGGTCTCACTAACCGCTCATTATATATTGGATTGTCTGGTCATGACGTGCCATTGCGTGTAACCAAACTGCCTATTTCACCAATAGCCAAAACATTTTTTTTTGCTAAATGCATACAGAAACAATGCTCCTGGTTAAACACCAAAGGCCTGTTCATAGTGCCACAAGGCAGTAGTGGAATTGGGGCATAAAGCGGTACAGGGTCTCTGCCTGGAAGAAACGACTACAAAGGGGATAGAGACTGGTCCCAGCCCGCCAGTGTGCCAGGCACTGTCGTCGAGTGTAAACGTCGTGAATATCTGCAAATATACGTTTCCTTGTAAGATTATTGGTGGAGGTGCGGGATACGCCTACCTGGCTTTCCCGGCAAACCAACACATGACTTTGGTGTGGTTGCCCCCTTCATTTTCCTGCAATAGCTCAACATGCCCACCCACAAGAGCAACAGCAGCCGCAGCAGCAGCAGCTGCCTCCTCTAATTCTCCTGCCTCCACGAGACCCCGGAGCCTTCTCGGGCACAGGTAAGGACAAGGTGAATGTTGAAGATTGGCTCGCATTGTACGAGCGCGTGAGCGAATATTATAGATGGGACCCCACGATGATGCTGGCCAATGTTGTATTTTACTTGCGGGATACGGCGCTCACCTGGTATGAGACGCATGAGTCGAAGTTGACCAGCTGGGACATTTGCAAACTGAAGCTTGTCTAGTTGTTCAGCAGGCCATTCAGGCGACAGCAGGCCGCGAGGAAAGACCTGGAATTTCGCGTGCAGACATCGACGGGATTGTATGTATCTTACATACAGGACGTATTGGGCCACTGTCGAAAGTGGACGAGAACATGAGCGAAACTGACAACATCGCTCACATAATAAGGGAATTGCCGATGACGCCTTCAATCTGTTGATCGTTAGAGATTGCGCCACCGACTACGCGGTTGTGAAGTAATGTCAGCGCTTCGAGCACGCCAAGAACCGTCGTATAACTTGCCAGTTTGCGCGTTTGCCTAATACTGCAGCCACTTCGACCTGCGAAGACAGCCCCAAGTTCACCCAAGCTACATCATCCGAAAATGTCACCCGAATCGTTTGCCGCTAACTCGAAGCAATGGCTCCTGCAGCCATTGACTCCGACAGTCCTCAAGACAGTGCATCCACCGTCTTCCTCATCCAAGCCGCCCTTCGCCAAGAAATAGCAAATCTCGGCGTCGCACCTGTTTGCGCTGTTTGCACTACCGAGAGCTCGGCTTCTGTTAACAAGATTCCGGTGTACTTCACGCTACCCTTCCCGCTACCGGAACCCTGCTGAATGGAGAACGTCGGATGATAGATCGATCTGCTTTCACTGCTCTCACGCCAGCCACAATGCGCGCTACTGTCGCAATCGTTGGACATCCAATTCATCTTCGAACAATGGGACATGGCGTCACTTTGAAGGCAACTCTTGCCGGTTTTCTACTCCGTACGATCCACAGCCCGCTCCTACTAACGTTCAGGGCCGAAGGTTCAGCCGGTCACCATCACCACAAGGCCGCCGATCTCTCTCGCTGATGATTTCTCGATCCAGGTCCCCTGCACGACCTGGGCCCTCAACCTGGGGAAACTAGACCATGCAGCTCCCGGAGGTGACGCTGCATTAACGACCCGTTCTGCAAATTCTCTGTTGACGATTCCTACACGCCGCAATATTTTGGACCTTTTGGTGGAGGACGTAACCGTTACAGCCTTCATAAACACTGGCGCAAGAATTTCAGTCATGAGCGCTGCTCTCTGTATTAAACTGCGAAAAGTGATCACGCCTCCTATAAAGTGTGCAGTAATGCTTGCCGATGGGAGCACATCTACCGTTCTCGGCATGTGCACCTCTCGCGTGTGTATTGCTGGCCTCCAGACCGTCGTATTTTTCACCGTGCTTTAGAAGTGTCCACATGACGTGATTATCGGTCTCGACTTTCTTTCTGCGCACTCCGCCCTTATCGACTGCTCGACGGGTCTTGTTCAGTTGGAACTGCCTTTTTACGCCGCTGTTGCCCGTGATGCTCAACGTCGCCTTTGTGCCACCGAGTTCCTGCATCTTCCACCACAAGCCGCGACTTACGTGCAGCTCGTGTGTGACCTGCCTGTGTGCGATGGTGACTATGTCGTTTTATCTATTACCGACGTTGTGCTAAAGCATTCCATTGCTGTCCCGCACACCGTGGTGAGAGTACGCCACAACCAGACCCATTTGTTTCTTTTGAACTTTGGTTTCTCCGCGCACATGCTGCCTGCTGGTATTAAACTAAGCGTCATGTCGTCGTTGCAAGAGTGTCATATTTCTGAACTGTTGACTGAGCAACCTACTCCGCACGTCAATTTGCTCACTGCGCATAACCTCTCAAGCATTGACATTGCCAAAATGATAGCGCCAGATCTTTCGCCCTCTGAAGCACAAGAGCTCCACCGTCTGTTGACATTTTATGCGGATATATTTGATCTTGAAAACCGCCCTTTAGGCCAGACATCAGTTGTGACCCATCACATCGACAACGGCGATGCCAACCCAATACGTCGCCGCTCTTACCGTGTCTCCGCTGCCGAACCTTCTGTCATCCAGAAAGAGGTCGAAAAAAATGCTCACCAAAGGCGTCGTCGAACAGTCATCTAGTCCATGGGCATCCCCGGTCGTGCTTGCCAAGAAGGAGGACAACACATGGCGGTATTGCCTCGACTATAGACATCTCAACAAGGTCACTAAAAAGGACGTTTACCCCTTACCAAGATTAGATGACGCCCTTGACTTCCTTCATAGCACAAAGTTTTTCTCGTCCATTGACCTTCAATCTGGTGATTGGCAGATCGCTGTTGACCCACGGAACCGAGAAAAAACAGCATTTGTAACCCCCGATGGGTTATACCTATTTAAAGTAATGCCGCTTCGGCTTTGTAATGCGCCGGCCACCTTCGAGCGCATGATGGATTCCCTTCTGCGCGGCTTCAAATGATCCACTTGCTTATGCTCCTTAGATGATATAATTGTTTTTTCACCGACGTTCGCAAGCCATCTTGAGCGACTCTACAGTATTCTCCAAGTATTCCGCTACGCTGGTCTCCAGCTGAACTCCTCCAAACGCCGTTTCGGCCGTCGCGAAATAACTGTACTTGGTCTGCTCGTTAACGCATCTGGGGTACAGCCCAATCCGGACAAATTTCGTGCAGTGGCCCAATTTCCCGTACCCTCTTCTCCTAAGGACGTCCGGAACTTCCTCGGTTTGTACTCCTATTTTCGCCGCTTCATCCGGAATTTCGCCGATATTGTGCGGCCTCTCACCGAGCTTCGTGAAAAAGACGTCCCATTTGCTTGGAATTCGCCTCAAAAGGCTGCATTTTCGGCGCTCATTGCAGCCCTCACGACTACGCCAATATTAGCCCACTTCGATCAGACTGCCCCGACCGAAGTTCGTACTGACGCGAGTGGCCACAGAATTGGTGCTGTTTTAGCACAGCGTCAGCATAGACGTGACTGCGTCATTGCCTACGCCAGCCACCTTTTATCCCCTGCCGAGCAAAACAATGCCATCACCGAAGGAGAGTGTCTGGCTCTTGTTTGGGCTGTCGCTAAATTTCGCCCGTACCAGTGCGGCCTCAATTTTACTGTTGTAGCTGATCATCGTGCACTCTACTGGCTTTCCTCGCTCAAGTATCCCACGGGACGTCTCGGTCTTTGGTCTCTCCGCCTCCAAGAATGCACCTTCTCGATCGTGTATAAATCTGGTCACCTCCATCAAGACGCCGACTGCCTGTCGGCGTCTTGCCGTCGACTGCCGTCTTGCCGTCGACTACCGTCGACTGCCTGACGGTAGCCAGTGGATCCGCCAGACGCCACAGAGAGAGCTATTGAGGCTTGCGTCTTATCAATAATATCAGACTTTCTTGATATAGCTTCTGAGCAACGCCGCGACCCGGATTTACTTCCCATCATAGAACCCACTTCTCTGAACTTGTATTTCCTTCATGAAGGTGTTCTCTACCGCCACAACATGCGCCCTAATGGTCCTGACCGCCTTCTCGTAGTGCCTTCCCATTTGCGTGTAGATGTTGTCCGACAGCTTCACGATGAACCTACCGCTGGTCACCTGGGAGTCACCCGCATCTATGATCGCGTCCGGCGCCGTTTTTTCTGGACATGCCTATATCGCTCTGTGCAAAAGTATGTCGCCAGCTGCGACCTTTGTCAAGGTCGAAAACGACCAACATCGCTTCCAGCTGGCCTTCTTAACCCTATTGAGATGCCTGCTAAACCATTCTACCGCGTAGGGCTCGACCAATTCGGGCCGCTTCTAACTTCTGCATCCGGGAACAAATGGGTTGCCGTGGCGACTGACTACGCGACACGTTACGCGACCACCCGCGCTCTTCCAACCAGCTGCGCTACCGATGTCGCCGACTTTCTGCTACATGACATCATATTGCATCACGGCGCTCCTCGACAGCTCGTTACTGACCAAGGCCGATACGTTTTATCTCGCGTCGTCCAGGATATCGTACGTTCCTGTTCCACGAACCACAAGTTCAAAACGGCATACTATTCACAAACTAATAGACTTACAGAGCGCCTGAATCGCACCATCACCGACATGTTGTCAATGTATGTTTCTCCAGACCACCGTGACTGGGACGCAACGTTACCCTACGTCACCTTTGCTTACAACTCCTCTAGACATGACACCGCTGGCTATTCCCCATTCTACCTTTTTTATGAACGGGAACCCTCTCTGCCTCTTGATACACTCCTTCCCGCTGGTTCAAGCTCCCCTGTCCCATACGTCTGCGTTGCCATGAAGCGAGCCGATGCAGCACGACAGGTTGCCCAAAAACGACTCATACTTTCTCAGGCCTCTCAGAAAGATCAATACGATCGTCACCACCGTAAAGTTTCGTATGCACCAGGTTCTCTTGTACTCTTGTGGACCCCACGTCGTCACATCGGTCTCTCAGAAAAGCTTTTATTTCGCTATGACCGACCATACAAAGTGCTTCGCAAGATAACCAACCTCACCTACGAGATACAGCGAGACCTCAATGAAGCGCACTCAATGCCACCACCAGTTACTGCTGTGCACGTCCTAAGACTGAAACCTTATGTGTCACCCAACACTCCCCTTTCGTGACAAGCGCCGGGTCGGCACTTCAACGCCGCGGGGTAGTGCCACAAGGCAGTAGTGGGATTGGGGCATAAAGCTGTAGAGGGTTTCTGCCAGGAAGAAAAGACTACAAAGTGAATAGAGACTGGTACCAGCCCGCCAGTGTGCCAGGCATTGTCGTCGCGTGTAAAGGTCGTAAATATCTGCAAATATACGTTTCCTTGTAAGAATATCTCCAAAAAACTATCGCCTCTGTGAAGTTCCAGAAACAAGAGAATATTGCTTAATTAGTTGTAACGGCGCCATCCTTTTCTGGGACGTCCTGCAGAGGGCTTTTAAAAAACGTCTGGATTTAAATTCTCATAGTATCGGTTATCTTGTACCACCCAAATGCAATGATCCGACAGTTGACGCGCTGTTGTTAATGGGCAGCTGAAAGACTTTTATAACCCACTGCACTTTCAGCCGAACTAGTATACTGAGTTGATGAAGTTTGCTACTCAAATGACCTTTCAGACATTGTGTTGTACAGGATTTGCTTTGTAACATTCATTGTACATTTGTCAAATCGACCATATGTGTGTTGTACGCTATGTATATACGTAATCCACATTTGTATATAATATCGTGTACGAGGGAAAAAACAAATAGGCGTGGCCGTGTGGTAGAACATCCGCTTGCCACGCAAACAGCCCGGGGCCCACTTGGACCAAACAACCCTGGTTAAGTTGCAAATTTGCTCCAGGTTTTTTTTTTCATTTACATTATTTGCAGCGTTCTCAATTTATCGGTACGCATAACATGATGATTTTTCACTCACAACCAGCGATGCCCATTCCGACGCTGGAATTTCTGTGAAATGAGCTCTTTACCATACCGCATTAAAATGAGTGCAATGAAGTCAAAGTAAACGAAAAGATAAGTTATCGCACTAGCAAAATATATTTCCATGAACTCACTTTCAGAGCTGCGAATGGCAATTTACCAAATGACTGCACCCCTGATTTTGATGTACAAAGGAGTGCGGTCTTGGGGGTTTTAGTTCTTTCATGTATTCTCATCTACACACCTAGCTTTTTTACTACGCGACAAATAGTGCCTTGTAAAATAAACTACAGCTGAAATGGCAAAGGTACAGCTTCGTTTCAGAGGTGCTCCAACTAGCGCTCAGAATAGTTGTGTACAAAACACAAAAATTCTGTTACTTTACCGAGGTCTCCAGAGAAGTGCGAGTCACAACTATTTATTTAGCCTGGTAAAAAAAGTCTGGTAGTACTCGGCTACAACCACCTTCACACTTTTCCAGTTTATTACGTTATTCAGTCAAAATTTATTTTGTTCGAGATAATCTTTCACTCAGATGCTCATGAAAGCTTTCAGCGTGGTTCCTGATTGGTGTCGTGAAAAGAACGCCTGATTATTTGAATGGAAAATAACCTACGTTTAACAATATTTCGAGAGTTTTTATAGTTGACGACATATAGACGTAATATAAAGAATAACAGATCCTACGTACAGTGAAAAGTGTTGATATGCGAAGCACTAATGAAGAAGGTTTAGTTGCCACAATAAAATCACCACAACGGTACGAAGCGAATGAGAATTATGCCGTGCATGACAATTTCATGATTATAATGTTTGCGCCTGGCATTTGTGTCTGTCATCCATTCGCGTAACGTAATATCAAATTAGTGATATGATAATCTAACAAAACATCCGCGAGCGCGCTAGGAACGTAGCTTCTAGTCACATTTCACATGCCAGCATGTCATGGTTATCATGTTTGGACGTGTTATTTACTTTCGTGCCTATTCACGTCACGTAATACCAAATTTGGTGTATGTGAAGCTAGCGAAGCGTTCGCGAGAGCATCATGAGTGTGGCATGTAGACATATTTCTACACGATACGCATGTCATGATTTCCATGTGGGGGCCTGCAACTGATGTCCGCCATTGCAGTCATGTCATACCATACCAGTTTTGCATTATATCATGTCAACAAAACCGCCATTGGAGCAGCAAGACCATGCCATATAAATCATGACAATTATGACATAATTCTAATGAATGGTACCTAATGCTGGTCATAAAATTATGTTATATTATAGCAACTTTGGTAAAGATCCCATTATCATAAAGGCCAGGAGAGCCAAAAGCCGTAAGCGGATAGATAGATAGATAGATAGATAGATAGATAGATAGATAGATAGATAGATAGATAGATAGATAGATAGATAGATAGATAGATAGATAGATAGATAGATAGATAGATAGATAGATAGATACTGTCAAAGTCGCCAAAGTTTGCTAAGAAACACTTCGCATTTTAAAATATGTGATTAGGCTGTAAATGTAAAAAGACAACAAGTGCCCATTTTTTCCAACAACTGTGTTCTTTACACGCAAATTTACAAATCTTAAAGGCACTCGCACATGTCTGGTTTTGTAATATTTGTTTGTTGTGGATAGGTTTTTATGCTACATAAATTAAACGTCTCTAAAAAGTTTGTTTTGACAATTTCAACGAACCCAATTAGAGCAAAATATCAGTTGTTCTATGTCGTGGGCAGGGCTATACCCAGAAAATGCACACCGGGTGTGTTGCCTTCCAGAAACGTGTTTGACATGCGGTACAGAGGACAAACAACACGCAAGAGCACTTGACTACCCAGCAGCCACTTCAGGTGATGGGCGCAACCCCACTGAAGCAAATTTGTACTTACGCGACTGGCCATAGAGTCTTGTGCATATCAAAACTCCTCTTTCGAAAAAAAAAATAATATGCGACTGACAACTATCAAAGAAAACCGCATGGCTACGCGTTTGTGAAAAAAGCATTTGTGTCGTTAACCAATTCCTCTTTGATTTGTACCGACCTCCCAAAAGTAACAAGGTCGCAAATCTTAATTCAATATGTCGCTCCGCGAAAACGCCCTTGGAAAAACATGACTCCGTATCTGCATGTTTCACTGCAAATTTCATCGAAAGACAATAGCCTTGCGTGAGGAGAGAGTAAACAAAACGTGTATTTAATGTTCTGTGCGAAAAAAAAAATCGGTGAATTGTATACTGGAAGCGTGGAGTGAGAGATTCTCGATACGTGTTTCGAAGGCGAACCAGCGCATCGAGGCACGTTAGACACAAGTGCCATCTGGGAGTTATCTTCGAAAACGAAGGAAGGCGCGTGCGCCCGCAGATAAAGATGCGTGCCTGTCTCGGAGGCGATAAGGTGTAGAACGCAAAGCGATGGGCAGGTGCCACCACTATGTCGTCCATAGAAAGCGCGGGAAACACTTGCCTTTTTAAACAGCGCGTTGCGCTGTCAGCGCAGCGTGATAAACGCTACGGTCCTTAGAATTACTTATGTGTGCCGTCACTAGTAAAAATGTAGACGTACAAAACATCGAGATGCGATTATGGTGCCTCAGATATGCGCAATAATTGCTTTTTAATTGACAATCGCACAAGTATGAACACTGAAAATTTAGAAATATTGGTGGTCACAGCGGATGGGATTGGCTGTAAGAGGTATGCCGTTAGAAAATGCCGTTAGAAAAATCGTTACCGCGGATAAACAGACAAGTGTACAGACAGACAGAAAGACCAAAGTTTAGGCGTCGAAGGTCCTTAAGAAACGCTGTCGTCTTGACAACGACATAAGTGGCTTTTAAGAGAAACGTATATCTGCCAGGCCCTGCTGCAATTTTGAAATGCCTCATACGCTGTAAAACTCAATGAATCGCTTAACAGCCTTCTCCGTCATCCTTTACACTATTTCGACTGAAGTGGCTTCGTCTCAGCGGAAAAACAAACTGAGAGCCCACCTATTGCTTGGGATTTAGGTGGTGATGCAAGACTCCAACAATGGCTGAGACAAAACACGGAACAGCAGTTAATACAAAAGCAGGATGACATCGTCTTGACCGAATTTCCGGAATCTATCTGCACAAAATAACAAAACGAGACTTTAGCGAAATGAAAACAGGGCATACGAGCTCCTTCCAACTTCTTTTTCTTCACCTTCAATCAATGCATTTAGTTTTGGTAAAAACGTATTACATTTTCTGTTGTGATGTGGACCGCGCCTGCGCTTGTTACAAGGAAAGGCGCAGGTGCAAGGGGCTTAGAGTGAAGTGATTTCGTGGATGTGCTACGTGGCGACACAATCTTTCCTGTCACATAGTTTCCAACGCAAATATTTCAGTGCACAGTTATTATATTTGGATTCGTCAGCACGACTTATCATTTTATTACGTTTCGATAAACAAAATATTGGCAGACTATTGTGGGTAGATACACGGTAGTTCAAGTACTGAATCCGATCGCGCGAAAACGGTACTCATTTGTGGGCTGCTACTGCGGATCGACAAGCCAAGAATAAAAAAAAATGGCTGGAAACTAGTTCTCTCGCTAAAAGAAAAACTTTGAGGGACAAAGCGAGTGGGAAGGGTGTTTCAGCTGCACTGGCTGGAAACTTGGTAATAAGAGAGATATGCAGCGTCCTGAGAGAGATTTATGCTATGAGGCGCTAGTGGTGCCAAATCCCAAACCAACCATATAGGTAATGGTGTGGGCGCTCTAAAAACGTTGTCGGAAAAGGGAGTGAGAAGCCTAGCAAAAAGTGCTGCTTCTTTTTTTTTCTTTTATCATAATCGTATTTTTCTTCTCTACAAATTTGCTTTCATTTCCTCTACACTACGTACGCAAGGGTTTATCAGCACCACTTACATTGTCACCTATTTGTTTCGTCACCAGTTGCTTTGTTCATTTTTAGTGGACTGATAGCGAGTAGTAAAATTTGCCCTATTTTTGTGGAACATCACTGGTTATGAGAGACCATGACTGCATTACAGACCGCGATGGCATTAGACGTCGACAAGCCGAGGCGCTATTGTGCTTTCCACCAAAAAATCCAAAAGATAACCAAGTCAGGAAAAAAGAGAGAGATTTCCATTGAAATATTTTGGGAAGGGATGTATATCTCAATAGACGAATATAGAATAATTGTAAAAAGGTTTGATCCACAGGTCTCTAAAGGCTATGAGTAACACAGAAGATAACTTGCAACAGGAGTGACTGCATGTAACCTACATCGTCAGCACGCAAACATGAATCATGCTTTAAATAATAAAAAAATATATGTATGCGAAAGGTTAGGCAGTGGTGACGTTCAGCATTGTGTGTGATCGAAAACGACCTGCCACTGGACACTCCCTATTCTCTTTGCAAAATATGACCAATGGTCCCAGTCTTGTTTGTGTACTACACATCTTTAATGCCGCGCAATAATAGGGCGGCTCGTGCAAGAGTGAATGTGGTATGGTATAGGCCTTCGCACCGTGAAATTATGAAACTAAAAAAAAACTATTCGCAGTCGCGCCCCAAATGTGGCCACGACTCATGTTCTTTTAATCACATGCTCTGGCTGTGCCCAGCCCTTAACGCCACTTTGCCAATCACGAAGGAGCAATGGTATGCATCTCTGAAGAGCAGCGGCCTTCATACACAACTCCAGGCCATCCATAAGGCCCACGACATCACGACGAAACTTCGACTTCTGGTCCCATCGTGGGCGGGGCAACCGACTTGATACGGCGGAAGGCTTATGCCTCCCCTAAATATCTGTCCCTCAAGATCTCAATTGAGTTGTTGTCATGTCATGTTACGATTCTTGGAGTCTCACATCCCATGTAGTGCTCGACAGAAATACTAAGACACTTTGCTGTCAACCTGCTTTAATGTGATTTAAAAGCAGACCGCCTTAAGATCGAGCTCGGTCCACTGATGTTTGCGAGACTGCATTGATTGATGGCGTCGTAAAGCGTTACGTAGAATCTCACTGGAGAAAGGGGATAAAAGAGGAATGGACCGGAAAGATAAGAAAGAAAGAAAATCATTAGCAATGTGGGATTAAAATCCTAGCAATCACGCTACAAGATTGAGTGTTGTAAGCACTTGGCTGGCTAGACCCATCAGTGAAGAGCGCGAAAGTGATATTAGGATAGAAGAAGGTAAAGTAAAAAAAAAGCCAGACAGAAAACAGGAGAAATATATAGGGAGACGGAGAAAGAAAGAGAGAATGATGGAAAATAAATAAATAGAGCTACACAGCTTCAATTTGCCTTTCCTGGGCTCAATTTGTCTTTCCTTATTTGGCCCTCGATCACAGAAAGACGTGACACAAACTATGGGATGGTGTGATACAGTATATACGCAATGTTTTGTTATTTATATATGGGTTTTTATGCGGTTTGATTAAAAGCTTTTTTGTTTCACGGATCACAAATGGGGAGTGGGTTCTCAAGATCTTGTTTGTGTTATAAGACTGTAAGCACAGAAAAACTTTTCCCTTTCACAATAACGCTCTTGTGGTTTGTAAAGCGAAAAGCCAAAGGATTAGTTAATTAGTTAGTTAGTTATTTAGGTAATTAGTTAGTTAGTTAGATAGTTAGTTAGTTGTACAATTATAGTGCAAGTATATTGGGCCCTTCGTGAGGGTGAGAACCTCCAAAAATATTATTCAACTTGCAGTGTTTTTAAGGCGTTTTCAGCAGTAGCACTTCTGGCGTTTTCTGTGACAAATTCACCCTAACCGTGAAGCCCCATGCTTGCCCTTATTCAGCTTGTCACTCAGTGTTTGGATTCATAAAGTTGAAACACCTTCTTCAATAGGCAATATGCGAAATCAACAGCGAGATCTAGTGAACGCAGCAGGTACCATATCCACCATTTTGATGCTGGCGAGGCTTGACCACTACGCGCGGGCGACCCACATGCGAACGTACGCGTTTCAACGCTTCGACTGTCACAGTCAGATTTTTTTTGCTGGCGAAATGCCATGTACACTGCTGTGTGCCGCTGTGCAAGCAGCGCGGAGTCAGACAGCGATGGGAGCAAGGTATGTGGCATAAATTACAATTTTGCAGCGATCATTTAAACGCAAAACAGGCTATGGCGTGGACAAGCTTTATGGGCACCGTCTAGGATGTATGTATCTCCGCGGTGCGCGGGCTGCACGAAAGCAATGCAGGACTAACCATTTTTCTGTGTTACGTGGACAGGCCGTGTTTTTATACGTTTGTCAGCTTTGCGGCTAGGTGTTTTCACTACGTCAGAGCCTCTACACGACAGTGTTGCTGTTCGATTTACCCTCTCGAATTCACTGAGAAGCTGTGCGGCATTCAAATTTTCTAATGACTTCGCGGAAGCCTCGGACTACCCGCGGACTATCCGCGGTGAGTCTGAGATGGTAAATTGAAGAGCCGCGGTGATTCCCTGCAGTCGAATAGAGAGTCCGCCACTGCTGGTTGGGTAACTAGTGTGTCAGAACCGAACTGTTAGGACGGGCTTTTTTGCGACGAGATTACAACATGTAGGTAGACGACGTAGAAATGTTATTTTTGAAGGTGTTTGCGCACAGAGACGTGCAGAGCTTCCGCTACTCCGAGTAACATGCGGTACACGCATTCTAGAAAGGCAGCTCGTTGCTTGTCCGTATTCAAGTTCCTTTGTGTCCGCAAGTATGGTCACCGCGCAGCAATAAAACAGTCATTCGGAAGATAAGGGCTATGCCCACTTTGGAACAGAAAAGTATCTGCTCAGGCGCTTAACTTCACTTCCCCCAACGTGTGTGGACGCAAATTTTCTATTGGGGCCTCTCTCACTAATTTTCCTTTAGCAACGAAATAAAATCGAAAAGATAGCGGGGCGCACTGCTGTAGGTTTCGAAAACTGGCACCATGAATATCGCCAGGGCTTGACTGAATGACGTTCTGCATGAGTTCAGAGTGCGGCAGTCCTATTTATTCGTAAGACGGGATTCATTCTCTGTATTTTAGTTTCTTTGGCTCAGTTGCGTAGAAGCTGTTTTTTTGTGTTGCAACTCACCTCTATTGAAAAACGTTTCATGATGCATTATAAAACATACAGCAGTAAAGACAGCCATAACGTAATCGAGTCGTATGGTATTCAGCATTTTGGCTGCCTTACACTCGCAGCTCCTAAAAACGTTTGAAGCTACTTAGATATAAAAAATAACTGATTTAAATTCCCCTGAGTGTCCACAGGTTACTAATGCCCCTTAAGGCTTTTTGTGAAGGGCCATATCTAGGAAAGGCTGCTAGGAAACGGGAGTGTGCACAGAAAAAAACTGAGGGGGGGGGGGGGTCACATTACAAGTGCATCATTAGTCCTGTGATGCACATATAGTGTGACCTCTATTCCCTGTGAGATGAATTTGTGATAGTGCCTGTGTTTGTAAACAACAATCGTTTAAACAGCTAAGAGAAACCTAGCTCATGACGTCGCACTGAATGTTTGTTTGCTTATATTTTGTAGGTGTCCTTCCACCGCTTTCCAAAAGATGCAATGACATACAAGTAGAGATGTGGCAAGATTCCTAAACAGTTTGTCCACATCACATGTTCGGGCACTGTAAACGTCTTGCTGTGGTCATCGCAGTAGCTCAGCGCAGTGAAGCGAGTGTTCAGGAGTCGTACGGCTGTGCTGGCGAACGCGTTGCCGTCGACCGCTAGCCTAGATTAAAATGGCGGCGGGGTCAAAATGCACAGTGTTGCCAGAGCACAAAGCAATTTCGCATATGGTCCATTATGTCTCATGTTTGAAGTATTTCACGATATTCTCATGTACGCATTTTCTCCCTGTTTTGCCTCACACGAAATCAATGACCAACAATAGGGTGCCTAATCACCAGCAAATTTTCAAGCTGAAGATCTGTTAATAGAAAATAATATCATCAATGTCTGTTACAGCGTTGTTGTTTTTTACATACCTTAGAAATAGATGCAATGATGTAGTTGCCATGAAAAAGATGTATAGATCGTAACATATGTTACACTCGTCGTAGTAGTAAAGTGCTTAATGTGCCCGATTGTTGACCCTAGGTTCGCGAACTCGATTCCAGCTGAAGCAGTTGTGTTTGAATAGAGGTAAAGGCCCACGTGCATATAGTCACGTGTGCGTTAAACAATACCAGGTGATTGGATTTTCACAACGCTCGAATGCGGCATTGGTCATATTCATATTGCGGTCTGGGTACGTAAAAGCGCAGAAATTATTAATATGTTATAGCATACATGCCGAGAGCTGACATTGGTGGATAGTGAACTTGATATTGTGCCCAATGCCACATGTTCCTTGCTGCAGTGACTCTTCTTCCAAACTCAGAGGTAATAGCGCCCGTGAAGTAGCTTTTTGCATTAAGGTTCAGTAAATACGATGCTGCAATTGACAAGGCTGCCTCACAATAACGAAAGTACGATCGAGACTCAAGGCACACACAGCCCTGAGGCCCCGTACGCAGCACTAAATCACAAATGTGACGTTCTTGATCAGGAGGAAAAGCTAGACCTTGTGGCAGGCATTACATTTCACATTAAAGGTGCCCTTCAACACTTCTTTGGTCATGGTCAGAAAACGCTGCCGATCGGTAGTAGAGACTCCAAAGAACACGTGAGCCATATATTGTAGCGCATACATGACCTGCATTTCACTATTTTTTGTGAGAGTCAGTAAAGATTGCTTTCTCTTCTCTCCACGATTGACGGAAGGATCTGCAAAATCATTCGTAGAATTTAGGCCTTCAATCAACATGGCGCACTCGGTCGTTACAGAAATCGCTGCGGGAGGCCGCCACTTGTGCACGCGAGCGCGTGCGATCACACTAAACATGCCGCGTATTCGAAGAAAAAAAAAACGAATGCTCAAGGTCACGAGGCGTGCATGACGTATATTTCTTGCCCGTTACATCCCCCTCCTGCTTACCTTCCAGTGCTTCCGTCGGAACGACAGAACAGAGGATGCGATTGCAGCGTGCGGCAATTCTTCGTAAGTCCACTCGTACTGGACCGATTCTTAAAAATTTTGTGGCGTTGAGTTTGTTAGAGAATGAGCTCTTTTAGTGAATCTGTTTCTTGCTAACATGAAAAAGTGTTTCTGAGCCCGTTTAAAGCTATTAACGCCGTACTTCCGGATTGTGTCAACAAAGTATTCAAAAGAACGCAGATTTAAATGCTAGCCGGATTGAAAGCCGATTTAGAAAAACTGACATTGCGTGTCTTAGCTACATTATAAGATTCTTGTTGTTTTCTGATTTATTCAAGGTAGTTTCCGAAACAACTTTGAAAATCCTTGTTGGCCCGACACCAAACTCTAGAGCGAACGATGATTCTTGAATAATGGTCTAGCGATGTCAGCTAAAAACGAATGCAATTACAGTGTAACAGACAAGGACTGACAAGGGTGCCCCACAAAGCGCTGTGTTCTTGTCGTCATTACTTGAGTGTTGCAATGTTCTAACATTCACTATGCAATACTAAGTTATTCATATATTCACCCTTTAAGACTACAAACACGCATGGGCACGCACTAAAGCACGCGAAGAAAGCATCAGACATTCTAATGTCACCGAGTTAAGTGGCACTACGTGCCTCGTAAAACAAAACATTCAATATGTCCACCCGTTTTCCTGTGATTCCATTTTGCATGTTATCAATTCATTAAAATGTATATTGCTGCCTTGCGCAAAGCGCGCCCGCATAATCTTACAACCTTTTCATGAGATTACTTGTTCAACGCGAACGTTAGAGTTTGTTCTGGAACTTACGTAGCCTTGCAGAATAATGCTGGAATTTGCGACTTTACATATATACAAGCCGATGTGCTCGCCCACTTGTGATTGCTATCCACGGCCGACGCTTTGTTCACTGGTAACAGTGCACAGCTTGCATTGCTTGCTGTAATTTGAGTTTCTTTCCCTGGCGCAAGCTCGGCCAAATAAAGAGTTTCATCTTGGGCATGCCGACTTATGTCTTCGTCAACGTGACGATCCTGTGACAATAGTCATTTATCATTCAGTGAGTCGACAATCAATCTCCTTACTGCAAGGAAAACTTACTGAACTCTATAGTAAATACACACGAACCAAGTCAACGATTTCAATAAAAGAATGCACTGTTTTTTAATATATACTGCAGATTTTTATGCGCGAGAACTATGGCGTGATCTTGAAGTACTATATAAGGAAGTATGGGGATTCAATTTTGACCATTCAGGGTTTCTTACCATGCACGTAAGTTTAAGAACATGATGAGTCTTACGTTGCGTTCACCCCGAGATATGGTAGGCGTAACCGGAAACCAAAACTTCACACCGCAGCTAAGCATCGCGACATCTTAACAATGTCGCAAAGAGCCCGCCCACAATCTTAGGCCATGTTCGGATCAATGTAAAGAGCATTTATCTATATTTATGATTCGAGTCATAACTTGCTTACTCGATGCACAATAACCCGGATGAATCATAGATATATCATTTTTGTATTGTTTCATACACAGCGACGCTGTCACAGTAAACGTTTACTAGCCCTGAAAGTCATGGTCCACGTTTCCACACAAGTACACCTTGATTTAGCTGTGATTACGACGTTCGGATGCTTGCCTGCAAGTCACAGTGGTGGCACTTTAGATAGAAGTAAAATGACCACCAGTTGGTCAGAATTTTCGGAGATCTCCGCAATGGCGTCAACCATAATCGTATTGTGGTTTTGAGGCGTATTACACAAGGTATTATTACTATTACATCGAAATAGCGTTATCATTAGCCGCACGAATGCGTCATTTTACCGGGTATCCAAGTTGTATCTCAAATGGTATAGAGAACATACCAAGATAAAGCAAAAACGAGCGTTGCGATGTTTTCCACTGAGTACGCTCAATCCGCAAATGATGGTCCAGGCCCAAAAGCACAATTGCATTTCGCCACAGGGTTGCTTACCAAAATCACCTCGCACGTTGGGACGAGGGTGATATATGGACCTAATTCGCTTCGTCCTTCAGGGTGCATTAGCCTCGGTCACGTTTTATTGATTGCGAACGCCAGCGCGCAATTACGTATTTATTCCCGTTGGAATAGTAGGTGTGTGTTCCATGATCCTCGCCTCAAGTTCGTTCTTGCTGGAATGGGAGAAAACAAATAAAAACTACTGTTGCATTGATTGGGCTCATTAGTCTATCTGTACTCATCTGTTCGCTCGCTGGTGCAGGTGGTACGCTGTTGACCGGTCTGTTGCTCCGCAACATCGTTTTCTTTCGCGTCAGTTTTTCTCGGCACTACCGCGCTACACCCGGAGATCGCAGAGAAGAGTAGCGTGCGAGTCCACCTGATCACTAATATATGGAAGTTTTTGAATAACTAACCGGGAATTTACATTGCCGCCTCTCGCGAGAAGAGATATTGCTTAGAACTGCGCTGCTCTACCACCCGTTTTTCGCTGCCTCCTACCCCCTCTGGACATACGCCTTCGGAGAGACATATTGATGTTGAGTGCAATTCGTTGACGGCGACGACGAAAGCGATTTGCTTTAGTCTCCGTGTAGGCACTCACTACGCTCGTAAAATTGAAGCGACAAATATATTTTTATTGTCACAAAAGAGCACCACACTGTGTGCCTGCAGTGTGTTTAATACTTTCTGCTGTGGAAGGCGCAACAATAATTTTAGTGCCTAATGAATGCATCATATTTTGACCTCTAGAGTTCTTCTATACTGGCATGTGGATGTCTATTATAAGAAAGCGATATATACTAAAAGTTGCCCCAGTTTTGTATTTTTAGGTGGCTATCTATAACGGCGAGAATAAGGAAATCACAACAAAAAAGGGCGTAATATTTTTCAGACACTCAAAAGCTATCCTTATATTTTGTTAACACTTACACATTTTCTTTACCGACGCACACTTTTTTGCCAGGCAAGGAGCAGCATGTCCTGCTTCATTTGTACCAAATACAAGACGACTCATTCTGGCTTCATTCAGTAGCTAATGGTTATAATGGGGCGACTGCGTCCAGCTTACCTAGCAGTTATATGTTCTCACCATCTCTTTGTGTAAGCGAAGATAAAAAGAAAAGTCATTTTCAGTAAGCTACGTCCAAATTTGCATTACGTGGTGCTTTGCCTTTAGAATTAAAACGTGGTGGTATTTTCGGGCCTTAGTCACCCTTCACACGCGCTAACCTTGATTTTCTTCACAGGGGACAGCCTCAACCAGATGCCGTGAGCCAAAGAACGTGTCTGGCTGTGACAGTGGCTGTTGTGAACTCACCTTGAGTGCCTAATGCAAGTACAATTACCATGTACCCACTATATAATAAGTAACAAAGTACCCGTCTGCCTATGGCAACGGCGCACCCATGTTACGAGACACTGCTGTTAACATCGCTGATTACGTTAACGGTTAATATAAGGCTGAGCCCTTTGCAACTGGTAGGCAGCTGTAAATCAGCGACCTACGGAAGTTGCATATGCGGCAGCGCGTGCTACGCATAGTGCTGCGCGCCAATACATCTGTTGACATTACTCTGCACCAGAAATGACGCCTATATATGCCCTTTTTGTTCTAGAATTTATTAAAGGTGCTAGAATTTTTATGAGGTATACGTTTAGCTCGACCGGTGCCTATATAATTTGTAACTTTGCATTTAGGGTGGCGGTGGTGGTTGTGGTTGTAGTGTTGCAACTTGTGAAATTAGCCTATCCATAATTTAGGGGCTTCCGCTTGCATATTTTGTTTGTCAGTTATTGAACATTTTGGCCAATGAAGTGCGGTGCTGTTTTTTTCACGAGAGCAACCTCTAATTCTTCAAATGTTTTATGCAAACTTTTTGTCTGCTCGAGAATGATATATCTATACGCTTGCAAGCTATATACTTGCAGGCTACACACTTCTAGGTCACCTGTTCATTTCTGTCGAACCAGCTATTGCTTTCTCGGTCTGCTCATGTATAAGAGTACGTATTGTCACGAACTGTGGAACGACAAGGGCCTCCGCCAGCCTTTAGCCCTTTCCCCTCCCCTGCAGTGAGCTAGGTGTTCTTCTTACTCTAAATAAATTACAACAAGAACAACAGCAACAACTACTACTACTAGTACTACTAATACTACTACTACTACCACCACCACTACTACTACTACTACTACTACTGATGCTGCTGCTGCTACTACTAGTACTAGTACTACTACTACTACTATTACTACTGATACTACTGCTACTAATACTACGCACAATGCCGGCGTTCGATTCTGTCTCCAATGCAAACTTTCCTGTGTCACCTTTCATGTTAAACGTGGAAAAGGCTAAATATATCAAATGGATGTTGATATAAGCTGGTAGATAGAAAAGAGTTCTATCTAAAATACTAGATGAAGTTTCTTAAGCTACTGCCCATACAGTGCCACGCATACTTCCTACGTCAGGACGTTGGTTTAGGGAAATTGGGATTTCAGGGAAGAGAGTAGTAGGAAACAAACAATAAAATAAAAGGAATTCCTCGAAAGCACTGAAGCGTAGACGTAGCGCCACCGGGAAGAGCAACCAGCAGAAAAAAAACATTAAATGCATAGCGGGAAGCGTCGGCGCCTCGGAATTCAGTGAGGATAGAAAAACGCGTTGCCACGCCGAGGAGAACAAAATAGGAGAACGTTGCCACGCCGAGGGCAGAACGCAGTGATACGGCGAGATTTACATCCCTCCGAGACGGCACGGGACATCCTGAAAACTCGTAAAACGGCTGACCAAGCTCTGCAAAAGTAATATAGGAAGGTGCCGCTGCTCCCTCGCCGAAGCTTAGAAAAAAAAAAGCGAAGCGCGGACCCAATGAAGGACAGGAAACGCCCCAGGGGAATAAAGAGACGATGCGAATATAAAAGAAATAGAGGGAGAACGAAGTGCTCTGAGATGGACATCGAAGAAAAAAAGCTTATCTAGAGGTAGCCAAATAGCGTATCAGGATATCGCCACGCTTGGGACCACATTCAAATCGAGAATCTGAGATTGGCGCCGGATCCCAATGTTTCGCTTGATTCAGCTGTCCTTTCGTTGAATAAAGCAATTCCGCATCGGAACACCATAGGCTGTTAGGCTCGCAAGGAAAAAGAAAGAGAGGTGTTTCATGGAAGTGATACTGCTCGGTGCTGAATAAAAAAAATGTCATAGAGTTCTTTCTGACCCACCAATTTTGAGTAGATAAAGAATAAAAAAAACAGTATGAAATGTTTTTGTAGTTTAATAAAAGTAAAACAAATGCGTGTCATTCACTGGATAAGCGTACATCTAAACAGACTCGTCACAACCCATAGTCCAATATGACATATTAGCTATGCAAATTAAAGAGAATATAATACTACAACTGCTTGGCGCGAGTCATGCATCGGTGTACAAATACAAACGGTGAAACAAGCAACGTCCCTCTGACTACTGCATGAAGCCTTGGGTATCAAACTAATTTCGACACTTGCTATAGCCTCTACATGTTGAACATTATACCGAGAGCAAGTGTTTCATGATGGTAGTTTGTTGCTAAGCACTCTTTGAAATGCCTTTCTATAAGAGAGTTGTGATCATGTAATAACTTTGATATAAGCACCTTTTTTAGCTTTCCGTGACTTTTTCGAGGCAACATGAAGAGAAGTTTGAGTTGCAGTCATCTCTATAGCCGTGGGACTGGAGAAACCACAGTTACTTTATAAGCAAAATGTGGGGTGCCATAGAGAACAAGGGCAGGAGAAAAGAATGAGAGCACATGCGTACAGCGTTGAAGTAATCAGCAAAAAAGAAAAGGTCCCATAAAATCAAAACGTTTTGTAGCAAATCAGACAATAGGGCTAGTTGGTAGTAATTTATTATAAATGCGGAATGTCTAGTGCAGTTCAGAGCAGTGACTGCGGAAGGCTAAGACAACACAAGCGCTCTCCTTCTCTTATCTAGTGTCTGTTTCGTACTGCTCTTTACTTTCCTTCTGGAATAAATGGCTATCAACTAGCCCAAATGACTGTTTTGCTATAGCTACATTGAGGAACGAGAAGAACCGACAAAACTGTTTCCACATGAGAGTACTGCCAAAATGCAAAGAAAAGTTTTACAGGAGACATGTTCAAAAGACGTCACTATGATGATAGGCTGAAGCGTGCCACAATTTGTAGAATAATACGATCAAACAGGTAATGTAAATTATACATTCTGGTAACTTCCTAACACCGCAAATACTGATCTTTCTTTAGCTCAGGGCCCATCTGCCTACATCTTCATACTGAAGTACTTCCAGATGTGACGCAGCTTAGCGTTGACCTCAATCCGATGTGCGGCGTGACCGCACTTACTGCACATGCTCGGCCGCATCACCTGTCTCGCTTGGCAACGCCAACGCAGGGAGCGTCTCCAAACTACGCTCGCTCCCCCCTCTGTCTCCTCTAGGTATTCCTCCCCGCAATGCTCCCCGCGGTGTTTGCACAGCCATTACAGACATGCGTTTTCCCTATCTCTCTCCTCTCCCACTCTTCAGTCTCGTATCCCAACAACGACGCAGGCAGCGTCTGCTAACAAATTTCTTGAGTGATAAAAATCACGGCATATCTACGAAGTGAATGATGGTGAGCGGGCGAAGCTCTCGGGAATCATTAACCCCCGTGAATCGCCCACATGATCACGGAAAGAAGTGACGACACGTGCGTACAGTTTATCCAAAGTGGTTTGTTAATCACAATGTGGATATTATTAGTGAAATGTAAAGCTGAGGGTTCTTGTATGGAATACAACCTGAAATTTGAGAAAACGACGATGCCGTGCCACTGGCTGTGTTACAATACTCACCGTAGATGGCTAAATAGACAGTTAAATGGATGGCGACCATCTTAAGTCTCATTCCAACTCTCACGTAGCCGGCAAAGTAGACAGCTTCGAGAAGGCCGCATCGTAGACAAATTCGATGCAGGCTACTTTGCTGTCTAAGCAAGATAGCGGCTCAGCGAATCGCTCAGATTGATCAAATCTCGCCAGAATGGCCGTCTGCGCACAAGCAGACGCTTTCCCGGACGCTCTATGTGAGTAACGTTCATTTGTTTTTGATTTCGACACGAAATAAGCCAGAAATTGCAACTGTTGCGTTTGTTTCTTTCAGCTTTTTCTTCTCGACGCGAGGAGGCGCGTCGTCGCGTAAAAGCTGTATAAGCGTGTTCCAATTCTCAGACAGCATGGGCTCGGTGCTGTCTTCTAAGCAGTCTTCGTAGACTGTCTACGTGCTGTCTAAGGATTGGAACACAGCCACTGCAGCGATCGCCGGCGCTGCATGTCATTTTGCTGCAACTGCTTCAGTCCGCAAATCTGGATTCGCCTGTATGCGCTGCCGTGCTGCAGCCGCTGTGCGAGCCCAAAGCTCTGGACAGCGTTGCCGCGCAGCCGGCGGCGAGCCATCGTGTCTTCATTTATAGCGAAGTGCACTCACTCCATGACCATGAGAGAGAGAGACAGGAATGAGCGCGTTTTATAGCTCTTGTGGTGCCGCAGACAAACAGCGTGCCACGAGCGCACCCGCGATCATTGTTCTCCTTTTCTACCTCTGATCAGCGTGCTCGCGGCCGGCACTGCCAGCATGTGCAAGCCAGGACCAGAGACATCGGAGGAACGAGGCTCGACCCTATAAAGTACCTTGCCTCTAAAACCAACTAGTCATGCCGCACAACCATTCACTGGTCACCCTGTATATATAGGCACTAAATCTTGACATCCAAGGTAGTGCTGGTGGGATATTTCTTCAGTGCGTTGTAGTAACAATAAAAATTCGCAGTGGGCGCGGCAACTAAAAGTGGACTGCAGGCCTTGGTGTCTGATCGGAGCCTTCTGTATCTCATTGCCCATTATTAGCGATTGACATGTTCCAGTAGAAAACATCGGTCCACCATCGCGTACTTAGCGTTTCCCCAGGTTTATTTCCTGCACCAACGCCACGTTGAGCGCCAGAGTCATCGTTAGCGCCAGTGTAGGTGTTGGCGCCCACTGCTTCGCATGTACATATGGTTCCCTTTAGTGCACACTGGACTGGATTGACGCTTATGGTGAACAGCTACGTGGTGCTATATAAAAAATATGTGCTTCGTATGTAGCAACTTCTGCAAGCGAACTGTACATTATTATGTGTTTTCTTTAATTTTAAGGTTTTCTCCACTTTTTCCTGTATACTTTTTCATCTTCCATTTTGAGAATCCCATTTTTTAGTTTTTTTCTTTGCTTTGCCAGAACTTGGAGAAATTTAGCAGTCAAGATGATATAAAACTGAAGTCCACACAAGGCTGTCGAAAGAAATTAGCAAAACTGTCACGATATATGTGTAATGCAAACGAATTTTAATAATGGGTGAAATAGCAAAGCACGTACGCGCACAAGCAGATTTTTATTAGCGAGAAGTCAATAATCATTTCAAGGTCGAGAATGTTCTTTTGGTATTCATTGTCGTGTGCTTGCCGTTCTCGTCCAATTGTAGGAGTGATAACACGACATCATCTTTGGAAATGGGGCATAGAAGCCAACTAAATTGCTCGCTGGCGTTTAGAAGTCGCCAAAGTTTTTCCATTACTCTAAAAAATTACGGGCTGGGTAATCACTTCTGTGCAGCTTAAATCATAAATTCAGTTTGTTTTATGACTTTTCAGATCCTTTTTGCCACAATACAGCATGATATGTTTAGTTTGTATGATTATATGGCTCAGATTTATGAGAATTAAAAACAACCATGGTCTATTGTGTTGCTTTATGTCTTGTTGTCGAAAGGCTTAGGTTTATATTATCGCGGCTACCCAATTTTGATACTTGAGTTCTGCTGCAACACAAAAAAAGAAAACGAAGAGAAAAAGTGTTTATGCAATATAAAAAAACAGCCTGCTAAACAAAAACACATACAACACTGAACCATGCTGTAGCATATACCGTATCAAGGTTCAGTTAGGAATGCTTTATTCGTCCAATGGTTAATTTTGCTGGTGCCTGGGACACAGGCTGTCACGGGCCTATCGCTTGATGAACATATTTCGAGGTTTGCCTGCGAGTCTCAGGTCTGTATTTATTTCGTGCATACTTGTCGGGGTAGAATTCAAATTAATGCCTTAAGTTATTATTTCGGTGACTCGCTCCGCCATTGCCGAATTAAAAATTTTAAAGAACTTCTAGTGGTATTCGTGACCGCAAGCTTCACATGAAGACTGAATGAGGAACAGCAATTCCTACATGTTGTGTGAAGATGCGTCAGTGATTTAAGATCTGCTCAAAGAACCCGTCAATTTGGATACTTGGAGTTGCTACCTGAACGTGAGGCGTGCCACATCATTCTCCTTGAAGCTCTGCTGCAGTAAAGTTTTGAAGCTCGTAAAAATTATATATAGCCTGATATTGTGGACCATATCCAATATATCATTATAAGTGAAGGCACAATGAAGCTCTTGAGATATTTCAGACATGTGGTGCTCACTAAAGTGCATTGACATCGTACACTAAACGGACCTCTCTCGTTTTGCCTCCATCAAAATGCAACCACAACAGTCATGATTGAGTGTGCAAATTTTGGGTCAACAGTCGAACACTGTAAAGAATGTACCACCTAGGCAGACGAAGCGATTAAAAAGCGTGGCCTGAGAGAGAGAGAGAATAAAATGACGGAAATGCAGGCAGGTTAACCGGAAGTTGGAGCATGCAGTTTGCTACCCTGCACTAAGGAAAGGGAGAATGGGGAAAAAAGTTGGGAAAGAAAGCGAAGAGTAAAGTAGACGCACGAAAGAGACAACAAAAAAAAGTGAGCTGGGGTGCTACAGCCTATTCAATAGGCCACAATCACGCAAAAAGTTCAAAAATGCTTTCAATGATTTGCTGTGCGAAGACAGATTATGTCGCCTTTTATGCTCTGACTGTTCTAACAAGGGTCTCCCGTCAAGACGAGCCAACGCAGCAGCTAGCTGCCGTCTTTGCACGCTGTAACGAGGGCAGTGACAAAAAACGTGCTCTATTTTTTCATCGCTGCCTCAATGGTCGCAATTAGCACTGTCTTCCATGCCGATTCGGAAGGCGAAAGCTTCGGTGAAGGCGACGCCAAGCCACTGTTGGCTAAGCACCGTTGTCTGAAGTCAAGATAGTCCGGTCGGAGGCCGAAGTTGACGAGACGTGTCCAGCCTATGCAGTCGCGTGTGCCATGAACACTCAGCGTTACACAGGGGTTTTACTTCTGCATTATTGATTTTTCAGATTTTCATTGCAGCATCAGTCCTTGAATATGGAATGGATTCTTCTTCACCATCTTTGTATGCTTATCGAGAAGCTGCATCGGCATGTTCATTGTCCGATATGCCGCAGTGATTTTCGGAAGCCCCTGAAACGTCATTTCGTGTCCTGCGTCGAAGAGGAGCGCGGCCTGAAATGAAGTATACGTATAGGAGGCCAAGTGGAAAATGTCAAATTTGAAACCGCCACAGAAACGTCGAAGATACCTTGCAAGTGCAGCACAAAGCGACTAAAGCACTCCTACATTGCTTGAAGACAACTAACCTGAGCGACCGCCCGTAGACTGCTCCCCCGAGGGTGCTCTTGATTGTGTGAAGCTTTCTTATCTCTCTGCAACCTCTTTTCTCCCCTTCATCCATTTCCCAGTGCAGGGTAGCAAACTGAATGTGTGTCTGGTTAACCTCCCTGCCTTTCCTTGCATCTTTCTCTCTCTCTTGACACTCTAACTAAAAAAACAAAACACTACATTGCTCGTTGGTTAGAAGCATATGCGTGCACATAGGGAAGGACAGGAAGGGGTGCAAAAACAGCCACATACATTGACATAATGAGGAAAAAGACACTACGACGAACCTTTGCCCCCTCCCCCTCCCTCCACCTGTAGAGGAACCCTGCACATGTATATATTTAAGAGTGACGTATAACCAGTACAACTTGCGACTATTGTGTATTACCTCAAAGAAAAGGCAATGTTCATGGTCGTTCACGATGTTTTTATGATAAAGCAGGTGGTATAGCAAGACTGAGGTTGTATTAACAAGCCCTGGTGCTCACGTTCTTCGATTAAGAGATGTTGAAAGCCTGCTTATAATTATACAATTAACATGCCAGTGGCACTGTGCCAATTGTCACAGTGACATATTGTTACGCCTGGGAGTCCACACTGAACGCCAATGCCTCTGCAAAGGCCATCTCTCTCAAGGCCGGCGCTCAAGGCCACCTGACGCAATCGACTCAATGACGTCATCGAGCGGCGGCGCTGGTCTGTCACGCAACGCACAGTGAGCTTCCTCAGCCCACGAGCCCGTTGAAGCAATCGGCGCCTTCCAGTGTGGCGAGTCTTACGCAATGCGTGGGAGCGTCACTCGTCCTTGGCTGCAACCAGGTGCAGCAATAGGCGCCTTCCAGTCTGGCGTGTCATACGCGATGCGTATTATCCCTCGTCCTTGGTACAAGCACGCGCAGCGGCGGGTCCTCGTTGGAGGATGCTGATATCACGGCCAGCGGCACTTCTGGTTGGACGTTTGGTGACTCAAAAGATAAACCCGGTGCCTTAAAAATAGCCCTGCGGTGCGCCGCCAGCTGTTTCTATGTGTCAGAGAAGCCTCTCGTTGCTTCGAGCCCTTTCGCTGTCGGCGCGCCCGTTGTTTTTGGCAGCGGCGAGTTTCGTGGCGCCCTTCGTAACCTCGTCGGCGGCGCGCTTCGTAAGAGAGAGAGAAGCCGACGGATGCGTGCAAAAGAAGACATCTCGGCTCTTCGAGACAAACTGTCGGCCCCAGTGACGCAATTTTAACGCCTCCATTTCTATGCTGTACATAAACCTTGTCTTAACTCACCATCGTCTCGTCTGCTCGTCTATCAGCTCTGCGCAGAAGCAGTCGCGAGCTAAAAAACCTACGCTATACCAAACTGCTGGTGACCGTGTCGTTGGAGTTCGGTGCAGTGGCGCCTTCAGGACCGTCTTGGCGTCACGTAGTCGTAACAATATACTGGCTATGAAAAAAAGACAGCAAGAAGAAGGTTTCTTTTCAGTTTTGCTTTAAGTTGATGTTCTGCAAAAGGAAGTAGAATTTTCGTTCCTGCGCTAGGTTTGACAATATACTTGTCAAAGACAAGTTAAAAAGACGGGGTCAATAAACCACCTCCTGGGAATATCGCAAAGCGGACACTTATAAATTGTTCTTTTCAGACAGGGACGTTTATTGGGAGGTAACACATCGTCGGACAACATACCCACAGCTTCATGGGCAAACACTAAAGCAATGACACTTTTACCACGAACGCAGCGTTCGAAGAAAAAAAAAAACTGGTAACGATAAAGCAAATACCGAACAACAGGAGTGAGGGCGGTATTTTCAATACTTGGAGAGGCGGAGATGGGAAAACTTGCGTCCAACTCATTCTTGTTTTTTCTTCACCCGCTCCCAGCTTCGCTATGCTCTCGCAGTTGCTGGAAACGCATGATGTGTAAGAATTTCATTCCACCCAGCAGTACGATATTGGTGCTGAGGATGCCGCGCTAATACAGTGGTAACACGAGACTTGGCTGCTGTCCTAAAAATTGAGGGTTCGATTCTCGTCGCTACAGTGGCAGTTCGATGGAGACGAAACGCCGGAAGCCTGAATACACAGAGATTAGCGCACGTTAAAGAATCCCATGTAATCGAAATTTCCGCAGCGCTCCTATACGGCGCCCCTCAAAGTGAGATAAAGTTTTTCCGGCTCGGAAACTTTCAAGTGTTCACTTATTGGTGCCAAGAAAAACTTGCTATTGATGCCAAAACTTGCTACAAAATGTTCAGTCAAGCAGTCAAAGTAAGCCTCACCATAACACCATTCGAACACCGTTGTTATCTGGATATAACTGACTGATTATTTGAGCAACTCCGAGAACAAGGTAAAGTGCCGTAAGGCGCAAGACACCAGACGAAAGGTGGTGGTGTGTGCGTGAGGGGACATTAGCGCGAATAATTACGTCCTAGTCGCTAAGTGATCTGTGCACGCTACGACGCTTTGGAACAAAATCACCGTCTGGGTGTGGGTGGCCATCGCGGTGCTGGGAAAGCAGCCTAATGTGCTAGGCGACTTCTTGCATGGAATCTTCATAGGCTGCGAAGTTTGGTCATTATACATAGACGCTGTGCATACTTGCAGTGATTAGAAGCCGCCTGGCGTTTACTATGAATTTTAATTGATCAGGTTCTATAGATTCAATCACACGAGTCATTGGAAGACCATTTTTTAGAGCGCGGATTATTTGAAGAGAGTAAACACCGCAAATGGCAATGAGAGTCAATAAGTAAAGGAGATGTAAAGAAAGCGCATTTCTTGCTATCTTTCAATTTCCGGTGTCACCCGCACTGTTTGCTCGGTTAGCTACATAAATGCAGCCATGCTGATGTCGGGATGGTGTTGCCTAACACCAGTGGCCGGGCTGTGTTTCTGAAAAGATCTTCAAGTTTAAACAGCCGCGAACATGCAGAAAAAAGTTTTTCCATCACAGTCCAATGCGTTAGCTTGCGAAACTCTTGACGATGTGCGTGAGCTGCGACAGAGTTCTTCGAAGTCTCGGTATGGTGGCCACCCCCGATCCATCTTTGTGTATGTGAAGTCCGAGCACCCGTAGCGTATCAACTTGCTGAATAATTGCCCGTATGAGGGTGACGCAAGGGTCAGGCCCTTTGTATATGGGAGGCCTACCTCTCATCCTTGCTTTGAGTAAAAGGTGCTCAGACTTCTCGGGGGCACAGTAGAGAGCGCAGTGCCGCAGATACCTTTCGATGGTGTTTAGGGCACCTTGAAAGCAGCTCTCTTGTCTCCCGATGCTTGAAGTCTTGGTCCAGAACATGATGTCGTCAGCGTACATCTCGTGCCGTACGTCTGGTGTTTTATCGAGAACCTTAGGCAAATTGATAATGGCCACATTTAACAGTAACGGTGACATGACCAATCCCTGTGGCGTGCCTCTTCTATGTAGTTGGAAGTTTTTGCAGTGGATGTTCAAGATGCCCACAGTTGCTGCATGGTCTGTCAAAAAGTTTCGGACATACATATAGGTCCTAACGCACAGCCGGTTCCTCCAAGGTACATGAGGATCGCGTCATGGCTTACGTTGTCGAAGGTCCCCTTGACACCGAGTCGGAGTACTGAGTACTTGGTTCGGTGACCGAGGTGATCGAGAAGTCTTCTTTAAGTGATAGAAGCACATTGTGCATCGAGAGGGGCCGTCTGAAGCTGAACATCGTATCTGGTAGGTTCCTATTATCTTCTAGGTACAGAGAGCACAACACCCTACGAATAATGCAAGTTCTGCTCACCAGCCGCCTCGCGTATGGCACGCCCTACCTCAGTTTAAAAACTGCGGAAATAGAAGAACTTTATTTTATGATAAGAAAGGCAACCAAAGCCACTTTGGGACTACAACCCATGGCTTCTACTTCACAGCTTCTTAAGATGGATGTCCAGAAAACGTGGCAAGAGCTCGTAGAGGCTCGCAAGAACAGCCAGCTGGAACGACTCAAGCACACGCCCACTGTGAGGATGGTACTCCGGTATGTCAACTACAGCGAATCATACATTGAGGATGCAGACCGGAAAAATCACGTCCCGGTGGACTTTCGAGAGTCCCTGTAAATCGCGCCTATCCCACGCAACATGCACGCCACATTCCACAAAGGTAGATGAAAAGCTAGAGCAGAAACTTTTCAACGAAAGTTCAGGCAAGAACCAAACAACCGCTATACCAACGCGCCCAAGTATCGCCGTAGAAATGCGTACGCTATCAGCGTCGTAGACTCTCAAGGCCAAGAGCTATAGCGTCGGCTACAGGCAAGGCACGCAACTCTGACGCAACGGAAGATGTGACAATTGCTCTTGCCACCATCACATAGATGCTGCGGTGATGTTCACAAACTCACAAGCCACCTGCAAGAATTATGCGAAGGGTAGCGTCTCAGCCAGCGCAATTAACAACCTGCAACGGCAAAGCTCTCCACTTCCATATACCTGCGTAATCTGGGTTCCTGTACACGAGGGTCTACAGGGAAATGAAGCGGCCCACTCCGCTGCCCGCAAGCACGTCAGCCGGGCTGCCCTGCGATCAAAGGACACCCGATCCATGGCTGCAGAGATGGAGGTAGTAGAAAACACCTACTCGTCGCTACTTCAACACTACAAACTGCAGTGACGGGTGTACCTTCCACCCCATACAAAACTAAGCATAGAAGAGAGCGTGATTATCAGACGGCAGCAAAGCAACATTTAGATACATGGTTTATTAATGCACCGCCTCTGCCCAACGGCACATGGCTACATGTGCCCGCTCTGCAGCGTACCGGACAACCTGGCACACTTGCTCTTGGATCTCCAGTGCTATGGAAACCACGATATGCAACTGGAGTGGGACTTAGCCCCATGAATGAACGAAGACCACCTAATGAAAACGTGGGGGGCCAAGCAAGTCCTGAAGGACCTGGAAGACCAGCGACAACTCTTCGCCAGGGCCAAGAGGGCAGTCGAAGCGAGAGGGTTCCTGGACGAGGGAACCCTCCTACCTTAGGGTGACACCGGGCCTCACTCAGAACACTGTTTCTAAATAAACGTATATTTCTCTCTCTAGAGCACCACAGAACAGTGTATTATCAAGGTGACCCTGACCAAAAAAAAAGAAAGCTTCCGGTGGTGCAAAACCAGGATAGCACAAACACTTGTTATTTAACAACTTCCCAGTACAGGGTACTAGGCACTGTTACATTCAATGTGTGTCATGTGTAAAGCAGCCCTAAAAGGTTACGTGATAACAGGACACAAGTGCGTAAGACAGTCAAATTTGCAAATCTCTGCGCATTGTACTGGAACTGATTTTAGGAGGTTATATTTAATCTTTTCTTGTCTTTACACAAGAAAAGAGCCGTAACATGGCGACACAGTGCCACTCATGTATATTGGAGTACATTAGAAACAAACTACGGCCCCGTGAGAAATTCTCGCTTGCCAGACCAAGTGATAGTTTTTTAACGCGTCAGTGTACAAAGAAAATTTTCGCTGTAATTAAAGCACGAAGTTGGTGAAACTAGAACCAATTCACACGGGGCATTTAGAAACGCCACAGCGAAACTGCGCCCCTATAGAAAAATAATTGGCCCCATATCTGCATGTTAAACTGCAAATGTCGTCGAAGGACGATAATCGTGCGTCTGGAGAGAGTAAACAAAACGTTTATTTGATGTTCTGTGCAAGAAAATTGGTGATTAGTATTCTAGAGGCGCTGCGTTAGAGGCCCTCGAGCGTGCAGCGGAAGCGAACGAGCGCATCAAGTCACGTCACACGTGAGACATGAGCGCTATTTGACAGTTATCCTAAAAAATGAAGCGCACGGCGTGCGCGCCAATCACTGAAGTGATAAGTCGTAGAACGCAAGGTGACAGGTAGGTGACACCACCATGTAGTCTTATCGAAGCGTTCGAAACACTTACCTCTTCGTGCATGGTCAGCGCAACGTGATAAACGCTACGTTCCTTATAGTAATATGCTTTTTCTAGTAAGAGACACACATATTCAATATTGATGGGTAGTTCAGGTGCCTCGTATATGTGATATAATTGCTTTTTAATTGACAATCACACAAGTATGAACACTGAAGCTTAAGCAATATTGGTGGGTGCTGCGGATGTGGTAGGCCGTTTGGAGTATCGTCTGGCCACTTTGGTGCCGCTTAGGGGTCTGTTAAGGGTGGACAAACAGACAAATGTATAGAAAGACAGACAGACAGACAGACAGACAGACAGATCAAAATTTTTGCGTCGAAGATACCCAAGAAAGACTATTTTCGTTAAAATAAAACAGCACCAGACGTTTAGTGCGGTTTCAGACAGCCTATGCATTTTAAAAATTATAAGCTGAAGAAAAAGCTGGAAAAGAATGCCGGGACCATTTCTCGATATAAAACTTTATACTTTTCAACGCCTTTTTAGCCTCTGAAAAACTAACACTGGCAAAGAAATATAATAATATGGTAAAAAGAACGCTGCCAGTACAGCCTTGGTTGCGCTAATTAGCATGCTGATATCACTACAAATAGAAAAAAAATAGCAAAAAATAAATAATTTTCTGACGTACACGTGATTCGAAACAAAACTGTTCATCATAAAAGTCTGCAGGTGATGCGAACGAGCTAACATATATTTATTAATCTCCTTGTCACAATCATTGCTACTTTTTTTGTTTCGCCTACAGAAAGAAACGCTGTAGCCATCATTTATTTCAAAACAGATTTTATCGCATTCTCACTAGAAATGTCATTTCTATTTTAAATCTCCCTTTTTTGATAAACAGATATCAGCTGAACCACATATATACCAGATCTTGTTAAACCAAACACAAATTATTGAAAATATTGCATTGTAATAAACACTGTTTTTTACACGGTCACAATAAAGAGCTGGACGGCAAAAGTTACCACGTCTGCCCACCGTGATGTGGTGTGAAAGAATTTTGACCTTAGCGAAATTCACCTAACTACCGTTACTCCAAAGTGCGGTTCGAAGTTTACGAGTGAAAGGCTGCGGCTGCAGTTTAGATGGTGAAGTCAGGCACGCGAGATTCAAGGTTTTTGATTTCATCCCCACTAATGGTTAGATTTTTTTTCTTCAAGGTTTAAGTATTTTTTATTGTGCCATTGTTCCGCACTTTGGTGAGAAAGTTCTTATAACGTCCATTATAGCTTCCTTTACTTTATTATCTGCAGTATTTATCAAGTCTTGTCGAACGAAAAAGGAAAAGCTGCTTTACTTATACTTTCTTTGATGTTCCATAGATTGTGTATTTGGAGTTCAGCGTCTGAAGAAATGAATTTCGTCGGGTGGGGATAAAACATCAACGAAAACAATCAATGACCCAGATAAAAGTGTAAAGTAATCGCGAACGTTTTTTTTTTCTACAGGGGAGTCTTGTTCACTCTAGCAAGACTGCCGTGAATAAGGCTTCCGTGTGGGAACCGATAGATGACTACATATTTTCACCCTTGTCAGACTCTTTCATTGTTTTCATCAGAAAGTGCTCACACTAGAAGCCTCGTATTTGGCACACAAACAAAAACTTTCATTACGTAATAGTGCCGCAGGAACATCCGCAGCTGTGGAAGGCTAAAGAAGGAAAACTATATTAAAAAGAAGATTTAAGTCTCCGTGCAGGAATTGTGCAAAATATTTTGATAAACGAAACACGTTTTAAACGCACAGCATTCGCTCAGTCAAGCTTCATCACTTTTGGCTTTCATATTATTTTATTACCTTTAAGGTCCAGTTTGAAGTAATACTTAGTGTGGTTGGCATATTCGACCAATAAAATCAGGTGTTATGGAGAGATACAGGTTTGCAACGTGTCCAGAAATTCGAAGGTTTATGTATTGTAGAATTAGGAGAAAGCTCAAATTCGTAATGTCACGATGCAGAAAATAACGCTGCTCAATATAAAGTTATGTCCGGGCAGGACAAAATCAACTAATGAAAATTTCCAATTAAACTTGTCCCGTGCGCTCCTATATCGCAACTCAGTTACAATGCAAAATGAACAGAGACAAAGTTACATGTTTTACGATGACAATGCGGTGAACAGGCAAACTAAAGACAAAAATTGAGTCAATGGTGATTGCTGAAATAGCGGTTCAGAAACTTCGTAATGCTACTTTTGTCTCAATGAAGTGCTTATTGTGAAATAAAATCACGTTTTAATGGTCCCCTTGCGGTTAGCGCTCTTCACAACCCCCGCCTGAAAGCGATCCGCCTCACGACATGGTTGCCGTGTACATTTATCTTAATTTCTCGACAAGTATGGCGCTGAGGTTTATAATGCTCCCATTTTAGAAACTGTCAAACATCAAGCTTTCACCCTGTCATAATCTGATATAAATTGTTATTGGCCTTCGTTGTCCCTTTAAGTACACTTCCGCCTAACGCGTAAGATCGTTAACACTGATCACACCAGAAATACTGCTAGCGGAAGCTTCAACTCTCCATTGCTTGCACTTTTATTTTATGAAATAGAAAATCTGATTGCAGTATTTGCGGCAGAAGTGTCTCCTTGTAAACATGTGGTCAGTAACATGGCAAATGCCAAGTTCTACATGATGTTGCAGATGTTTTTCGTTTTTCCCTTGCTCACTTTCGTGAGAGGTGAATGTTGCTAGTGTATATCGGATAATCAAGCACAAACTTTATATATCAACGCTGTGAGAGGGGGGTGTACACTCATTTTATGCTATATTTGTTTTATATGCATTTGAAACGTTCCAAAGGTATACCAATTAACGAGCTAATACCAGTTTATTCCTGCGAACTTCTTTTTACCTAGCCTTCCGCAACACTCATTTGCGTTTCAAGTTGCTTGGTATGCATTCCATGGCTATAACAGACGACCGCTTATTTATCCAATGCACAACACCCGCGTATGGTTCACATTCCTTCGTTTATCTTGATGCCAGCCAGATCTTTGGCTCTAGATCTCTGCTCTCCCTTCAACCATGATATCATCATATATCGTAATGCAACACCTGAAACATTCGTTTGAGGTCTTTAGTCCATACCTTATCAAGGTTCTTATCCTCTACTCGTTCTCATCTAAATAAGTATTTCGAAGACACAGCCCAAAGAGAAATGAGTACAGTGATTTTGAATAGATTCTTTAGGCACAGTCATAAACTTCGCTTCATGATGTTACTTTTCAGTAATATTTTATTTCAGTTGTTCGTTCTTGCGAGAATACTTTTGAAAGCCGAATGCACAATATCTATGCTGACGAAGGCATACCGCTTGCATGTAGATTGCAAAATTTCAAATTACTGGCGCGAGTCATGTGCGCATAAAACTCTGCGCACCACCGTAGTGCATTTCACACTGATTTAGTGGAGAATCCGCTTTACAAAACTACACGGAAGAAAAGCCGGGAAGTTGAAATATGCAGTTTATATGCAGAGCAGAACGCAAACAGTGCAGAAGTGAGTCTGCAGATATGGTAACTCTAGGCTTCAACATGCCTCCACTACCGTATTTACATAAATGAAAAAAAAAACAGGAGAAGAGTCTTGGCAATGTAAATGTATATGGTGCTTGCTATGGTATCCTGTTATGATTTTCGAGGGAAAGGGATCCATGGATTTTATTCTCCAGTGCACTCTACTACGTCATTATGATCCCTGGCCGAGTTTTTTTGAGAACGGTGCTATAAAAATGCTTACGAGCTGCTTTTTCGAAGATGATCACATCTACCAAGAAAAAAAAATGGTAGCACATCCACAGGCTGAATGATGGAGAGTGGGGCGAAACATCCGTCCATCCATTTGTTCTTCCTTCCGTCCATTCCATGCGTCCATCTGTGTCACCATCCGTGCGTCCATCCACCCGACCGTGCGTGCATCTGTTCGTGCATCCACACGTCCATCCACGCTTCCAGCCCTGCGTTCATCCATGCATCCGCCCCTGCGTCCATTCATGCGTCCATCCGCCCGTGCAGCCATCCATGCGTCCGTCCATGCATCTGTCTGTGTGTCCGTTCGTCCATCTAGTCAACACTCCAAGTACCACCATCTCGCAGCTTTTCATCATATATGCCCCTTCACGGTGGTCTAGCGGCTAAGGAACTCGGCTGCTGACCTGCAGGTCGCGGGTTCGAATCCCGGCTGTGGCGGCTGCATTTCCGATGGAAACGCAAATGTTGTAGGCCCGTGTGCTCAGATTTGGGTGCACGTTAAAGAACCCCAGGTGGTCGAAATTTCCGGAGGTCTCCACTACGGCGTCTCTCATAATCATATGGTGGTTTTGGGACGTTAAACCCCAGATATCAATCTATCAATTTCATCATACATTCCGCATATAGAAGCACCGCCATCCAGCGGACATTCCAAGGACTAAAGAGAGGTGGCACACGTAAAATTCTCAGGGCTTGCGATTCACGTCTACTTCGCACCTTAAGCCACCTTCAGTTCAAGGTATAGTTCACTGTATGTTAGTTCACTATATCCATGGCGCTGCGGCTTAACGCTCGATAAACATTTCTAAAACGAAGTATAACCTAGCAACCCTTTCTTGTCTTATAGTGCTCAATGTACATTCGAATAGCTGCTAATGGCGAATGAGAGACAGGAGAATTCGGCTTTTAGTTAGCGGGCACGCTGCGAATTTTCTATTGTTCAACAACGCACAGAAGAAATCTCCCACCGGTCAAAGGGTAAGACTGGTTACGCACTACGACTACGACGAGGGATGAATGGGTGCCGCTTTAAGGAGATTCGCCCCTAAAAAAGAAGAAGATTGAACCTTCGAAGCTTGTTTAACATATTGCAACATGTAGGCTTCCGCCATGCATGTTGTTCATGCGCGTGTGTGCCCGACGAAGAGGATGAAGATCGCTTTGCTGCTCGAGCTCGGGGTCAGACGTGGCCAGCACTGCAACCGCTCTTGCAAATATATTTTGTAAATATATTCGCAATATATTTACAATATATATATATTTATATTCGCAATATATTGACCAGCTACTCACGTAACATATTTGTGGAGGTGGAATGATCCCCGTCCTCACCAGCCAGCTCCACAGTGGCCGCAACCCTCCAGCTTCCCCGCCATTGCTTCCAGTGACAACCCGTATCTTCTCCGTCTGTGGCTTCTCTATCGAAAAAAGTCCACCATAGGAATGGTGGACTCCACCATCCACCATTTGGTGATTATGGTGGTGGAAAATTGTGGTGGCACATGGTGTATGGTTGCGTATGGTGGAGCGAATGAAGGATGGCGCGCTCTAGCCAGGATGCTGGAGTGCGAAGCAGCGTCAGAACCACCGCG